>AFIV01000060.1:0-68835 GCA_000223765.2 Zymoseptoria ardabiliae STIR04_1.1.2 | reverse complement strand
CCCGACCTAGCGCGCGGTCTAAGGGCGACGAGATTACGACCGGTAGTATTAAGTATAGCGGTACGAACATCTAAGACTTACGGAAACGACTCGTACGGAAGCTAGAAACGCTAAATCCGATAAGAAACGCTCGGCTAATAAGAGGCTAGAGAACTCCTTTAGTTTCTTTAGTCGGTACTAGTCGGTATCGTTCGATCGGTATTCGGTTACTATTAGTTAGTCCGACGGCTTAGCCGTATCTATTATTAAATATACTATAGGCTAACCCCTATCTATAGTAACTACCTAAGAAGTAGGCTCGCGTTACTCTAATAGTTAACTAGCGTAGGTTTAGCGATGTCTATATACGGCCGAAGCTAACTATAAGAGTAAGGTAAATAAGCGTATACTATAGACCTCCGATATAGTAAAGTGCCGGCGCTTTAGGTTATAGGTTAGTTACCGATAAGACCTGTCCTAAGTAACGAGTCTTATTCGGTTTCTAACCTAGTAGCGGTCTAAAGGCGACTTAAATAGACAACTTAGGGTAGTTATAATAGAAGTTAGCTACTATAGCGGTAGTATACTTAACGATATTCTTAGTAGGTTCCTATAAAGCCTCTAATCTAGGGTATCCCTTCTAATGTACGAGGTATTAAGTATTTAGCGGTAACGGTTTCTTACTCTTACTCTTACGTCCGGGTACTAATCGAGTACGGACATCTAGGACTTCTTCTACTTCGTACTCCTTATATTCTCCGTCGCTAGCTACGATAGCTTCGGCTAGCGGAGGTAGTACTAGTAATTAGCTAGGAAGCGGATTATCTACGGCTAGTCGAAGAAGGGCGTTATTAAAGACGTCGTCGATCTTAAGGTCCGGTAGGAGCTCGAGGCGATAGGTACTAGGCATAACCTTAATAACCTTATAAGGGCTAAGGAGCTTATAGTCGAGCGAGATTAATAGTCGCTTAGTTTTAATATTCTTACGATTTAAGCGTACTATATTACTAACGCGGTAGACTAGGCTAGCGTCTCGGTATAGATTAGCGGTATCTAATTATCGTAATTACGTAAGGCGGAGTTCTTAACGTAGGTGTTTATAAAGCTCCTTTATAGTATTAGCGAAGTCGTAAGTAGCTTCCGCGCTAAGGCGCTACCGGTAAGGGAGTAAAGGTATATCGAGTTCGGTATCGATATTAGCGAAGCGTAGATTACGACCGGTATTAACGAAGAACAGAGAGACTCTAGTAGACGCTAAGACGTAATTGTTCGCGGTAAACTTAGCGAGAGGTAACTAGTCTACCTAGTCGTTCTAACGGTAAGATATAAACGACCTAAGGTAAGTTTCTATTATCTTATTAGAGTTTTTAGACTAGCCGTCTATCTTAGGGTAGTACGAGGAAGATAGTTTTCTCGATATACCTATTATCTTATATAGCCGCGTCTAAAAGGCTAATACGAACTAAGGCCCTCGGTCTAATACGAGGCTAATTAGAAAGCTATAGCGGGACTATACGTAGCGGAGAAACATACGTACGTAGTAATTAGCTTCTATAGACAAGACTAGGATAAGATAGCGTTCCTTAGTTATTTAATCCGTAACCGTTATAATGTTACGGTAGGTTGCTTAATCCGTATAGCTCTTACTTAGTAGAAGGTTAACGACGAAATCTACTATAATATCGGTCTATAGTTTAGCTAAGGCCTCTAGGGAGCGTAATAGGGATTAATAAGGAAGGTTACTTAGCTTATTATTGCGGTAAGAGTAGTTCCTAATGTATCGGCTAATTAAGCGAGCTATTCTAGGCTAGAAGAAGTAACGGCTAATTAAGTCGAAGGTTTTAGCTTAACTAGGGTATCTAGCTATTAGTAACTCGTAGTACGAGCGTAGTATCGATAAGCGTAGGCTAGACTAGTCGTCGTTATCTCCGGGAACGTAGAGGCTCTAAGACCCGTATTAATTACGGACATATAGTATACCGTTCTCCGAGCGTATATCGTTAGCCTAGTACTTAATCTTAGCTAGTAACGGAATATCCTTAGTTCTACGTACGAGGTAAGAAATAGTAGTACGAGCCTCGGCGCCGGCTTAGCTTCGGTAGGCGTCTTAAATAGCTTAGACGAGAGCCGGTAATAATTCTAGTACGTAGATAAGGAGGCTAGACGTATTTAGCTAATGTCCTACGAGGTACTTTAGTTATAGGATTGTCTAGTACTAATACTATAGTCGAGGATCGTTCGGCGACGAGGGGAGGTCCTATAGTAGTCGTATAAGGGCGTCTACTTTACTATTACTTTTGCCGGATACGAAGAAGATAGTAAAGTTAAACTAAGATAAGAATTTAGCCTAGCGTACTTATCGACGGTTAAGTACCTTAGTTAATATAAAGTGCTCGAGATTCTTATAATCGGAGAGAACTTTAACTAGTTAGCCGTCGTCGTTAGATACTAGCTCCGGTCTCTATTCTTTAAATACTTTAATAATAGCTATTAGCTCCTTATCGTAGATGTTATAGTTATATTCGGCTAGTAATATCTCTCTAGGATAGTTTCGAGTCCTAGAGTAAAGTAAGTAAGGACTAGTACTTTAGTAAAGCGGAGTTTTATTTCGTCGAAAGCTTATTAGTATTAGGGCGTCTAGGCGAACGGTAGATATCGGGACTTTATAGGTAGAAGTTTACTTTAAGGGTCTCGGTTAGGATCTAAAGGGGTTATATACGTAAGAGCTATTAATAGTATAGCGAGTTTTAAGAACTTCTTAATAAACCGGCGGTAGAAGTTAGCGAATCCGAGGAATAACTATATATCCTTTACGTAGGTAGGAGTTTCCTACGCTTAAATAGCTACGACCTTTTCTAGATCTATACTAATACCGTTCTTACCGATAATAAGACTAAGGTATTTAGTCTCTTAAACGAAGAATTCGGACTTCTTAATATCGATTAGTAGTCCGGCGGCGTATAGTCGGTTAATTACGAGACGGACGTACTTCTCGTACTCTTCGAGGCTATCGCTAAAGACGAGTATATTATCGAGGTAGTATAAAGGCGGTTTTATATTTATCCTCCTTAGCGATACGTATTTAGTTAAAGGTAGCGATAATGTCTAACTTAGTAAAGTACTTCTTTAAACTAAGCCGAGTAAGGGTATCTTAGACGAGCGGAATCGGGTATCGATTCTTAACTATTACTACGTTAAGAGCGCGGTAATCGATATATATATATAGTCTACCTCCGGGTTTACGAACAATAATAACCGGTATAGCTACTTTAGACGTAGCCTAACGGATTATCTTCTTTACGAGTATATTATCGACCTACTTTTTTAAGGCGTCTTCTTCCTATCTAGAGAGGCGATAAGGTCGCCGGAAGGGAAGTAATGCGCCCGGCTTAGGTTCGATGTAGTAATTAACTCCGTCCTTATAAGGGGATAGTATATTAGCTTCTTCGCGGCTAAACGCGTAAGTAAGGTCTTATAAACACTTTAGTAGCTTCTTAATAGCGTCTACCGTTATAGACTTCGAGCTAGCTATAAACTTTTTATAGTCCTCGACGGTTATTACGCGTACTAAGAGCTAATTTAAGGGTAATAACTAGTAGGTAAAGACCTTAGCGTTAGGGCAATAAGATATAAGTTCGATAGCGCGAGCGCTAATCTCGAGTAGGTTAATTAGGGTAGTAGTACTAATGTCCTTAATGCCTATAATAGGCGGTTCTAGGTTTAAGATAACTTCTTCGAGAGGTTACGGTACGTCGGGGTAGCGGGTTAAAGGCTCTACGTAATCGTAATTAATAGATTATAATAAGATTACTCCGCCTTTATTATAGCGAGAGGTACGGTATTCGGCGACGAACGTAAGTCGTCCGGTAGACTAGTAGATCTAAGGTTCGTATCGAGAGAGCTACGGCATTCCGAGGACGATATTATATTATAGGTTAGCGATATATATTAGAGATTACTTATAGTAACCGTTAAGTTCGAGGTCGACTATTACGTAGTACGTAATTCGCTTAGAGGTTAGCGTACTATTAGCGAGGCCGAGTAACCGTAAAGCGGTAATAGGGAAGCGTAGTAACTTATTTACTATAACGGCGGCGTTACTAATAAAATTAGCGTTAGCGCTATTATCTAGATATACTTTAGCTCCGATAGTAAGGCTTAGGACACCGAGAGCTATTAAACGCTAATAGTACGAAGTCTACCTACTTCCTAGCCGAAGTAGCGGACGTTCTATTTCCCGCTTTATCCTCGGAGCTAGACTCGGTCTCGACTTAAGCGGAGTTCGTAGTAGGACGAGGACCCTAAGTACTATCGCTATTAAACTCCTTTATAGGACATACGTTATCTTAAGGTAGGTAGCTAACTTCGCGGCAACGGAAATAGCGGCCTTCCTTACGGAACTTAGTACGCTCGGTATCGGTAAGGTAAGGGAGGTTCTTATATTTATCGGTAAGTACGCGTAGTCGAGAGGTACTAGTAGTTGCCGAGATCGATGCGCTAGAGGCGTTAGAGCGATTCGAGCGAGAGGAAGATAATAGCTTAGTTAATCCGCCGCGCTTTAATCTACGGTCCCTAGTATCTATACTATAGATACGGGTAAGTAGATAGATATAGTCGAGTTCTTCGAGGTTAATTTCTAGCCTCTCGTAACGCTTAACGAGTACCTCGGGTATTTCGATACGTACGCTATTTATAAGCTTTATACGGAATCGCTTATTAAGCTTATTCTTAAGTTTAAATAGCTCGGTATCTAGCGTCTAGGTTAGGTAAGCGCGTAGTAGGGTATATTCGCGGAAGAAGTTAGTAAATAATTACTTCTCGCCCTACTTAAGTAGCGTTATAGTATTCTAAGCTTTACCGGTACGGTTATTCTCGGCGTACCGGGTATCTATCTAAAAGAATATATCGTCGAGTAACTAGAAGTAAAGGGCGGTAGAAGTCTCGGAGCGGTTAAGTACGGAGGGAACTCTTAGTTTAAGTATTTCCTAAACCGTTCCGGCTATATATAACTATACGAACGCGAGGGAATCGGCTACTAAGCGGAAGTAAGTAGTATTAAGTTTCGTCTCGACTACGCGGAGCTAGCGTAGGTAAGTCGGTCTATCGTCCTCGTTAGTAAAGGCTTCTAGAAGTAGTATACCCTTATTAGTAGTATAGTTGTCTCGTAGGGACGGATCGATTCGGGTAAGGGTACTCGTAGTAGAGTCTTACGTAGTAGGTATACTATTACGAGTAGAGCGGCGAGTTAAGCGCTCTCGGCGGTTATCGCGACGGTTATCGCGACGGTCGTTATCGAAGTCCGAACCGTCTAAGCTATTAGAAGGGAACCTAGCTCTAGAGCGATAGCTATATCGTCGTAGAGGTAGTAGCGGTACTATAAGCCCGGTCGCTAGTAGGCTAGCTCTATAGAGCGAGAGCGTAAGGATTATTAACTACGATAAGTTAATCTAGAAAAGGTAACTACGTTCTTCTTTAGCTACTTCTCGAGTAAAATAATCGTTACGCGGAGGTCTTATTTACGCTACGTAGCGCCTTCGGCTATAGCGATAGTCGCTTAACTCTCTTTAATAGCTACGGTATATCTAGCGACTCGGTTCTAGAGTTTAGAGATCTCCTTCTCGCGTAGCTTAACGGCCTTATACTAGGAATTAGATTAATTACGGTACTTCTCGGCTTCCTCGCGGTATTTATAGGCTTCGCGGGCGTTAAGTTAGTCGTCCTTATTAAGGACGTCTTATATATCCTTTATAGTCTTAAGGGCGATACGGAGCTACTCCTTTTAAATACTAAAGCTCTCTTTAAGGATTTCGTCGTTCTATAGAGCTTCGGCGAAGCTACTATAGATACTTCCTACTAAACGGTAGGCGAGCTTAGGGTTCTTAGCGACGAAGTTAGTAAAGTATATAAAGTCTATATTATTAAGGAAGGACAGACTAACGGTAACGGCTAGTACGCTATCTAGCTCGACTCGGACCTTTAAATCCTTAGGGTTATTAGGGTTTAGAAATGTCTAGCTCTATATAAAGAATATACTAAGGTCGAAGTTGTCGGTAGGTATATCGACTAGTCCCCTTATCTTACGGCGAGCGAGTTAAGCTATCCTCTACTTTACGGTAAGGTTATTATCTTAGTATTAAGTCTAGGTCTCTTCCTTATCTTCCTCGTTATCGACGAATTCTTCCTTATCCTATAAACGGAAGTCTTTAGGTAAGGTAGAGCGGCGAACCTTAGCCGGAGCTAGTTTAGTAGGGCTCTACTAAGGCTTATTAGTATTTAAGCTAGAAGCCTTATTACTAGAGTCTTCGACGTCCGATTCGGAGAAGTTAGAGCGGGCTATCTTAGATAGGGCTTAAGGAGTCTAAGGAGGTAACGAGTTTAGTAAGGGATCGAGGGAAGGTAAGTAGTCCTAGTAGTAGACGTAGTAGAGGGGATTCTCGGAGTATTAACCGGTATAAGGGTAGTAAATTAGTAGTTGTTTAGCGCGAGAGGCGAAGATATTAAAGTAGGAGGTAGTATTATAGGTAGTATAGGTAAACTTAGGTCCTTAGAAGGGTATAAAACGAAGATAGAAGGTAATAGCTTTAAACGAGAAGTCGATAGAAGTCGGAGGGTACTTAGTAAGCGAGCAATCTCTATATATAAGGTATCGCTCTAGCGTAAGGGTAGAGACTAGATATTCGTAAATAAGATAGCTAGTAGCTACTCGTATAGATACCGAGCGGTATTACGAGCACTAGTATCTATTTATTATTATTGTCCCTACCTTACTTATTCCTCCTATTCTCGTTTAAGGCCTACTCCTTACCTTATTCCTCGCATCTTCCTTAATTATATTATCGTCTAAGACGGGAGTACGTATACTAGCGAAGTACTAAGGTCGTATAGGAATTTAATACGCGCGTTCGGCGGTAAGGGCGATATTCGAGGTAGTACTAGCGGTAAGGGGAATATTCGAGCTCGCGTAACTAGCGTAGGGTATATTTTCCGGGTTAAGAGTATGTCCGTATACTTGTCGGTTCTAGCGCACCTACGTATACGTTTCGTCTAGAGTACCTAAGTACTATATCTAGCGTACCTACGTATACGGTCGAGTCTAGAGCGTATCGGTACGCTAATTCTAGAGCGTATCGGTGCGCTATATTCGGTAATGTTCTAGTTAGGGAATAAGTCGTCCTAAAGGTACTAAGATTAACTCGGAAGTACTACTTAATTCCTAAGACGCTTATAGGTAATAAGGCGTCTAGTAATATCGATATTACTCCGTAGCTACGCCTCGGAGGTAGGTACCGAGACCGGCCGTAATATATAGTCTATACTATTAATTTTAGTAGGGTATTATTAGATTTTAAGCTATTTTTTCGCCCGATTAGGAAGGAGGTAAAGGGTCTAGTCCTAGATAGTATAAGATTCTTAGCTATTATCCTAACTATTCCTCCTCTTAAAGTATAACTAATTACCTTTTAAACATTACTTCCTCTATTAATTCTACCTTCTTCTACCTTTATTAATACTTAACCCTATAGTTAATAGTCGTCTTATACTACTCCTATATCGCTACCGCGATATTATTACGTACCTTTAGTATCGCCCTATCCTACTACGAATTACTAGTACCCTCGGCTACGCCCTTACGAACCTCGAAGCCGATATCGATATCCTATAGCCGCTAGTTCTACCCCTCCGAATCCGGCGACTAGCTATAGGTATATATAAAGTTATAGAGGACGTAGTAGGCGACGACGAAGCGTAAGTTTATACGGATACTATAGCCCTTATTAGCGCCGTTAGCGAGGTACCTAAACCGGAGCTTATAGATACTAAAGATCCTCTTAATATAGTTCCGGTATTAAGTATAGCGGAGGTTAAAGAGCTCTTCCTTAGTACGTAGCTTTATCTTCGCCGCCTCGAACTTACGGAGGTAGTAACGAGTCTTCGGATACGGTACTAATATACGGCGATTCTTCTTCGAGTAGCTACCGTCCGTAAGGTAGTACTTCCTAGCTAGTATAATAAAGCTCCTCTTAGCGGCGGTATTAAGAACGGTTATATCGTTAGTAGATCCTTTATATCCTAGTAATACGTATACGAACCGTATATATAGGTCGTATATAGCTAATACGTTCTACGAGACTCTAGCCTTCCGATTACGGTAGTTATTAGTATCGATACTACGTACCTTTATCGGTATATAAGTACTATCTAGTATACTAAGGCAGTCCTTAAAGAAGGGGTAGAACTTAGGGTCGTCTACCTTATCTTAAGGATAATCCGGCTCTATTAGAGGCTAGATATAGTTACCGGCTATCTTATAAAGGAGCTTACTAATGCGCTTAATATAGGAGTAGAAGCTATTAGTCGAATACTAATAGATCTAGCGTAGTATACTATAAGAGGTATTATAAGAGACATAGTATATAAATACTACTACTTACTCTATAGGGCTAACCGCTCGACCGGTTAAACCTCTACTCTTAAGCTCTCGAATAAGATACTATAATACGTCCTTATTTATACGTATAATCGCCTTAGTATACTAATTAGGCCTATATAGGATATTATAGTATATACGAGCACCTCTATCTATATCCGATACGGTAGTACGAACGCCTAGTAGACGATATCGCTCTCGTACTAGCCGCCGGTTTAATAAACGTAATAATAGTATATCTAGTACTCGTAATACCTTATAATCTACCGCCTCTTCTACTAGCCCTTCGACTATAGCTCTTACGGATTCTAGCTCTATCTAGACGACGAGGGCGACAACGACGGTAGTAATAGCGAGGGCAATAATAAGATATACGTAATAAGAACGCGTAATAAGTCTACGTATATATATCGCGTTTATAGCTAATAAGGGCGCTAATAAGGGTACGAACTAGTGTCTCGTCGACACTAGTTAACTAGTTAGCGTAATAGTAACTATATTCGGCAATCCGGAGCCCTTACTAACTAGTGCTTAACAAGTAGCCAACAAGGGCCCTTATGTCGGTAAACAATACTACTAGAGCTACTAGTTGTAAATAAGTAGTCACTTGTTAGCAATAAGTGGACGAAGTAAACAAGGCCTTATAAGGACACCGAGGAGCGTAATATCGTCTTCGCTAGTGGTGCACAGCTAACAAGTGTTCAAAGGGCTCTGCCAAAGTCGATATGTAGACTGAAAGCAGTGTCTGCTTGTCCAGTATCGTATCTGGCGTAGAATCCAGTCAGAATTCCGAGAGGATATCCGTCGGAAAGCCCGGAGGATCTCAAAGCGACGGAGAATGAGGCACAGATCCTGTCCCCAAAGTATGAATTGATGCCCGGCCCTTGAACGTTTCCCGGGCCAATATGAGCTCGAGAACCCGTCGATGCCTACCTGGAAAGGGCATCGATTGAGTTTCCGACAGTAGGCGCTGCTGATGACGTTTCAAGTTTGGAGTCCGCGATCAGACATCGAAAAAGCCGCAGCATACTCTCCCGTCATTCCTCGACCTCAAGGGATTATCCTTACTCTTCGGCATTATTCGGAATGCTTTCGCAATCGACGTTCCCCTCCTGACGAGGGCTTCATGGATTTTGAAGCCGAATTGGCCAGTCGTGAGCGGAGAGCAGCGAAGAGTGGCAGACGCTGCCACACCAGACCAGGGAAGGAGCACACCTTGCCACTCATCATCGACGAGGGCTCATCCTCACTCTTCGGCGTACCTAAAATGCTTTCGGGATCGACGATCTCCTCCCAGACGAGGTCTTTGGATTTCGATGCCAAATTTGGCAGTCATGCTGCTCTGCCGACCAATGTCCAGAAGGTCACGTTTCCGAGAGCATCCGTAGGTGGCCTGAAGTTATCTTTTGAGCGGACGTCTCCGAACAGGCCATGGACGGTGCCAGGAGTTCGGAGTGCGAGTCACTCCCGACGGTATCAATGCTCGAGAGGGACCTGTACAAGAAGAAGAAGATCTCGTGAATTCATCAGCAGGGTATCATGCTATCAGAAAATCAAACCATCAACGCCATTCGTCCTTCCCAATCTGTTGAAAAACATCTCAGATCCTTCCCGCCTCATTAGCCAGCACCATGCTGCTCCTCATTCACCACCTTCCTTCAGTCCCGAAACCCTTTCTCCCTCTCCCTCCTCCTCCGTTTCGCCAACTGCGGCGTCCAAACTCCCAGAAACAAATCCTCACACTCATCCTCATCCTGACTGTCGAACTCCACTGTCTCCTCCAGCACCTCCCTTCTCACCGCAACCTCTCCTCCGGCTCCCTCCTCTCGAAAACCATCCCACCCATCGCGCCTACACACCCTTCCCGTCTCCAAGATGAATTTCCCAACCTTATACCTCTGACTCTCCTCCTCCGCACTTACGTACTTCCACCCCAGAACCGACCCACAAAGCGCACAGCTGATGTCGCCGACGGTGTGCGCTCCTGTGACCAGCTGTCGCGGAACTGGCCGGTGGACGTAGGTGTTTGGTAGATTTGGGAGGGCGTCGTTGCGGGCTTTGGTGGTGAGTAAGTTGGAGGGATTGATGGATGAGTGGGGTAGACTGGGAGCGGAGACGAGGTAGGCGCGGCCGTGGCGGCCGGTGAAACCTTTTGAGATGATTTGTGTCGTCGGCGCGAGATCAGAGAGGCAGCGGGCGCAGTGGAGATGTGAGGAGGGTGAAGGGTTGAGGTAGGACTCTTGAGAGGAGGGGTTGGAGAATGTGCTGTTCGTTGAGGTTGTGGAGTCGGTACTGGACTTGCGGCGCCGGAACGGGTTGGACGGGACAAGATAAGTTGGGAAGAGGCTTGGTGGTGAGGGGAGTGAGGGAAATGGCATGGTGATGGTGCGTAGGCTGGTTGCGTGGAGGAATAGTAAGATCGATCTTTGTCGGATGTGGTGCTACCAGCTCATGTTTCGGCGATGCCACGGGTGAGGTCCAGAGGTCCGGCGAGCAGCAAATGCGATCGTTCACCTTCCACAGGAAGAATGACAGCAGAAGAGACGGGACGTTGAGATAAGGTGAGTGATATGAAACGATAGAGAGAAGTAAGTAGATGACTCGTTGCCTACCGATGGTTCGCTCCCGGAAGCAGACGGGCGCGCGTGACGCTGATCACATCTCGATCAGATGAGCTGGCGGTCAGCTGCACCTTCTCTTATCGTCAGCAGCTTCGGGAAGGAACCTTAGCCGTATCTGTCCATGGATGTACCAGGTTACCTTATAGCAAGAGCTCCATCGAGAGCTGCATGCCGGTGCGGGGCTCTTGGCTGTAAGGCAGCTCCTATTGCGAGATCTGTAGGGGCGGACACTTCTGCAGCTGCGAAGCTTCTTCTGTCATGTGTATAGCACGGATCCATCTCGTTCCATGGTCCGTCCAATCGTATAGATCGTCACTGTATATGTCGGCTCGTCGATCGTCCAGCAGGCAGGTCCTGTCGTCCAGCGAGTCTGCCATGGCCTTGCCGTGATTTTAGGCGCGGATCGAGGCGTTCGGAAGGTAGGGCATCTTCACAAAATTGTCGCCGAAGCTGTCGCCCGTCTATTGTCGTACGCGAGCTGTATCTTTCATTCGACTGAATGAGTGTGTGTGGAAGACGGATATTGGAAGGAGAAAGCAGAAGTTACAAGGGCATCTCGGGCTCAACTCCGGTGCCGAAGTCGAGCCGGATGCACTTTGTCTGGAGACATTCTTCACCTCCAGCTGTATGTGGTGTTCTCTCTCGCGACAATTTCAAGGAAACCATGCGCAATTCGATTTCATTCCCCGACGCTGTATACTGGAATTGAGTTTTCCATCAATATACGGACAATGCAATGTCAGCCTCAAGCTTGGCATACGAAGCTCTGGAGACTCGAGAGAAGATCTTCCAAGAAACGCCAGTGGCTGAACTCTACCGCTCCCTCGACACGATAATGGATGTGTAGACGGACCACATGTCGGAAGCATAGAGGTGGTGCTTGCGCTGCTCATGGATCTCTCGAAATAGCCTAAGTCTGGGTGGCAAGGAGCCTTTTGCGGTGCTGTCTGGCGGTCCTAGAACTCGGGACAGCACACGAGGACACGAGGCAAGCATCGATCTTCAAGAGAGGTGGAGCGCAAACATCTGTGTAAAAGGTATTACTTTGGAGGTACTGTAGTCAGGAGACTCTCGGCACCAGGTCCAGAACCATGCCGCATAACTCCCGCTCTGCGACCGTCATGATGGCAATTCCATTCGGCATGTTGTGGAGAAGCTCCGAATGTGAGGGGAGGTGGAGCCTCCAAGTTAGGAGGTACGATTTCCGGGGACTCGTCTGAATTGTCTCACTAGCCCTCGTCTTAGCCAAAGCTTCCCATACCGCGGTCCTCCACCCATTGCCATGAGTAAGATGCTTACCGAGAAGCACGATACTGATCGCTATGCAGGTTGCGAAGGCTGTACAGACATGCAGCAATATCTGGGCTGAGTTGGCACGGCTCACAGTCTCGACAGCCACGAGTAGGGGAACGGGTATTGTATGGTTCACTGATCACTGACCGTCGTCTAACTGGATCCACTCTCACAAGCCATTGACGGCACGGCGAACGAACGATGAATTCAAGAACGCGCTACAAAGCTTGGGCGACACAATTCGGTCCCACACGGGTCGAAGACAGAGCCTCTCATCCGTCTTGGTAGACAACGACCATGCCTCCAGGAACGAGTCCCTCGGCTCTATGAGCACCGAGATCCACTTGCCACAGAGACACTAGACACTAGACACCGCCCCATATATTCTCCCCATTCTCCCCAGACTTTCTCCAGCATTCCCCATCCGTGCTTGCGTTGATAGGACATCGCCAGAACCCAGGATTTCGACTCCCTATACCACCGCCGCCATGACAGACCATCACAAGGACATCAATGGCGTGGACCAACTCTCCCGCATCCAAACGGCGCAGAGCGTCAACATCTCGATGGAGATGTTTGAGAAGCTATACCTCAATCCCGAGAATCGAGTCCGAGGACATCTGCGGTCGACATTCGCTAATCCCACACCGCTGTGAGTGACTGAGATACGATCCATACCTTCAACGTATGGGCTGACGCGATATATCAGACCTTTGCTCGGATTCTTGATCGCCTCGACACCTCTGGCATGTGCATTGATGGGATGGCGGGGAGCGGGAGGTGGTGGAGCGGCGACAATTGGTATGAAGGATCACTCGAAAATGCTCGAAATGTGTGACTGACAGAGATCAGGAACCTACTACTTCTTCGGCGGCATGCTCCAGATTATCGGTGCCCTGCTCGAATGGGTTATCGGCAACACATTCATCTACATCGTCTTCGGATCCTTTGGTGCATTCTGGCTGGCCTTCGGAGCGACATTAACCCCATACTTTAACGCTGAAGGAGCTTTCACTTCCGGCGCGACGACTACAGCCGAAATGGAAGCTGGTGTGCAGAGTTTCCAGGCTAGCTTGGGTGAGTGTTACGAATAAAAATGCCACTCCAGATATCTGACTGACGGCTGACCGCCAGGCTTCTTCCTCCTCTTCATGGGAGTCTTGGTCTTCATGTACCTCATCTGCTCCCTGCGCACTAACGCCGTGTTCTTCGTGATCTTTCTGTGCCTCGACATTGCGCTCTTCCTGCTGACAGCAGCCTACTGGAAAGGAGCACAAGGCGATACCGCGGCATTTGAGAGGCTGGAAGTGGTACGTCTACTATCCTACCAACACCTTGTGCGAACGTCGGGCTAACTTTACCTTTAGGCCGCCGGAGCATTTGTCTTCGCATTCTGCATGTTTGGCTGGTACCTTTTCTTCGCGCAGTTGTTGCGAGCGGTGGATTTCCCGCTTGATTTGCCGGTGGGAGATCTGAGTGGATTGATCAAGGCGAGGAAGGCGAGGCCTGATGTTGAGAAGAATGTGGAGCCGAAGTCGGACTGAGTGATGCTCGTGGGTATTCCATGTCTGAAAGTTGCAGAATCAAAAAGAGGATTTTGATGCACCGACTTTGCTGACCTCGTACGATGTGCGAACGGAACCACCTGAGGTGATTCGTCTGGTTGTCTCGGGCCATGCCGATGAGGCGGATCTATATGCTTGATGCACGACCGTGAAGAGGAGACAAGATGGTCGGAGTGAAGTGGATCAGAGCCAACCCGTGTGCAATAGCGACGAGTAGTCTAAACGACGACTGTACCGTACAAACGATAGGGCATGTCATTGCACTTGCGATCTGATCCGTTGCACCTCTTCCCGCGTATTCGTTCATTATCATGTCCTCGGTCGTTCCTTCTTATCGCGAAACGCTTGGCGTTTCGATGTGGCCTCGATTTGGCGGGGCTGGAACAGTCATTGGCATTGGTGACTCTTTTTATTTTGAGAGCTCTGTAACATTTGGCTTGAGCGTCTCCCTCGACATTAAACACTCAACACACCACCCAACATGGCGGACGCAGACAAGAAGACAATCTACATTGACGAGGAAGTCGGACAAGACACACAAGAAGTCGACGGCAGCGAAGCGAAGCCTTTCAAGACTGTTCAATATGCCTACCTTCAACATACCGACCGAGCACAATACCAGGTGAAGAAGAAGGAGGGCGACGAAACAGAAGCGACATGGAAGCCCGCGGCGAAAGCTGCGCTCAAAAAAGCCGCCAACTACGCAGAAGCACAGAAGAAAAAGGCAGGGAAGGAGAAAGAGCTCGCGATTCGACAGCAAAAGGAGGATGAAGAGCGTCAGAAAGTGTTTGACGATGCGAAGAAGATTGTGCTGAAGGAGGATACATCTCTGCCAAAGTCGGTCAAGATCAACCTCGGCGAGACGAGACCGGAGAAGGTCAAGTTGGGCAGCGGAGAGCGCTCGAAGGAGGTCGACTACACCAGTGAGAACCGCGGCACTCGTGTTAGAGTGATGGGTCGGGTGCATCGTTTCCGTCAGCAGAAGGAAGTGCTGTTCGTCACCCTCCGCGACGGCCACGGGTTTTTACAATGTGTGCTCACAGGCCAGCTCGTCAAGACGTACGACGCTCTGACCCTCACTCGAGAGTCGAGTATGTTGATCGTGGGAGAGATGTGGGAAGTCCCACCAGGCGCCCACGCTCCGGACAACCGCGAACTGCACGCCGACTACTTTGAGGTCATCGGTAAAGCTCCTGGAGGCGACGACGCGATCACCAACGTGGTCCAAGCCAAAGGCGACCCTCAACATCTCCTCGACCAACGCCATCTCGTCCTCCGCGGAGAGACAGCGTCAGGCGTCATGTTCGTCCGCGACGCCGTCGAGCACGCATTCAACTTGAAGTTCCACGAACTTGGCTACGTCAAGGTCTCCCCACCCGCTCTCGTCCAAACCCAAGTCGAAGGCGGCAGCACCCTCTTCGGCTTCGACTACTACGGCGAAAACGCCTACCTCACGCAGTCCTCCCAACTCTACCTCGAAACCGCAATTCCCTTCGCCGGCAACGTCTACTGCATCGAAAAGTCCTTCCGCGCCGAAAAGTCGCTCACCCGCCGCCACTTGTCCGAGTACACCCACGTCGAAGCCGAGCTCGACTTCATCACCTTCGACGACCTCCTCGACCACTTGGAGGAGATGATGTGCGGTGTGCTGGAAATCGTCATGGCCAACCCCCGTATCGCCGCTCTGATCAAGGAACTCAATCCGGAATTCGAAATGCCACAACGTCCGTTCCTGCGCATGAAGTATTCCGATGCAATCGACTGGCTGCAGGAACACGACATCAAGAACGAGAACGATCAACCGCATCAATTCGGCGACGACATCGCGGAAGCCGCCGAGCGGAGAATGACCGACATCATCAACAAGCCCATCTTCCTCACCCACTTCCCAGTCGAGATCAAAGCGTTCTACATGCAAAAAGACAAGGAAGATCCCCGCGTGACGGAGAGCGTCGACTGTCTCATGCCTGGTGTTGTGAGTCCACCCGGAGTCCTTTTACGTCCATAACCACTCGCTAATGTGACATCTAGGGCGAAATCGTCGGCGGCTCCATGCGCATGGACTCCTACGACGAACTCATGGCAGCCTACAAGCGCGAGGAAATGGACGCCGGGCCGTACTACTGGTACACCGATCAGCGCCGCTACGGCACGAGTCCCCACGGCGGATACGGATTGGGTTTGGAGCGGTTTTTGGCGTGGCTGTGTAAGCAGCATACCGTGCGGGATACGTGTTTCTATCCAAGGTATATGGGGAGGTGTAAGCCTTGATTTGAGGGTGGATGGATTGGGAGGTGGCTACGTGTGTTGCGGAAGCTCTGGCGGAGGACGATTAGCTATCGGCGGATGTCCCAACTTCACGGGCGAGAAAGGCCGACGTAGAAGATACAGCTCGTCGAAGGCCATCATGTCGAAGCGACAACGCTATCTCGGCCGTACAAATACACGCAAGCACGCAAGCTCAAACTCCACTGCATCGACGCTCTCGTGACTTACAAGGTGTAGTTCTGGCTCCCAAAACGCTCCTGGCCAAAGTGCCAATGAGAAACATGGTATACAACACGGAAGGCTAACAGTACACCGGCTATAAACAACGGACGCAAAATGCAATTGTCTTCGATGTCTCATCCCACAGCACAGCAGCTCTCTCCATGAGGGAAGTGAGTCCTTCTCTATTCACCATACCAGCACACACCCACTCTCCGACCTACGTCCCTTTAGTAGTGGATCGCCTTTCCATAAGTCGCCATAGCCGCCTCCTTGAACGCCTCCGCAAGCGTTGGATGCGCATGGCTTGTACGACCCACATCCTCAGTCGAAGCACCGTACTCCAACGCCAACGTCCCCTCCGCAATCATCTCACCAGCATTCGGTCCCACAATATGAATTCCCAAAATGCGATCCGTCTCCGCGTCCGCCAAAAACTTGACCATACCATCGGAGTCCTGGTTCGTCTTTGCGCGCGAGTTGGCACTGAAGGGGAACGTGCCGGACTTGTACTTCACGCCGGCTTCTTTGAGCTCGGCTTCATTTTGGCCGACCCAGGCGACTTCGGGGTGGGTGTACATGACGCTGGGGATGGCGCCGTAGTTGACGTGGCCGTAGCCCTTGGTGATGAACTCGACGGCTGCGACGGATTCTTCTTCGGCTTTGTGGGCGAGCATGGGGCCGAAGGTGCAGTCGCCGATGACTCGGATGTGAGGAAGTTTGGTGCGGTATTCCGAGTCGATTACTAGGCGGCCGCGGTTGTCGGTCTCGAGGCCGATGGTTTCCAGGCCGAGACCTTCGGTGTATGGGCGGCGGCCGATGGCGACGAGGACGACGTCTGCTTCGAGCTGGCCAATATGTCAGTATGCATATTACGTCTGAACGATATTCTCAACACAACTCACAGTCTCGTTCTTGCCTCCCTTGGCAGCCTCAACCTCAAGCTTGATCTTCTCTCCGCTAGCGTCGCCAGTGTTGACCTTGGTGTTGAGCTTGAACTTCAAGCCCTGCTTTCCGAGCGTCTTTTGAATGTTCTTGCTGATCTCCGTGTCCATGCCCGGCCCACCGATCTGGCCCAAGAACTCCACCACTGTGACTTCTGAACCCAGTCTGCTCCATACGCTGGCCATTTCCAGACCAATGATTCCACCACCGATGACCACCATCTTCTTTGGCACCTCCGTGAGCGCAATAGCTCCTGTTGAGGTGATGACCCTCTTCTCGTCGATCTTCAGACCAGGGAACGGTGTGGCTTCCGAACCAGTCGCAATGATGATGTTCTTTCCTCGCACGCTGGTCTCGCCGCCATCGACCAAGTTGACCGCCACAGTGTGCTCGTCCGCGAATTTGCCCGTTCCCTTGATGTATTCAACGTTGTTCTTCTTGAAAAGGAACTCAATACCCTTTGTCAGACCACTGACGGATGTCTCCTTCGCCTTCATCATCCCCGCGAGGTTGAGCTTCACATCGCCGACTTCGATACCGCGGCCCTTTGTATCGTGGAGGATTTGGTGGTAGAGGTGCGAGTTGTTGAGGAGGGACTTTGAGGGAATGCAGCCGACGTTGAGACATGTGCCACCGAGGGATCCACGCTTTTCTATGCAGGCGACCTGGGAGGAGGGTCGGTGTCAGTATGGAAGCTCATCGTCGCCGCCGTAGCATTAGAGCAGAAGGATATACCTTGAGGCCTTCCTGGCCAGCTTTGATGGCCGCCACATATCCCGCAACACCACCGCCAATGATGACCAAGTCCTTCTCCTCTGCTTTGGTTAGCTTATATTTTGCAAGCCCGCTGCTGCTTATTTCCTTGCATACCAGTCTCGGTTGCGTATCCTCGTCGTGAGCATATTCGGTCCTGGAGAAGAGATGTGCTAAGGCGTGGCGTAGTTCGGAAAGTGTTCGTGGTCTGCGTTCGGAGGGCGTTACGCATAGGCGCGCCGGGTACCATGTTCTTCAGCATGACCGCGAGATATGACCAGGAGAATACGGAGGATGGAGAAAGTGCTGTTGACGAGGAAGAGCTGTGCGGTTGTTTGGTTGGGCTTTCATAGAAACATTACTTCTAACGAGCTCAAGCAAAGCGCGCAGTGAGTAAGCCGTCTATTGCCATTGCCGAAGAAGCGCCGGTTCCGGGTCTTAACGAAGCACAATCACCTTTCTCTCTCCTGTACACAAATAGCATTGGCACACGAGCTTCTATTGGAGTTATGTTCAAAGAGGTCGCCGGTAAGCCAGACGTGCGCTTTCGTTTGACTCCAAGAGGCTCCAAGATCCATTCTGACGCGATGTCTCTTCTGCCCACGTGGAGGATGGAGCTGCAACAACGATTTTTATGGTCATGATCAGCACCAGCGGGCATACCTCCGTGGTCCCGCTCAGATTGCACCCCTCGACCGCATGTGTCTGACTCCAGTGGCTTGGTGTGTATCGTCTGCCCCAGAGAACGAAATTTAAACCCAAGGCGGTGTGAGACTTCGCGAGAGCAAAGCAGTGACTATCGACACTTTCGTTCTCCATACGATCCGAGGCAACGGAGTCCGATTTACGTGGTGCGGTCTGAGCGGAGCCACGGAGGTATGATTTTTGTTCTCTCATACTCGTCAGTTGACGACGGTTACCGAGCGTGCGATTGCACCACGGTCACGCTCTCGGGAATGCTTCTTGCACGAGAATACGGGAATTGTGCAAGCACGCGCAAACCGCTTCGTACCACTCGGCCCGTCCGTCGTCCAGCAGAGGAGTACCCACTGACTTCAAATGCCGTATCGATACGTCCTGCCACTGATGGCGGATACGGCGCTATACACTGGCTGGTGTCGAGGAGCATGTTCTCAGTGCGGATCGAGACGTCCGACGCTTCTGGGTCCAGTAAAGATACGCTCGTCGACACGTTCAATGCCTGTGGCTACTCCGTCATACTCGCGATTTCGGCGTTGCTCTTGGGGTTCGCGCTGCTCGTTTCACTCAGCTGTCTATCCTACAGGAAACTCGATCCAGGAATGCCCGGACCTTGTTCGTTGGCAAACATTGCTGCGTGCGCGAAAGTCACAGAGATAGACGCCGCGAGAGGTCAAGTAGAGTATGGTGTTCCGACGAATCGAAAGCCCGACGATGAGGGAAGGCAATATTCGGGGTTCTCAGGACAAGATGTAGAGCCGCTCGAATGGCGGAAGGAGTACTTGGGATTCTGGACAATCTTCTTCAAATCGTCAATCTGTTGTTGCCGATCCAACCATTCCAAATGACGCCGTTCTCTCGTGCAACGTCCTCAGCTGATCGTCCGTGTGCGTCTCTCAAGCTGCGAATATCGACCTTGCCGTTCTGTTCCTCGCGCATGAGACCTAGAGATGCGGCTTCTTGGAAGACCAATGCTGGGAATTCCATCTCCGAGTATTCGCTGGCGAGTAGAAGGAGTAGCCAGGCCACCTCTCGATGGCCACTCGCTGCCGCGGCGTGAAGACCAGACTGCATGTCTCCGATCGGGTCCTGGAAGCGTGTTAGAAACTGCAGTAGAACATACGGCAATGCTCTCGTCTTCATCTCACTTGATAGCGCAAAATGTCTTCGACAGGTTTGCTAGGTCCCATGGCCTCCGGAATGATATCCTCATCATCCTCCTCGGCCCTTTCATCACAACTTTTCAGCAAATCGGCAACAGCATGAAAGTCGCCTTCTCTGCAGAACTCCAGAAAAGCTCTACACTTGCGATCCTCAGGATACGCTCTCAAATACGACTCCTCCTGTAATAGCGGGAAAATATCAATCTGTCGTTGCAAACCACCCTCGTTGTTCAAATCGACCAGGATTTGCGGATTTGAGTTTGCACTTGATGAAGATACTGCAGCTGGGCTTGTGGTGATGTCTCGCGTACACACTGGACATTTGGAGACTTCGTATGCTTCGATCAGGCATTCCCAGTGCAGGTGGTCGCCGCAGGAGAGTGTGACATCGTCGGGTACGGTCTGGGGTGTGTCGTCGGTCATGCTGGCGTCTTCTGCGGAGTCTTCATCGTCGTAGCGCTCGACTTCGACTTCGAGAGGTGTGGAGCATTTGGCGCATGCGGATGCCATGGTGATGATTGCGTGGTATACAAGTTGGGAGTTGCGGTCATTATTGATTTTTGAAGGTCGTTAGGACATTTTGCTTGGCGTCAGCTTCGTTTGTCTACCTCCTTCAACTCCACACTTCTTCTGTTCCACACTCTTCTTTCGTCGCGCAATTATCGGACAAAACATCGCAAGCTCTTGCGCTATCACAACCGCTATCACAAGTCACGCGCAGAGGTGCCTTTGCATCCCTACATCGACGTGAAATCGTCCAATCCGAGTCGCGCGCTGTCGCTTGCGCGTCACTGGCGTTTGTGTATATCTTGTCTGCTGCACTTACAACGCTTCGACCTCAACTTCGGAAAGGTCTCACCAGACATGCCACGGACGGATTATCATGAGTCCGAATGCGCGCCGATACCTGAAGCACTGCATGGGCTCGCTTATCCCAATCCCAACATCAAAGACTGGACACTCGATGAGAATGAGCTGGAACACACATGCCCGTTGGACATCGGTCGCCACAATACCAATCCACAGCTGCCCTTGGGTGCCCTGGAGAAGCTACCACTCGAACTTTTGAGCAACGCTCTCGTGCAGCTTGACATCTCGTCTCTTATGGCCTTCCGACGAGTCAACCAGCGAGCGATGCAGGTGGTCGACTCCATACCGCAGTTCCGAACGATTATCCGTCATGGCATCTCCGCTCTGCGCGGTATCGTTAGTATTGAAGCCGGAAGGAACATCACATGCCAGGGCCTTTACGACGCAATGAGCGCCTCTCGATGCGTCCAGTGCAACGACTTTGCGGGCTTTATTTACCTGCTAGACTGCACTCGAGTCTGCTTCAATTGCTTCACCGAGAAGGCTCAGTACCTTCCACTTACACCTTCGGAGGCATCTCGTAGCTTCGGCATTGGTCTCAGCCTAGTCATGAGTTCGCGTACGATGACTAGTGTGCCCGGGTGTTATTCGTCACATGAAAAGCACTGCAATACTCGCCTGCTTCTGGTCGATCACGCATCGGCGCGCCTGGCTGGTATTGCGTTGCACGGCTCAGCTTCGGCAATGGAAGACTTCGTAGCTCGGGCATCATCTGAGAAGCTGAGCAAGTATCAAGAAAGGATCTCCGACAGAGCGGACGGACAGTCTGGGCCACGCGCACGGCGGCCTGCGAGACTCGGGTCATTGGCGAATCCGCGCTTGGCATTTGCAAAGCGTCACATGGCAATTGTCCGCGCACCCTCCGCCAGCTCGCCGGAAACTGCTCCAGATTGGGGATTTCATTGTGTTGGATGCAGAAAGCAGTACAGGGCTTCACCCCTACATTGGAGGAGGAAGTTCAGTACGAACACATTTCGTGATCACATATTGGAGTGTGGACCGATCGTCGACGACAAGCACATTACTCCCGCAGCCAGAGCGCTGTGTCAACCAAATTGAGCAGACATGGCACGCCCACGGTTTGTGCTCTCGAATACCTTTTCAGCATTTCATATCCTCGCATCTACACATCTTCGTCTTTCGTGTGTCTTTCATCACCGCAGTCCGTCTTTGGCAAGTTCCACCATGATGCATTATCATGCGTGCTTTGTGTGATAGTCAGATAAGTGGCTCCGTGTGCCCGATACGCACATCTGGCATTATACCTCCATGATGCCGCTCAAATCGCACTGCACGAGGGGTGATAGCCGCGCCGCGCTTTTCGTTGCTGGGCTGATCAAAGTTCACATCTGAGTAGCCTCCAACTTTGTTCGCCATCACTGAACCACGCAGACAACGCTGCTTCGGGTGTGGTGCCTTGATAAGTCCGCCATGTCGACAGGAAAGATCAAGGCCCGGTAGCCACGCAGAGCATACATAGAGGATCCGTCACATGTTGACTGACAAACCAATACTGTCCGGTGGATGCTCACAATTCAACGACCGGGGAACTGCGCCGCGAGCTAAAACTATAACTAGCCGGGCGTCATCCCTACGTTCTGCCTCTCTCGCTAAGCGCATGTTCTACAGCAGCTCATTTGAGTCCGCATGTAGCAGCGCATATGTGCTGCCTCTATTGTCACGGCTCAATTGACCTTGCGTCCCTGATACCGTGGCGATCAAACGAAGGCTTGACGCCCACAGAAACATTTTCTCGTGAGAAGAGACACAAACCTGCTGCAGGGAACGCTGGAAAGATGTCATGACCGCTTTGTGGAAAGACTGTTCTTCAAGCGTCGCTATAGAATCGAATGCAAAGTCCGAAGCGTGTCTCCACACGGAGTACAGGAGGCAGAGCGATTGTAGGAGAGCCTCCATCAGTGCGTTGTGCTTCGCTCCAGATGATCAGCTGCCTGCGGACTTTCGCCACCTCTCCGGAGACGCCAATGCGTTTCTATGCGAAGCTGGCAGGCCACCCAAGTCGTCGCCCATGAACTGGTAAGAAATGAGAGGCTTCCATGCTTCCGCTAGTAATCTCATCTTCATCGTCTCTCCCTGCGCATTTCATCCTTTCCGGGTTTCACCATGTGCTTCGTGCACATGTGCAAAGACCTCTCGAGTTCAACCATTGTGACCGGGCTGCATTTCACGTTTGTCCCTTCCCTAGCCGGGCATTGCTTGTACTCTTCTAGCTTCTTGCAACCGTATGTGTACTGCCTGTAGGCCTGAGTACACATTTTGATCGAGGGGCCGAGCCTTTTGTAGCGATTGTGCGTCTCGCGTCTTTCGCGGGCGCTCACTTCTGGATTTCTGCTGAGTGGTCAGTCATCGCTCATCGTTCGTATCCTGTCTTCTGCGTAGATTGGACATACCTTGGAGGAGTTACTTGGCTCGATCGTTGCCTGTGTCGTAGCTGCTTCGATTTGGATGGACCGGCAAGCAAGACAATGGTCCCGTCGTGCTTGTTTGTGTCAGGTGTGGCAGTGCGCACGCCGCACATGCGTTTCATGTCACGCGTCAGTGGCGCCGCTGAAAGTCACACACCCCTGCAACCGAGTGAAGGAATGACCTTCACCGACGACATCGCACTCGCTTAGAACTACATCTTCAACGCTCCGCTACAAACCTGCCGGCGCAACTATTCGACAGATTTGATGCACTGTCTTTAATTGGCTATGCCTCAAACAAATCAAGCAATCAGAATGCTTCAGGCAAGCGTCGACGAGGAGGACGACAGCGAAATCAGATTTCAGTGCGGCGAGCAAGTCCGGTATGTGACAGTCGCGGCCGGGCTATACGACGCAGATGTGCTGTGCTTTCTGCCCGAGCTTCTCCCTGTCCTTCCCGAATTCCCACCTGGTAATTGGAATTACGGCTACATCGCGCAGCATCCTGGAGACGGCAAACCATTCTTCAAAGAGATCGCGAGAAGACAGCTTCCCGGCATCGAGGATGTCTGGCATCCAACCAGCGTGGATCACTTGGAAGTTGTCTACGGTGCAAAGCTACGCACAGGGGTGTACCAGGTGACGACAGCAATGTTCTCCGAGACTGTCGTGGCAAAATTCGCTGTGTTTGACTATGAGATCGGATATCTCAACAACGAATGCGCCGCATATCAGTGGATCGAAGGACAGAACATCGGCCCGAGGTTTCTCGGCAATCTCGTCGAGGACGGGCGAGTCATCGGATTCTTCGTAGAGTACATCGCAGACGCAAGGCACGCCGGTATCGACGACCTGCCACTGTGCCAGGAAGTGCTGGGCCGTCTGCACCAGCTCGGCATCCTCCACGGAGATACGAACAAGCATAACTTCTTGATCAAGGATGGAGGGGCGGTTCTGATCGACTTTGATACTGCGCGGAAGTGTGACGACCAGGACGAGTTCGAGAGAGAGCTCCAGGATTTGGCCGAGCAGCTGAACGATACTTCGGGGAGAGGAGGAATGAAAGAGCCTGTTGCAGTGGATACAGCGGCTTGCGTTTCCAGCGCTGCCTCTTGCTGATGAAGTCCGTGAATGGGCAGAAGGAGCTTACCAGCGGCTCAGGCGATTGTGCCATCGTGCAGAAGAAGATGCAATGCCGAGCATCTACGATCGTACCTGTCCAGAGGAACCCATCATATGACAGCCGAAGTACTAGCCGCGTTATGGCACAATTTGGCAGTCGGGCTCTCCATTGCGTCATTACTACGTCGGAGGGGAGACCGACGTGGGGAAGGCGCGATTGAGGGAGCATATGAATGATGCTGCAACTTCTCTACGTTCCATTGTCTCCGTCTCCATCATCTACCAAACCAACCATTTGAACGATTTTTCGGTGAGTACCTTACCATACCACTGTCAACTCCATAGCACCACAACACACGAGCACAGCATGTCTATCCACATCACCACCAAACGCCTCTTCGCTTCTGCCCCGCGTTCACTACCGATCCGCCAAACCGCCCTCTTCTCCTCACAAGCATCATCTCTCACTTCGAGACTGACCTCGCCTCGTAGAGCTCTTCAACCAGACACCAAACAACCGCACCACATCGCCAGAATGTCTTTCTCCAACGCCGACACCGGTAGCAAGACCGCCGACCCATACGTCGCGAAGAACGCCCAGGACCCCTCATTGAAGGAGAAGGCCGAGGACTTCACCACCTTTGCCGAGAAGACCAAGTTCTGCCTCCTCACCACCAAGAACAAGGACAATCTCCTCGTCAGCCGCGCCATGGCCATCGCCGGAAAGGTAAGGGACACCCGTGCGGAGCCATAAAAGCATGCATGTAGAGGACAAGGAGGAACACACCACTAACACAGCATACAACAGGAGGGCAACGGTGTCGACCTCATCTTCCACACCAACACCGAGTCCGGCAAGACGGACGACCTGGAGAACTCGCCTGAGGTGAACGTCGGCTTCATCGACTCCTCCGGCCAGTGGGCGTCCGTCTCTGGATCCGCCAAGATCGAGACCGACCGCTCCCGTGTGCGCGAGTACTACTCTCAAAGCCTGAAGGCGTGGTTGGGAGACCTCGGCGACGGCAAACACGACGGTGGTCCCGAGGACCCTCGCATTGGTCTGATCCGCGTCAAGGCCCACACCATCACCTATGCCATTTCCAGCAAGAACATCGTGACCAGCACCATTGAGGTTGCGAAGGGTGCTCTCACCGGCCAGACGGCGCAGGTGAACAAGTTGAGGCACTTGGACGAGTCCGAGCTCCAGCAGTGTGAGTCGTGGTCGGATGATGTGTTGTCTTGGTCGCGTTCGAACTGACCATTCCGTGTAGGGCGATCATCGTAGAGGCCTGAGTCCACAGGCTACGAAAAAAAGACCACAGGACGAGATGTGGCTAGATGAACAGTCAATGAAGCTTGAATGCACAGTTAGCGGCTAGATCAGTCAATCCAGAGCGATCTTGTATACCACGACTCACAGACGGCCAGCGTGAAGAAGGAGTGCAGATGCATCACAAGAAGTCGATGCTTTTTCCTGAAAGAACTCCGGCGCTCAAGCTGTCTCGACCAGGATCCTTGCTTGATATTGATGAAAGTTTCTCGACGTCAATCGTGATTGGCAAATACGTGCATGCATCCTTCGAAATAGCCGCAAACACCGACTTGAGAGTGCTTTTGCTGTATGACTTCGTACATACAGGATATACTCGGTGTCTATTTTACTGTGTTCTCAATGAGCAAAAGGGTATGGAGCCCCAAATGATCGACGTCTTAGCCAGCCTCTTCCTCGTGCAAAGCTCTTCGCCTGTGATTCGCTGATAATTTTGAGTTCGGGATGCTTTGCGACGGGAGCTCCGAGAACTGGATCGCTACCGTGCACATCAGTTGGGAACATCCCGTCGGGTTTTCTTTCACGGTCCAGCGCTCACACAAACATCCTCCTTCGAGCGGTTCCTGTGTCACGGTGTCGGTGCGACGGTCCTGCATCCTCTCCTTCATCACCTTGGCATTGGCCATTGACCACAGCTCCCGCCCGCCATGAGGTTCGTTGCACGCCGTCCCACTACTGCAGCGTGCCCCGCCGCTCCAACAGACCATCGCTAACATATTCTATCAACTCAACAGGTTCGGCCAGCAGCTCCGCAGCTCCCTCATCAAGGACTGGTACTACTACTACATCGACTACGAGGTCCTTAAGAAGTCCCTCCGCACCGACTTCGAGCACACGCCGCTCGTGCGCACCAATTCCGGGCAGAAACGCAAACCGTGGTCCGAGGAAGATGAGCAGCGATTCGTCAATCAGCTGGAGCAGGAATTGGACAAGGTCTTTACGTTTCAGAAAGTCAAGAGCCAGGAGATCATTCGTCGGATCAAGTCGAGCGAGCGGGAGGTGAATGAGGTTATTTCGCGGGCAGAAGCTGCGCAGCAGAACAACGAGCAGGCGCAGGCGAATGCTCCCTCGGAGGACGAGTTTTTGTTGCTGGAGGAGGACTTGTCGGACATCATTGCGGATGTTCACGACTTGGCCAAGTTCACGCAGTTGAACTATACCGGGTTTCAGAAGATCATCAAGAAGCACGACAAGCAGACGCATTGGCATTTGAAGCCTGTCTTCGCGGCACGACTGAACGCTCGACCGTTCTTCAAAGACGACTACGATGGCACGGTGGTGGATCTCTCGAAGCTATACGACCAGGTCCGAACACGAGGAAATCCAACAAAGGGTGACTCCGCCGCTGGTGAGAAGCAGCAGAATTTCGTCCGTCAGACGACGAAGTACTGGGTGCATCCAGACAACATCACCGAGCTGAAGCTCATCATTCTCAAGCACTTGCCGGTTCTGGTCTTCAATCCGAGCAAGGAGTTCGAGAGGAAGGACTCTGCCATTTCTTCAATCTACTACGACAACCCGGAGACATGGGAGCTGTACGAGGGACGATTGAAGAAGACGGAAGGTGCGGAGGCAATTCGTCTAAGATGGTATGGAGGCATGGATGTGGACACAATCTTCATTGAACGCAAGACACATCGAGAAGACTGGACGGGAGAGAATTCGGTCAAGGCTCGCTTCTCCACGAAAGAGAAAAACGTCAATGCGTACCTGCGTGGAGACATGACGACTGAGCAAATCTTTGAGAAATCGCGGAGAGAGGGCAAGAAGAGCGAGAAGGAAATCAATGATCTGGAAGCATTGGCGAAGGAGATCCAGTTCCGGGTGATTGACCGCAAGTTGGTGCCGGTTTGCCGCTCGTTCTACAACCGCACGGCGTTCCAGCTGCCCGGAGATGCTCGTGTTCGCGTCTCACTCGATACCGAATTGGCCATGACAAGAGAGGACAATCTCGATGGTCGCAAGCGGAGTGGAAAGAACTGGCGTCGAATGGACATTGGCATCGACCACCCTTTCAGCCAACTACCACCAGAAGATGTCGAGCTATTCCCATACGGTGTGCTGGAAGTCAAGCTGCAAACCGCCGCAGGACAAGAACCTCCAGAATGGATCCGCGAGCTGACTTCATCCCATCTCGTGGAAGCTGTTCCTAAATTCTCCAAGTTTATCCACGGCTGCGCATCTCTCTTCCCGTCCCGCATCCATCTGCTTCCCTTCTGGTTTCCACAAATGGACGTCGACATTCGCAAACCCGTCAGCCACAAATTCGGCATCGAGCGACCCGGCCAAAGCACAGATGCGAGCACGAGTAACGATCTTGACGACGATGACACTGAAGACGAGCTCGACATTGAAGATGAGGAACAACTCGAAGATGACGAGAACGTCCGCCGTCTGCGGGCTGCTCGCGACGCGCTTGAACAGCACGAACTCGACCGCAACCTCAGCAACTCCAACGGCGACCCAAATATCATGGACGAGGAAGAACGCATGTCGCATAAACCGCTTGACACCACGGAAGAAGACTACCCTCTCTACGACTCGGACGACGAGGAAGAAGCCCTCGCCGAAGCGAAGAAGGTCGGTGGCTGGACTTACCGCTTGCGACTGGCAAAGTCGTATGCGAATTTGACTGCCGATAAGCTGTTCTATGTACTGGGTGCTATCCCGCCGTTCCCAAAACCGACGCAAATACCCGATCGTGAGGGTAAGATGGGTATTCCCGCTGGCCGCGGAATCTCAGAAAAGAGGTTCAAAGCGCCGAAGGGGAAGAAGATCCACGTTCCTGTACGAGTCGAGCCGAAGGTGTCCTTCGCTGCCGAGAGGACGTTCCTCGCATGGGTAAGTCCAGTCCATCCGCGAAATCATCAACCATACTGACCGTTCTCACAGCTCGAATTCTCCATCATCCTCGGTTCCATCGCTGCCACGCTCCTCAACTTTGGCGATCGCATCAGCATGGCCGCCGCCGTGGCTTTCACGGTTGTCTCCGTCATCGCTCTCATGTACAGTATGGGCATCTTCCTCTGGCGCGTGGATAGGATTAAGCAGAGGAAAGCAGTCAATTATCACGATAAATGGGGTCCGTCGTTTTTGTGTTTGGGTTTGGTCGCTTGTGTGGCTGTTGCGGTTGGGTTCAGGTTGAAGAGTGGAGGAGATGGTGGGTTGAGGGAAAAGTGGTAGTGTGGAGATGAGGGGAAGAGGATGGATCTGGATTGGTGTATAGTATAGTGTTGAGAGATAGAATTGTGGCTGGACAGGAAGATGGGATGTTGTGACCTGACAGGACCGGTCACGAGATCGGAAATATGGTGTGTAGTACTATACAAACAAATGCTTCTAAGCTATGGCGTTGACTTCGAGGCACGGCTTATGCTTCAGTCGCTCGGTGCGTCCTGCGTGGAGGGAAGGCTAAGATCCACTTCAAGTCTCTTGTGGATCGGACTTCAGGTTGAGTTTGCTAAAACCACATCAGCACATAATCACCGACGACGGTCTAGTGACGAGAAAGCATCACTCACCCATCCCATACATCACGCAGGGCAATCAAATTCTTCGGGCAATTATTGTAGATCTTGTTGCCGTGCTTGTCCTTCTTGTCGCAGAGAGCGAGGCTGGCGTTCGACGCAAAAGAGAGAGCGAGGAGATGCATGGCCGCGGTGGAATTGGTCGTCTTTGGAACGGGTCTGATTTGGAACGTCGGTGGAAAAGACAGGACGGGACTCTGTGAAGGACGTTTATCTTGTCGAAAATTTAGGCACTGCTCTCTCTCTCTCACAGACACACTCCCTCTATCTTTCCATCTAGGACTATACTACCCGAGTCAGCCTTGTTTTCACACGATTGGGAATGCAACGGAGAAGCCTCACTTACCAGCGAGTCCAACGACCCTTTATCCAAGACACAATCGTAGTTCTCCGGGCAGCCGTTGTACTTGTAGTTGTTGACCTCGTCGCAGAATTCAATGATGTAGGGGGACAAGCGGTACGCCTTCGGGTTGCAGAATCCCTTCCAAACGCGGCAAAAGTTCTTCGAAGCAAAGCGTACAAGGTCAGCAGATGTCGTAGACCGTCTGGAATGGACGAAGCCCGGCGCCCGAGATAATCTCCAGACCGTGGAAGCCTTCTGCACTTCACACTCTTACCCCGTCCTTATCCTGTCCGGCGCAAGCGCGGTCGCGGCAATAACCTGCGCAGTCGTGTTGATGGAATCCGCTGACGTGAGCGATGCAGAGCCACTCGCCTTTGGCTGTTTGGCAGATACAGTACGAGCCGCAGGCTGTGCTGGCGGCGGTGAAGAGAGAGAGGATAGCCAGGAGGTACATAGCTGCTGCGCTGCTCGAAGAGCGTATTCGGAGAAAGGTTGATATTGTTGGACGTCGCTGGAACAACAAAAGACTGTTGCGACTAGAGGACATGTCTTTGAAAGAGGAGTGTCTTGTTAAATAGGACGCGGCTTATCGCAGGGTACGGGATCGTCTTCCCCAATGAGTGGGCAATGGCTGCACTTCTCGCCTTCTCTCGTCACCTCGGTCTGGGACCATATCCCCTAGGTCAGCCTTGTTGCGGATGACGCTTGCAGAATTGTAGGGCGCTCTTGAGAGCACCTTTTGGCGAGGCAGACCGGGGAGAAATCGATGTTGTTCTCGAGGATTGCCGGTCGCAAAGTACGACAAGTCACTCCCTTGGACGTAACAGGCAATCGAAGGCTCGGAAGCAAAACAGGCCCCACGTCGCCATGGCCGAGGTGCAAACGTCCAGCGGACCGGCTGGAATATCTCTCACAAGTTGAGTCCCTTGCTTGCTTGCTGTTCAACGCCCATTGAAGCGCTGGCCTTGCAATGAGGTGCAAAGAGGAATGCATGTTGGATGACGGTAGCCATCTAAAGGAGTGAGCTAGAACTACAGTAGTACGCTAGGTTATGCTGGCGCTTGGCTGCTTACTAAGCCATCTGCTGATGGCTCTTGCTGACTTCCAATCTTCCAATAATGACAACTACGATAGGCGCCGGACGCAGACACAACGACGATTGTGTTGGCTGTTCTGCATTCCCGGCTTCTCAGACGCCCACACACCTTCCTGGCAACGTTCAAGCTCATCGAGGTGCTCATCGACTTGGTACGGAGCGCGCGAGATCGCCCGAGCCACGTTGCCACGTTGCCGCCCGCAAACTTTGCTGGCCGTTCCGTTCAGAACCAACGTCAGCCAGCTCGACGACCTCTATGTCCAACATTCGCAAGGCTGCATCCAGACATGCTGCGCGGTATCCATCCCTGATGGGATCGGTGACCAGTACTGTTCTCAAGGCAGTCTTCGTACCGCTGGGCGTGACGGTTGCCGTGTACGTTGGCATTCTATCGGCATTGATAGTCGCTCCATCGCTCCAGGCATATGTTGTCTACTTGCACAAAGTCACCCTGACATGGGGCAAAGACCTCAACTGTCCGGAGCAGTTTGGCATGCTACGAAACCAGGCGGTGCCGTTCAACATCGAGACCGAAGATGGCGTCAAGCTGCATGCGTGGCAAGTTGTACCGCTTGGTGTCTACGAGCGCAACCGAGATGCCATAGTCGACCAGGATTTGACTGGACCAGTAGAGGACGTCACTAAGACGATCAACTTTCAACTTCTGCGAGACGATCCGGAGGCACGACTGGTATTGTACATGCACGGCACATCTGGTACACTGGGATCGACGATACGGCCCACCTCCTACCGCAACATATACTCTTCTGCACCGGACAAAATCTATGTGTTGACGTTCGACTACCGCGGCTACGGTCTATCTAGCGGTGTTCCAACGGAGCCGGGCTTGCTGCTTGATGCCGTTGCAGCCTTGAAGTGGGCTACAAGCGTTGCAGGAATATCGCCTGACCGCATTGTCATCTATGGCCAATCACTTGGCTCGGGGGTCTCGGTGTCTCTGATCAACCACATCTCGACCCAGAGTCCTTCATTTCCTCTCGCGGGAGTTGTCATCAGCGCGACATTTTCCGATCTGTCGAGTCTGACTGCTACTTACCGAATTGGAGGCATGATACCAGTGTTATCTCCAGTTGCGAAGGTACCACCTATTTTTCGATTCTTCACCAGTCGTCTACGAGACACTTGGCTGGTCAAAGACAAGATGGCAGAATTTGTAGAGCGAAGCAAGGACTACCACATCACCCTCATTCACTCCGAAGATGACAGCGATATTCCGTATTCGCACACACAGAATATCTTCTGGCACGCGGTCAACGCCACGAGCGCCAGTCCGATGTCGTATAAGGAGCTCGAGAATATCAAGGCCAAGAGTAGAGTCGACTTGGGGCCTGGCGGGTGGTTCGTGGACTGGGACACTCAGAAAGGATCGATTCGACTTCAGATTCTGAAGTACGGCGAGCACGACTGGCAGATGACATATCCGGCGACGGCATCTGCTATCTTGCGTGCGTTTCGATCGAAGCATCCAGATTTTGCGACTGGACATACTTAAGCCAAGCCAGTGATGATGTTCCGACAACTCGCATTCCACTACCTGCTGAAATTGCTTTGCATGACTTGCACCTCAGTGGCAAGGAGTGTGCAGTCCGAGCAGGAGAATGGAGGTTAAACGTGATTGGAGTGGCGGTCATTGGGGAGATCAACGGATGCACTACTTGCCGTCCGAGAAGGCTACAGTGCGGTTGGAACAACACAACGTCTATCGCCACGTCCCACTTTGACTGGCGGCTGCTGGCGGCATGAATCCTTCTGCATGCGCTCATCTAAGCGCTTCGGCTGAACATCGCGACTACACATCAATCCAATCATGTACCACGACCGATGCGGCACAGCAACATGGATCTCGCAACAACAGGCACATCAAAAACTGTATGAGGCTGAGCTCTTGACCTGTTCCGACCGCCATATTCGTCGAGCATGTCTACAGCGGTTGCATCGACATGATGACATGCGGCTAAGCTAGTGGCCATTTGCTATCGCACGGCGCTTAAGAGCAGTGCGTTGCACCTCATGCGAATGGAGGTGTACCGACCGTTGGCATTTGAAGAGAATATGGCTGTGCATGTAGACGCCGCCAATGGTCCATCGCAGGCCAGTGACCCATGTTTCGAGATGGGCATCTCGTTGGCAGGAAGTCGCGTACTGCGGCACGACTCACCCTGGAGTCCACCCTTGTCATAGCTGTACAGCGTGCAGTTGTAGAGGCGAAGTGCAGCTACAGACTCTCCGAACTATCTTGTCGAGCGCCGCAAATACGTGTCGAGGTGGCACCTCACATCGATATACTCTGTCGATTTCATTCTCCGACAGGCGGTCACAAGCTCCAGACCAGGAGCTGGAGTAGTTGCGACTTTTGCCGACCCTGAGGTACTCCAATCACCGATACTCGATGGATCGACCATCCCGGAACTCGACCTACCAAGACGAGCTGGTCGGCTGGACACCAGAAGGCAACGACCGCGGCACATGGAGCATCATAGCGACCGCACTGGTCACAATCGTCGTCTGTACTTGGACCGTCCTCCATCCGCGGATCCACCTCGGTCGAAAGCTACGGCGCACGCATAGACTCTGCCAACTAGTCAAGCAGGTCCTCGCTCCCGAGCTGGAGACAATCGAAGCGCTTCAAGAATACCTCCAAGCACGAAAGACGATGCGATGCTGTGCGGAAGCCACGCGAAACGAGTTGAAGCTGATGCAGTCCTTCTACATTGGCATGATGGGCATGAGATACCACGTCGGGAACGACGGCGGACACTGCGTTATGTGGCCGCTTCAGTACGCCTACCTCCTCAACAGCGGCCTGGTATCCTGGCCACCCGCTCGAGATTGGGATCTCTCGGAAGAGCACGTCGAGGACAAGAGCAAAGCCGATGGACTTCTGAAGCTGGTCGCCATCTGGCAAGTTCTGTGGTTTACTGCGAATTGCATCACGCGAGGTGCCCACCACCTGGAGCTGGCGCCCCTCGAAAGCATGACTTTAGCATATGTCGTGCAAGTCATTCTCACCTACTGCCTGTGGTGGAAGAAGCCAAAGGACATTTCAACTGCCAGCCTTGTCGACCTACCTGAGATGACCGATGAGCAGAGAATCCAATTCGAGAATCTCTCCATGGAAGCAACGTACGATAGACCAGACCCGGCAGCCGATCCGCCGTCCATGAGCATAGCATGGTACATCATCCCAAGAGACTGCTCGGAGAGCGCCTATCTCATCGCAAAAGCCGGCTCGCAAAGCACCACTCTGCCACGACCTTCATCACCAGAGCACAAGGACATCTCCATCGAGCACACCGAAGAAGTCCCCAGCCCAATCCCACCCTCACCCCGCCGAGCAAAACCGCTGCACACAATGAACCCTCGAACCGGCCTCAAAACCGGCGGTTCCGATCCAATCGAGACAAAGGTGATAACAGAATGGGACGACAGTCTCTACATGACCAAATGGTGGCCGCTCGTCTGTCTGCTCGGCGTGTCCTTCGGCGCAGTGCACATGGTCTCCTGGAACGCCATCTTCCCGACTCGAGTCGAGCTCTGGCTGTGGCGGATGAGCTCGCTTGGATCCGTCGTGTTTGGGCTCATTACGATGCACTTTAAGAAGATTGCCTTTCGGTGGCAAGGGATCGTTACTGTCGTCAAGCTGGGCTGTCCGGTGCTGTACGTGGTGTGTAGGGTGGCCATGTTGGCGGAGGCGATTGCGGCGTTTAGAGCGATGCCGAGGAGCACGTATCAGACCTATGAGATTGTCAATTATGTGTTCTAGCACAATAGCGAGTAGATGAGACGTTGTGTGCAATGGTCTGTCCTGACGGGCCGTGCTGCCAGATATCTCGTTACCTGCGATGTGGCGGGCTGGACAACTTATATTCCCGATGAGCCGGCTAAGTAACTTGTCAGTCCAGCCGATTCATCCATCCTACCACGCTGTCTCGTCATTGTTGCATCAGTGCTTTACGGAGAGTTGGAGACGACATGAGATGACTTTTCCGTCTGCGAGGCCGTAATCTCATCAAAGCCGATTCATTCACGAACTTACTGACTCGCTCGCTCATATCCATTGCTCGCAAGCACTGCATCGCAATATCTCGCTGCTCAGCCGTAGTTGGCTGGCAGGTCCCTGCCGCATAAAAGAAACGCCAGCCTTAACACCATCGCTTCCGAAAGTAAATGCACTTTTGCCTCCCTGAAGTACCACGGCCGGCTCACGAATTCATCTTCGGCTTCGACTTGGCGTCCTTCTTCGCTTTTGCCTCGGCCTTCTTCTGCTTCTTTGCCGCCTCAACCTTCTCCTCGTTCTTGCGCTTGAGGCTGGCCTTCTGCTCGTCTGTCTTCTCCTGCACCTTGAAGAAGCCTTCCAGACGAGATTGCTGTCCAGATTTGAGATTCTTCTGCAGGCGAGTCGCGCCGCTGCGGACTCTGTCCTCGGAGAAGCCCTTCTCCTCGACCAGGAACTTGACCAGTCCATCAACATCAGGCGCTTCCCACTTGAACTCGCACTCGGGCTCATTAGCTTGGCGGACATCCGGCTCGAGGAATAGCTGGCGGGCGTCTTGGTATGGCCAGTCTTCTGGGAGTGTGTATTTGCCCGACTTCTCAATGTATGCGACCACGTTCTCCAACGTCTTGTGCTCTTTGATCAGTGCAAGTGCACTCTTCGGACCGATGCCTTTGACAGGATCGAGGTAGTCGCAGCCAAGCAGAATGCAGAAGTCGATGAACTGTGTCTGGTCCATCTCCAGTCCCTCCAGCACACGATCGAGGTGGATCTCCTGCACCGGCTCCTTGCGCTGTTCGGCGAAAGTGAGCTTCCGCACGAGCACAGGTGAAGCGAACGTGAGAGTGTCCATGTCTTCCGACGCAGCAGCGAAGACTTTTCCTCCACGAGCCAGCACCGCACATTGTGCCTCTGCTTCGGTAGGCGCGATGATGTATGGGATGCCCATGAGCTTCAGCAAGCGCTGTGCCTCTGCATTGTGCTCTCGAGTGACCCTCACTGTCCGTCTGCTGAACTTCTCCACGTCCTCTGCTGTTCCCGTCTCTTTGGCCTCCTCGTGCGACTCTTGTGCCTCTGATTTCCGCTGGAATCGCTTGGCGAGCTCTCCGGATTTGAGCTTTGGTGGGGCGCCATCGAAGACGTAGACGGGCTTGATGCCATTGTCGACGATGCGTAGTGTGCGGTAGAACATGCCCATCAGATGTGAGGTCGTCTCGCCGGTGTCTGACATGAGCTGTTCGCCGCCGGAGCGGACAGCGACGAGGAATGAGTAGAGGGACATGGAGGCATCGATGGCGACTTTGCGGCCGAATTGTGTCTTGATCTCGCCCTCCTTCACTGCATCAGGGCAGTTTTCCTTGATGATCGGATACAGGCCTGTGACGATGGTGAGTGTGGTGCAGCTTGAGGGAATGGAGATGAACATACCTTTGATACCCATCGTGACGGTGATTGGGATGTTGTGTGAAGTGACAGCGAGGAGTGTGTTGTGTTGGAGAGAAGATCGATGGAGCTACAAAGGGAAAAACAGTGCGACGATCTGGTGGTGGAAGGCACTTTCTCAGGTAGACGCGAGTATGACGCGCCTGGAGGCCGACGTGTTGGGAGAGTGGTTGCATGCCCGATGTTCAATGGAGTATCTTTGACGCTCGTCCAACGAAGACCGACGGTCTACCTTGTGCGTTTGACGGCATGTCCTACGAGGCTATCTGACCTGCACGCTTTTCTCACAATGTTCTGCTCGATCACGCACTTCGTTGAGACGGCCCTCCCGTCATCTCCCCAAGGCTCTCATCTCATTGCTGCCTTGCGAAAGTCCTGCTTACATAATCAAGACGCGGTCTCGTATCCTGGACCTGCAATGCGTAAGTTAGCGGAAGACAATATGCCCACGCCGCTGCTGGTGACAAGTGCCGGTCGGGAGCCATGGAAGGAACTGGCCGGAAGATTCACTGGATGACCTTGGTGCTTGTCCATCATTCCATCTTCCAGTTCCGTCTCCAGCATCGTGGACTGACATCTCATCCTTGGAAACACAGTAGCGACGGCAACAGCAACGATCGCCTCTCCGACTCACTGCAAGCTGCCCTCTCCTCGATGATCAGTTCATGAAGTATGTTCCCTTCGACAATGAGCCCGAGACACCGGATAAGCATCAGCACGCGCAGCTGTTGTGTTGCGATCTGCGCTCGAGCTGTATCCAAGCACAGCGAGTCTGCTTGACGAAAACATCTGCACAGCGTGTCGTTCGTCGTTGGAGGCGTCACATGGTTCGAATCGTCGGAGTGACAGATCTACGACGGTACAGCTATCAGTATTATGGCTTGGCGGACAAGACGCCTTTCTCCCGTCCTCCCTCCCAATCGATTCTCCGAACATCATGGGAAAGGGTTTAAGCTCGACACGGCACTTGCCTCGCAAATGATTCCATCTTCACGAGCTCTCGTGGCACGAGTCCAGCTGCCCGGTCTGCGTTGGTGACGTTGCAAATACGATTCTGCCAGGATGCGTCTGACAGGTAAGCTGAGAGTAGTTCTACAGTAGAACCAGTCCTAATAACAGACACTGAATCTAGGTCCTCAAAGCATGAATACATGCCGCTATTATTTTGCACAAATCTCTCGCGTTGCACGTCTCGCGCCCTTTCAAGCACTCGCAGAATGGCAGTTGCCACTAATAAAGGTAGCCGTCAAAAGTCATGCACAATCAAGGTACGTGCTCGTGCTTATTATTACGGAGATTGCTGTCAGCAGCATCAAACTCTGTTCGTTGTGATAAGTTTCAATGAAGCTGAGTTCTCACGCCATTGCTAGGATCGGTTGATGGCGGCCTGTAGGGGGGCTCGGAGGCTGTCATCTCGCACTATGGAGTATACTTATCACTCCATCTGGACTCTGTGTCATCTTCTATTCTTCTTCCTTTGATCAACACTTCCGCTTCCACTTGTTCAGACCAAGCATCCAAAGTATCCAATCGAAGCCTTCGAAACGCTTTCCATCCACGTCTGGCGTCCCCGCTTCCTCGAAGAATATCCTACCAACCAAGTCAACCATCCACAAGAGCAAGAACAAAATGAACTTCGCCGCCTACCTCAAGGTCATCGCGACATTCGTCGTCATGGCCACGGCGACTCCTCTGGCCGAAGCCAACCCTGAGCCTCGCCGTGACGCCTGCAAAGAGGTAAGTACACCGACATCAAGTGGTGACAGCTAGACACCTTGCTAATACTAGTACTCTTGCGACAGCCCGGAGCGCACGCAGGAGTTGAAGGAGGATGCCCACCATAAAGCCTCCAACCATCGCGTGCTTCCGTCTGGCGGCACGACCATCGCAACACATTATCGACTACGGCGACATCGACTGGAAACATCTCAACTACGGCGCAGAGACTCGAGCAGGATTGGACAGCTTGTTTGGTTTGGGCAAGAGGGCAGCTAAGGTCCGCGAGGCGGAGGACAGCGAGGAGGATTGATGGCACGGCGGAGGAGGAGGAGGAAGAATGTGGTTTACCTCGTTTGTGCTCGTTGTTACTTTCACTTCTACACCCAGAATAAACTGTTCGAGCCTCTACCTCTCTCCAGCAAAGGTCGATCTGCGTGAGCCGAAGATGTCGACGGGATGACAGCCGGTCTGACTGTGTGGACAGACACCCTCCGACTGGACGGTCCGGTATGCTTGACAGGGCCTGTAAGGGGTTGGTAATCGTTGTGTCCCGCGACTTGACACTCGCCCGGGACGGCTGTGCTTTTCTTTCTTCCTTCCCTTAACGCTCCTGCTTCCACCCGTGCCAGACCAAGCGTACGTAGGGAACCAAAGTCTCAAACCAAGCGTTCAAGAAACACAGAAAGATACAACTCACATCTGGCACATTCGCTTCCTCCCCCCTACCATCGCCCACCTGATCATCCACCAGACCGACAACAATTGCATGGGCTTCGCCACCTACCTCCAGCTCATCGCGGACGCTGGTCCTCATGGCGGCCGCTACTCCCGCCCAAGGCCAAGAGAAGGAATCCCCCTGCAACGTAAGTGTGCTCGATCCCAAGCTGTGACTGCTGGCAGCCTTGCTGATATGAAGACTGCTTGCTACAGCCGCGCGAGCCCACCGGTTGCCCACCTTGATCGCTGCTATCGCTGCTACACAGCACTGTTTGCTCCTGGTCGGCGGGCACTACGACGGATCGATCCAAGGTGAAGAAGTTCGAGCGGGATTGTACGAGTTGTCTGGGATTTGGGGACATAGGACAGGAAGGGGGATCGCGAGCAGCATCGAGAAGGAGGGATGGGATGATCGAGAAGTGGAGCGGAGGACAGGTAGCGAGGAGGTGTATGTAATCGTGAGCGGAGCATGGATGTGTTCGGGATCACGTTGCGTTTGTCGTTGATCATTCGCTCCTTTCTTGGAATGGAATGTTCGAGCCTCTCTCTCTGCAACCGTCCAACAGAAGTGATTCAGTCCAGCCATTGTGCTGTGATCCGTGGGAAAAAGAAAAGCAAGGCAGAAGGCTGAAAAAGATCGGCGGTGCATGTTACACCACAGCGTAGAGAAACATTGCCGACAAGACCGTAAGCACAACGATCCTGATGCTCCTCTGCATGTAGCGCCGTTCTCTCTCCCGGAAATTCTTTTGCGCGCAACTTTCACCACAGGTATCGCTCGGTTGTCTTATATGGTGCAGTTTGAGCGGAAGGGTCTGCCGAAGAGGCCATGCAGATTTGTTCCAAAGCAAGAATGTCACAACAAATATGTACAGGTAATCTTGAGCTTATAAAATAGAAAACCCTTCCATGATCTTCAGTCCAAGCCCCCTCCCAGATATTGCGCAAAGTCTTCCTTCTACAGTTTCGTGGATGCATTCCGAAAAGCTCAAACCCTCGATCCCACCAAAAAAGCAAAATCCAATGTTCGCTGTCCTTGCAATGCTCAGTGTACCTCCCTCCCTCCATCGTCGCAACCATGCGTGAGTATGTAATAATGTACAGCAATGTACATGGGAAAGTTCCGAAATATCAGGTCTTTTCCCTTTTATGTGCTGGTGTCCCTGCTGCTCTTTCTCCTCCTCTTCCGTCCATCTCTCGTCGTTCCTTGGGGAGCGTCCAAACGGGCATTATTGTTCAAGATCGTCCGGTTGATTGGGGTGCTTCGTTGACGTCGACACACGTCGCTGATCCAGCAGGTCGATTGATGCCTCCCTTCGCTCAAGGCTGGTGTTGACACCAAGCCTCTGACATCAAGTCACCAAAAAGTCCCACCCCTTTGTCTCCAAGACATTCTCCCAATCCCAACTGCCTCCCTCATCACCTCGGTCCATCCTCGCCCAAACCTCCCGAATCACCTCCCGCGCATACCGAATATTCCCCAGTTGACTCCACTTCTCCAACCGCTCCAACGCTTTCTCGATCTCCCTCCTCTGTCCCTCCTCCCACGCCGCACACCCCAGCAAAAACAAGGGCATGAGCAGGATACTCTGCATCTCTTCAGGTAAGTCTTTCAGATACGACAGTCCCTGGTCGACCGCTTCGATAAACACGGGCGATGGGATGGAGGGTTGGAAGGTGCGGTAGAGGTATATCCAGGTGCATTGTCGGTAGAGCAGCGAAGCGGCGTAACGAGGGTTGTCGGGAGTGTGCGGACAAGTCCAGTTGCGGAGAGCAGTGTCGATGGCCAATGCTTCCTGCGCGACGTCAAAGCTGTGCCATTGCCGGCCTTGGACGCAGCGTAAAGTGCGGACGCTGTCGCGGAGGGAGCGAATGCGGGCGAGGAGGTCGAAGAGGCCGTCGAGCACGCCGAGGAGGCTGCCGGTGGAGGAGGATGGGTCAGATGAGGAGGCTTCGTGAAAGGAGCGCATGAGGTTGAGAGAGCGGGCGTCGAGGGGGTTGCTGAGAGAAGTGATGGAGGAGGAGAAGTCGTGGTAGAGGAGGAATTCGAGGATGAAGTTTCGGAAAGTCGAGTCGGAGAAGGTGTACGAGGTTTCGGTGAGCATGTGTTTCATGGCGTCGAGGTGGGTCTGAGAGGGATTGTTGTTAGTCAAGCCAGCGGTAGACATCGAATGGACGTACGCGATACGATCCGGTGAGGTCTCCCGCACAGACCGTCTGCAGACAGAGCACGAGAGCCTGCGCGATAGACGAGTCTCCGTAGATCTGCATGGCTTCGGACGTCTCATGTCCCTCCGCAGCGGTGGCTTTACCAATATCCTCGAACAATGAGTTGAACGCTTGACTTCCATGGTACTCCTGACAAATCTCCCATGCCTGATTCGTCTCCTTGCTGGTCGCAGTCAGGCTGCTCCCCGAGAGGAATAGCACACTGTGCAGCAGACCCTTATGTTGCATCGCACGTGCATAGATGATTGTGCGGAATGGATTGTAATTGTCCGTCAATGACAGGCAGTTCCCCAGGCGTTCCACGAAATATGTCAGAAAGTAGTTCGTTACAGGGTTGCTATCCATTCCTTTGACAAGCGGAGGTAGATTGGGTGATTCCCTCAAAGGTGCTTTCACTCGGCCACCTCGCCATAATTGCTTCGGTTCGTACCCACTGCAAACGTAATTGTTCTTCTCGCAATTCGTACAGAATGGCTTCGTTTCGTCGCACTTCTTCTTCCGTCTTCGACAAGTGCCGCAGCCCGTTTTTGATCTGGCGTGGGATGCTTTTTGAGGTCCGATGAAAGGTTCCTTCTTCGGTCTGCCACGTTTCTTCGGCGCTGTGAGAGCGGTGGATGGTTCGATAATTTTCAAGTCGTCGGGGGAGTTCAGATCCAGTTCTTCAATCTTGGGTACGGTAAGGATGTCCGTGAAGGGAGTATTCGCGGTATTGTAGCCATCAACATCCGTCTGGTTATCAGTGTCCGGCGTGGAATGATCCGGCGATGAACTTGCGTTGGAGGAAGAGTACGCCATTCGTGAGAGGAGACTCGACCGACGACGTGGCGAGGGCGATGTAGATGCTTGGTACGTAGTGCTGCAAGGAGAAGGTCGCGTCATTACCTCCATGGCTTGTATGGATTGTTGGAAAGGGCAAGCCCAGGCACAGTCTTGACCGATAGCGATTCCTAGCGAGCTGGACGCGGGACAAGCGGAATGCAGGCTCGTGGCCCGGAGTCAGGATGTTGCGCAATCCGGGTCCCCCGACTCAAGGCGGGAGCGGAGCGGTTCGTGGCAGTTGAGGTGAGAGACCGCACCAGATTGCCGGTTGGAGAAAGTCGGCGCCGGATAAGTAGGACACTCAATGTTTTCAAACAGTAACGCCGTCAGGTCCAGTGTGGCAGGGGAGCACGTCGGCCTTATTGGCAAAATGTATGCGGATCGAGGTTCGGGCGAAAGTCACTTCGGGGCATCGCCATGAACCCATATGACGAAAGCATGGACGAGAACCGGGTCGAGGGGTGTGATGTTCAGCCAGCATTCAATAGATACCCGGACTAGTGAAGATCAGGCGAGTGATCATGATCTGTTAGTGTGGAGAAGAGGCGGTGATAGCGGCGCAAGTCGGAGGATTGAGAACCAAAGCGAATGGAGGGCGAGACTAGCACGCGGTGAGGGAATGCGAGCGTAGGAGGACGCTGATGCGAAGGCAAATGATACCGAGAAACGCGAGCAAGAAGATGCAGTTTGCTGGACTGCGTTGAAGATCCTCGTCTCGTGCCCGCTCGCAGATTGGCTCGGTCAGATTTTGGTGCCGGCAGTCTCCTTCTCGGGCGAGCTTTAAGATGCTCGATGGGGTGCAGGTGCAGTTGCAGCTGGGCGTCGTTTCGACGGGCATACGAATCCAGATGCTCACATCATCTGGAAGGACGTCGCTTCAGAATGCAGAAGGACGTGATGTGATTGGCGAGCAGGGTCCACTACGGAGCGCATGAGAGGACTGGTCTGGCCTGCAGGGCATCGCGAGCATGGACCAGGGTGTGGATGTGAGGACGCTTTCAAGTCCCGCCGCATCGATCGTTCGATATGTATCGCGTCAAACTGGCGAACAGATCAGTGCCGACCGTGTCTCGTCCTCACATTGGTTCGGTCATTGTCGGCACAGTCGAGCTGGCCCCAGGAACGTGATGTCGAAGTTGCGGTGAGACAGCGAACTCTATCCGATGTCAACGAGGTACTTCTACCACACCCGTCGCAGAAAAGGCCGACGCCGCGTGCTGGGCCCATCCGTCCGGCCAAAGGCGCGTTCATTTGGCCTCGTCAGCCAGCCGCGCTCCTGCAGCGAGCCTCGGACGGTCGCTAGGGGGTATAGACGCGCGAATTCGACCAATTTTCGGATAGTCGACAAGGTCCGCGGATACCTGCGTACTGCATCGCAATTCATGCAAGATCATGTATTCCATCAGCCTCGTCTCAGCATGACCACGCACCCCTGTCTGTGGATGTTTGCCAGGAATTGACCAATCGAGTCGATGAGCAACGGCAGCCGTTCTCAGCCAAACGACGACAAGACTCCAGGAGCCTGGAGGATGCGACCCCATGCTCCGGCTGTCATCCCATGCCCAGCCGCCGAGCGCAGTTGACCGGCGGCAACGATCGGGAGCGGCAGGCTGGCAGCATTCATCGCGCTTATTTGCCGTTCCAGATGATATAGATGTCGGTGTGATGGAGCGCTACGAGATGGACTCGGCTTGGTAGAATGATGATGAAGATGATGGATGTGCTGATGAAAGTGTGAAGAGTTGCCCGGAGGAATTGGATGATTTTGAGTTTCGCATCGGAGAAGAACAAGTCCGAGGCTTCTCCAGCTTCTGGTTTCGCCCCCACGCTCAAGTGGATCTGGATCTCCTGCACTCGGACATGACTCGTATACGTATAACACCACGCCGTGCGACTTGGGCACTGGCTATATCGAGGAAACAACGAAATGCCGCCGGAACAATGGATCAGCGGAAGAGCGTGAACAGACCTCGCGAGCTATGGTCAACGTGTCCTTAGCAACCATCCGATCTCTCGCAGAAGCAACCACATCTCTGCCGTCCTGCAGCAGAGACCAGTGTGGCGCGGGCTTGCATGTCGGACTATCGTCTGCCGATCCAATAGGTGTCGTGTCAACGTGTCTGAGTCCGAGCCCGGGGCTGTCCAGATGACTGGAACGATGATCGGCCGGTGAAGAAGCCACCGGGCATGCATCTACCGAGGATCCAATTCGACCACACAGCTACCGAGCTCGCTCTCCATGTCACCTTGTCAATGTTCAAGATTGCCTCATACTTCGTCAGCGACGCATACAAGCTGAAGCCCAAAGCTCACCGCTCCCATTGTCTTGCACCGATGGGGAGATTCTCAAGGTTTTTGCTCATTCCCAATCGGAACAGCACATGCATTCCGAATACTCGGATTGAACATGATCTTACCAGCTCACATACAATCCAGAGCACCTCGAGCGGCGGCTATTCACCACAGCCCAATCTTAAGAACGCCAACCACGCAGCTCGACCACCAATCGCGCATCTCACCCACCAAAGCCTCGCAACAAGCCAACCAGACAGATACATACCCCAAAAGCACTACCATCCTCCCACCACCCCACAATCCGCCATCTCGGTAAAGTACTAACACCACCAATCTCCTCAATCATCAACCAACCACAAGGCACCCAACATCACCCGCTCCACAACCACCGACCAGGTCATACCGACACATCCTCACCAAAACATACATTAGCTCCGCTCTAGCGTCCCGCGTGGCGGTGAAGTGAATCCAATCCTGCACTCCACCGGAGAGGGAAACTCCAAACTCAAAATTCGGGAGCTACTTCACCGCACTCGACCGAACTTGACCGTACTCGACTGGACGCCACTTTGGGGCCCGGTTTTTGGAATGGAGCTTGAGCTTGAGCTGAGCTGATGTGTCTATGATGGTTCGTTTGGTCACTTGGGTGAACCGCTGTCTGACTGACCGCTGGTTTGTAGATCTGGGTTTCTCAAGATTTGACGGGACGGCGGTTTGCTGTTGGAAAATGGGAATTGGGCTTGTGGAACCTTCCTATTCAGGAAGTCACGGCTTTCTTGTCAGCTTTCTCGCTGAATGAACCACGTGTCCACACGGACCCGGAGTTGATGTGTGAAGGCCGGAAACGGAAACGCAGACGTCGCAGAGCATTTGCGTTGTATTGATACAGACCATAGGCATACTGGCCACTCCGTCGTATATGCCTGTCATCGATCCAGAACACCCAAACTCTCACCGCCAAACAACCGCAACGCATGGACGGCTCAATCGTGTTGTCGGTGCTATGCTTTTCGCCATGCCAAACATCCACCATTTCTCACCACCACTCCATCTACAACTTGCTGTCAACGCAGCAGACCTTCCCATCCGCTCCGATTTGAGCCTCTGCATTCGCAGCTCCTTGGCGATGGTTCTCGTTCAGGAGCACGCTCTGATTGAACTGCTGGCTGCTGGGCGGGACATCGATCGCTGGGTTCCGCGAGAAGAAGTTGACCGGCTTGAACGCGACTTTGATGACTTCGCATGGCCTGGGCAAAAAGTTGTCAGCAAATGAACAAACACCAAGGAGTCAGATCTCAGCGGTTCGTTCGCAACTTACATCACGGGGAAGTCCTCGATTCGTGGAATCTATTGCAGACGTCTCGAGTCAGTCGCTATTTGCCTTAAAGATGTGATAAGAGGGAGGAACTCACGTGGTTGATGCCGAACTGCACATACACCACCAAATCGTCGTCGACGATAGTCTCCTTCCGATCCGCCCAGCTGCGAACGCCCTCGCCGCCGCGGCTTTGGTTGGTATATTTACCACCGGCGTACAGCTCGCCGTCACGGTGCTTGACAGCGTAAATCGACTTGTCAGCGAACTCGGCACGCTTGTAATTGAAGCTGTCGTTGTCGGACAGGATCTTCTGGAACGGTGGTGCGTGAATCTTGTACGCTACCGGCTTTCCATTGATGGGGTTGCGCACGCCGACGTTCTGGATCTTGAAGGTGCGGTTGGCGGCGTAGTCGATGTCGTAGCCGCCGGAGGTCTCGACCACGGTTTCGTTGGTGGTGTAGCCTGTGCCGTGGGGGTTGAGATCGCTGCGTGGTAGGGCGTGGGCTTCATCGTACACGAGACGGTTCTGGTGGCCGTCGATGGCTGGATCCACGCGGAGGGAGAAGATGTGTTGGTGGTGAGTGGCGAGGACGCCAGGGTGCACGACTGTGCCCCATGGCACTTCGATGCCCTCGTCGATCGGCTGTGTGGACAGAATACCCGTCGCCCTCACCTCGTAAGCGAATTCGCCTGCCTGGTTGAAGTGATAGGCCATGATGTATTCGTAGTTCGCCACCGTGATGATGGACTGTACGACGAGCTCGCGGTTCCTTACCACGGCCGCCCGGCCGGTACGGTAGTTGGTGTGCTTCCAGCCGATGCCTCCATCCTGCTCATGGACACACACCACATTTGGCATGTCGTAGGGGTTGCCCTTGTCATCGGCGAGAACAGACGAGATGTAGTGAATCGAGCCAAGGCAGTCGCAACCGAGCTTGAGATCATTGGCCATGATTCCAGCACCCACGTCGCCTAGATCGAAGGCGGCCTTCTTGTGGAATGGGTGGCGTGGGTCGGCGTATGGGATATTCATGTCGGAGAGCGATACGCGGTGGAACAAGCTGCGGCCGTCGTAGCGTACGTTGTACAGCACCATACCCTCCCTCTGGTTGAAACCGATTTTAAAGTGCCTAATTAAAGTCAGCAATTGTCTCAAGACATGTAAAGGAACGGGAAGGCTATGAGACAAAGTCTTCGCCTCATATGCTTGGGTACCTACCACTTCTGCCATTGGATGATCTGAGATGTGCCCTGTTCGGTAACAGTGAAGCTAGCACCCTCAGGCTGCACAACTTGCAGAGGCTTGAGATCTGTACGAAGTTCCTGATACTCCGAAAGGTATTCATTCGCAGGCTTCGAGGTCCAAGGCTTCGGCTCGCTGACAGTAGCATCCTTGCCAGTAGGGAGGTAGTCGATGCGAATCACCTTGAAGTCCTGGCTGATGACCGGGCTGATGGGCAGAGGCATTGCGTAGTGATTCGAGTCGACTTCGGATGAGTTTGCTGGGTCGCGGAGGTAGAGGAAGGTCTGCCACATCCTCTCGTCGTCGTTCACGCCATCGGCTCCTGGTATATGGTCAGTATCTCAAGCTGAAATGACCAAACGTTGAGCCAACCGTAAATCCACGGGTCAACCACAACCACGGCGCCCTCGGGTAGCTTCAGCTTTGCGAGCGCCGCCTGAACACCAGGATCTGACAGGGCGACTTGCTCGACAGCCATGAGTTCTGATCCATCTGCCGAGCCATGGACATTGGGACCGAGTCGGACGTTGTAGTCGATACTCTGTGTGGAGAGATTGACGACTGCCTCGTGAAGTTTGTCCTGGAACACAATTAACAGGTGCGATCCACGTAGACTTTATCACATGAGCTCACAGTATTACGCAAGTAGTACGCCGCGAAGACCTTGCGCGGGAGCTGTGGCAAAGTTTGGCCGTTGAACTCGGCTTCGAGGTATGGCACCAATTCAGCCTTGGGTGGCTCTTCGAGCGTGAGTGACTTGAAGTGGATGTCGGTCTCCTTGGGCCATAGAGCCCTCACGAGGGAAGCGGCTTGCTGGATCTCTTGCGCATTGATCGGCGCCAGTGGGTGGATGTCGGATCGCATTGCCGGCCGCGTCGGCAGCGATGTGGTGGCAGCTTCGGTAGCCATCTTGAAGAGGAGGATTTGTATGATGGTCCGTATGAGATGTAACAGTAGACGGTAGGCTATGTTGTAGGAAAGAGAGAAGATCGAGTGGTGAAGGAAGATGAAGAAGTTAAGGGACAGAGGAGAGACAAAAGTGGAGTCAATCGATAAGCATACCGAATGTTGAAGAGCAATCCACCAACCCGTTTGCCCGCCGATCTCTGCCGGGAGATTCGTCTACCAACCACGTGTAAAGACTGTCACTCCATCGGCCACGCATCTCCCACGCCGTCCGCTGCCTGAACCGGAGATTGGTTACGAAGATACGAACAATCTGGATCGCAGTCCGTGGAGGTAAGGTACGCGGGGCGGATGGCAATCCACCAGGGTTGCCCCTCATGATCGACGTTAGCGGCAGGTGAAGTCCATGAAGCCACTGCCCGAAATGGCAGGTCCATGCGGATGGTTCTAGCGTGTCAGAGATGCTGGCAACGCACGTGAGGACATCGGACATATTCCGCGACAAGGGGACCGAAAAACGACAGCAGTCAGCGGAATGATGAACAATGCCTATGCCAATCCCGAATTGTTCACGCGATACGAAAAGTACCCTCCTGAGCGTAAGATCCATGCCCCTACAACGCCAATCGCACCAATACTCCGAGTCGTAGCACTAGCAACATTGCAAGCGGCATCGATCAGATCAAGCCCCGGTCTCCACGACCTTACAGCCTTCATTGACAAGCTTCGTGATATCCTCATTCTTATGCGGCAGCAAGTTGAGCGCGAAAGCGACATCATTCCACTGCCTCTCAGTCTCCGCTCGCTGAAGACGCGGCGCAAGTTTGCCCGCCAACTGTTTGGCATGCTTGTCCTGTCGAGGGTCTCATTAGCATCACAGTCTCCATATGAGGCAACATTCGCACATACCTTCTCGATAAAGCTCGCCAAGAACTTGATGACCTTCTTGAAGCGCTCCTCATCCAGGTCCTCATCCGCCGACAGCAGACTGAACATGTCGACGAAATTGTTGTACACCGCATTATCCTTGCCCGCCAGTTCCGCGAAGAACATGCGACTCATCTCGCGGATCCTCTCGTCGGCATCTTCCACACACTTCGCCATGTCACCCAGCTGGCCCTTGACCTTGACTTGTCCGGCCAAGATGAGGAATGTCAGCGTCATCAGACATGTTCGCTTGACTTGCAGGCTGTGATCTGACAGTCGACGGTAGAGGAAGTCGGTGTTCTCGTCGATGAGATGATTGAAGCAGACCGCCATGTCGCCCAGAGCGACGACGAGGTTGCTTCGAGTGATAGATGAAGGCGAGCGTTCGAGCATGGTGATGAAGAGGTCGAGGTTTGTTTCGCAGTACTCGCTGCTGACGCACATGAGCTTGGCCATGCAGAGCGCTGCTTGTGCTTGCAGCTCTGCGTTGGGATATGATGTGTTGTTGCTGCAAATCTCCTGGACCAGAGGTCCGAAGTGTGTAAGGAGAGATTGTTGGCCATACAGCAGTTCACGCTCACGTACATGCTGGATAGCATCTGTGAAGTCGTCTTCTGTGGTTCCAGCGATGAGGTCCAGCTCATCTTGCTCTTCTTCCTCCTTCTTGTCGGCAGCCTTCTTTCCAGCAGAAGTTCTGGGTCCAGATCCTTTCGCTGGCGTGGGGTTCGTCTTCTCCTTGTCGGCTTTCCTCCGCTTGAAGTCTTGCTCACACAGCTCGAGATGCACGATCTGCTTGAGAGCAACATGGCCCACCGCGAAGAGAAGCTGCGATAGCGCAAGAGCGGAGTCAGTGGTGTCCTCTTGAGCGGCTTCCTCCGGTTGTGATTCTGCGTCGACCTCGGCCGGCGCATCTTCTGGCATATCACTCATTTCGACATCACCGTCGTCATCGATCTGGCTGGCGTCCTGATCCTCCTGCGTCTTCTGTTGTGATGCCGGGGACTTGCGTGCAAAGACTGCTCTGGTTTTCCGCCGAATCACTTCTGAGCACAAGACATCGGGATGCTTCGACAGCGAGTAGATGGCACCAATGGCCTGCTCTGCCAATCCGTACCAGTCCTTGCTGTCCGTCTCGATCTCTAGCAAGCTAGCGAGACGAATCAAGACGGCATGATCGTTTGGCAGTCGTGTATTCGGTTTGCTCTCAGCACCCTTGGCGTGCTTGTTGTTTGTCATTCGCATCAGGGCGACGCAAGTATATCGAGCAAGGACAAGATCCCTCTTGCCAATCGCCCCAAGTCCGATTCGCAAACAGGTTTCCATCTCCTTGACAACAATGTCAGTATCCGCGACAGCCAGCATGCCGAGCACAATGATGGCTCCTCGGCGTTGAGATCTTGAGATCTCCCGCTTCTGGACACCATACACCTGCCACAGCTTCTGGATGACAAGCTCGTTGATTGCCTTTTCCTTCATCATGGTCGCAAGCAATTGTTCCAGACTGGTCAGTTCGGCTGGTGTTGAACCGAACGTCAAGCTGATCATGTTCCTGGCGACGTAGTTGGCGGCCTCATTTGGGCTGAAGTTGCCAGGTGCGGCAAAGAACAGTCCCTTGTAGCATTCGATGAGATGAGTCTGCACGCCCTTGCCCTCATCGCTGTTGCCCTTGGTCCAGATCAGACGCAGCATGCGCCGGATTCCAGACTTCGCAGTCTCCAGATGGTAGGCATCAGCAGTCACGAAGAAGTCCATGGCCTCGATGACTTCGGTCTTGTTCTTGGAAGAAAGGAGCTGCGTGACATGGGGTGACGCCTCATGCAACGTCTCGATGAACCTCAAAGCCTCCACATAGTACCGTCGTGTGAGCTGAAGTTTGTTCATGGCTTCCGCCGTCGCTGCTTGTTCTTGCGCCTTTTGCATTGCGGCCGCCAGTTCAGCCTCTGTCTGTGGCGGTTGTTGAGCACCTTCGACTTGAGTTGCCTCGTCCAACAGACTCTCGTCGACTGTCTGCTCGTTCTCCGCTCGCTCGCCCAAGCCAGGAGTGCCGGCCGGTGGCTTGAGGTTGCTCAGCTCATTCTCACAAGCTTCCAAACGCTCATTCCACTCACGATAGCTCAACTGGCCACCATGGAGAACTGCAAAAGGATGTGTGCCAATAAGCTTTCCGAGCAGCTTGATGGCGTTTCGTCGAACATTTGATGACTTGTCCTCCAAGCTTTGCGTGGCAAGCTCAGCTGCTCTTTGCCTCCGCTTCGGGTATTTCGTGTCCAGGTCGCAGAGTTTGATGTAAACTTGGATGGCTCGGCTGCGCGAGTATGGGCTCGTATCCAGGAATCGCTCCTCCAACACATCGAAGAAAGCGTTGATCTGGCCCTTGTGCTCTTCCCTTCGCTCTCCCTCCTCCACCTTTGAAAGCATAGCAATGAGATTGCCGCATACTTCAATAATCGCACAGCGAAGAGTATAGTTCTCGCTCTCCAGGAGTTTGGCCAAGTAGGTCACTTGACGCTGCACCACTCGCGGAGCAAGCTCTGATAACCGTGCCACAAAAGTAGAGACAGATTTCGGCCCTTTCGTATCGTTCTCGCTGAACTCCTTGTTGGACAACTCTTTCATCACCTCCTCGGCAAGTTGCGGATAGTCGTATTGCTCGGCCAGAATGTTCAGAAACTCGGCCATGGGCTCGGCCAGATGCTCAAAGTATGTGAGGTTTTGGATGATGCTGGTCTGGGCGCCATACGCGTGTCCATGGTGCTTGATCGCTACGCAAAGTACTTTGAAGGCATGCATGCGGATGGTCATGCTCTTCATCCTCGTTTCGCTTTCGAGGATTAGATATGTCGGCCGAGTGAACAGTCCGATGAAGGTGTCTCGCTCGCTGGTCGTCACAAAGATCTTGGACAGCTTCAACTTCATGACCTTTGCCATCGTGTCCATCGCGTGCTGCAGCTGTGCCGACGGATCCCAGTTGCCATCTTTTTGAGCTGCCTTTGCCTTTGCACTTTTCCCGCCCTTACCTCGAGCAGGCGCAGAGGGCTTCTCGGCCGACTTTGCCTCAACCGCGGCGATACACCATTGCATCAAGAATGCAAAGATCTCCAGGATTTGCTTATGCGACCCAGTCTCCGTCTCGCCATCCTGCTCTTCATGATGCACAATCTCCGCCTCGGCTCCGAGTCCACTGATGATCAATTCGAAAAGTTTGCCGAGCGATTGCGATGGGATATACGACGTCTGCCTAGAAAGAGTGAGAAGTTCACAGTTAGATGGGCGATTCTCTACGCGCACGTTGAACTGTTGCTGTAAAGAAATGGTAGGGGCGCACTTGAGCAGAAATTGTATAGAGTCAAGGTGACTCGATTGCAGTATGGCCTCTGGATTCTCTCCGATGGCCTCCACCACTCCATTGAGCACACTGTTGATCAGTCCTGGAGAGAAGGCATCGGGATCGTTTTCGCATTCGACGAGGGCTTGGTCGGCATCAGGTGTCGCGATCGCCTGCGGGTCGTCCAGGTAGGCAGTGAGGGCTTCACTGATGTTGAATTCGCTCATGATTGCGACGGTGTGTGCGCGACACTGCGCTGTCGACGAGTTTGTGGTTGTTCGGTCGTCGTCGCAAATGTCGCGTTTGGGGATTTTGGCCGTTGTCTTGTTTGTCAGTGTCAATACTGCTAACCATATCCGGCTAGAGGGCTTTGGTCGCGTCTTCCAAGTCGTGGACCTGCCCCGCGCGCCGGCCTTGCGAAAACAGCCCAAAACATCTTCCCTGTCACACATCAACTCACAACATTGACATTCGCATGTGAACGTCCGAACGAACAGAAGCGAGACTCTCCCCGGCAGTTATGGCACTCTCTACGAGGCGCTCGCACGAGGCTGTGATAGTGCACGAAGACGATGGCATGAAGTATCGCGAGAGTAACAGCACAGAGGACGACACCGACGAAATGGAGGAGAGCCGGGGACCATTGGACGAAAGTGGTGGCACCATGTCCGACGACGACGAGGAAGAAGAAGACATCGACGACTCCGTGCTACATGACATGGACCACTTCGAGCAGACCTTCAAGAACATCAGCCAACGATATCGACTGATTAACCGCATTGGCGAAGGCACCTTTTCGACGGTCTACAAAGCCGAGGACTTGCTATACGAGCACTACCAAAACGACTGGGACATGGACGCCGAAAAGGAAAATGCCAACACCAGTTCATACAAGTCCTCGAATGGCAGATCACACAAGCCACGATATGTGGCGATCAAGAAGATCTATGTCACCTCATCACCGATCCGCATCATGAACGAATTGGAACTCCTACACGACCTGCGAGATTCACCCAACGTCTGCCCACTCATCACAGCCTTCCGTCACCAAGACCAAGTCATCGCCATCTTGCCATTCTTCCAGCACAAGGACTTCCGAGAGTACTACCGCGAGTTCACAGTCTCCGACATGCGCTTCTACTTCCACAGCTTATTCACTGCAATGCAGTCTGTCCATGAAGCTGAGATCTTGCATCGTGATATCAAGCCGACGAATTTCCTGTACTCGCCGTCACAGCAGAGGGGAGTCCTTGTCGACTTTGGATTAGCCGAGCGTGAAGGCACAGACTGGGCTCAATGCACATGCTGCTTGGACGCTTCTGAGCGAAGTCGGAAAATCAGTTCCTCGGTATATGCCTCATCGAAAGCGGCGGCGGAGGCTGCGGGCCAACCCATGCCGAGACCAAGTTACCCGAAAGACGACACTCGCTGCTCTCGCCGCGCCAACAGAGCTGGTACGCGTGGTTTCCGCGCACCAGAGGTGCTTCTGAAGTGCACCGCTCAATCCTGCGCGATCGACATTTGGAGTTGTGGCATCATCCTGCTCACATTCCTCTCCAAGCGCTTTCCGTTCTTCCAGTCCACCGACGACATCGACGCTTTCCTCGAGCTTTGCACCATCTTCGGCCGTAACAAGATGAAGGATACTGCCCTTTTGCATGGTCAAGTGCTGCAGACCAACATTCCGAACATGAGCACCAGCGGTCACAGCCTCGAAAAGATTATCCTCTGGTGCAACAACCGCCATCGGGGCGACGACAAGTCGGCCTTGACTGAGGATGAGCAAGAAGCGGTGGACTTCATGAAGCGCTGCCTTGAGCTCGACCCGTCGAAGAGAATCACGGCTCAGCAAGCGCTGGAGCACCCGTGGTTGGCCGGCGATTCTTTGCTCGGCAGTGATGATTAATGAGAGTGGATTGAGCATTGCGGGTTTCGACACAGCTGTTACCTGTTAGCATTGGGTCCTGGATTCGCAGCATTATTCGGAGTTTCGAAGGGAAGGCATTTTGACGGAATTATACCCCATCATGTTCATGTATTATTTGTCAGAGAGTTACATCCGATACAAATCGGTTCCATCTTTGCTCATTCGGACATTGCGTTGTTGTTCAGCAGATCATCGTTTCTGTGATCCTGACAGCTGAAGAGCTGGCCAGAATCTCCGCTTTGTCGTCAAACTCAGCCGAGGCAGAGCAGCTGTCGACTTCAACAACACCGACCGGACGACACGTCTGACACCTTGCCGTAAACATGTGTTGGTCGAATCACTTTTGATCCGAGCCGCCATCGCAAATGCCAGCATGCCTTCCGGCAGAGTCGAACCTCGTCCAATCAAGCGAATCCTCGTAGCGAATCGGTAAGTATCCCCAACAGCCACTACAAACAACCTCACTTTGAACTCCACATCACTAATGACATTTCCAGGGGCGAAATCGCATTCCGCATCCTCTCATCTGCTCGGGAACTTAACCTGGAAACCTTTGCCGTCTACACCGAAAACGACGTCAGCCACACCTACAATGCCGCCCACGCCATCCAGCTATCCTCCCCGGCGGCATACATGTCCGTCGACGAACTCGTGCAAATCGTGAAGAAACACCAGATCGATGCCGTACATCCCGGATATGGATTCCTGTCCGAGTCTTCTCTTCTAGCGGCCCGAATGGCGGAGATCGATGTCATGGTCGTCGGTCCGGGAGCGCAGAATCTGGATCGCACTGGCGATAAACTCCAAGCGAGATTATTGGCGGAGGAGTGCGGTGTCCCTGTCTTACCGGCTTTCACGACGCCGACAGGGAAAGTGGAGGAGGTGCAGGCATTTGCTGAGAAGAATGGCTTGCCTGTGATGGTGAAAGCGGTCGATGGAGGTGGCGGGAGAGGCATCCGACTGATTCGAAAGATGGAGGACTTGAAGAGTCTGGTGGAAAGAGCGATTGAAGAGAGTCCGTCACGGCAGGTGTTTGCGGAGAAAGCGGCGGTGGATGGGTTCAGGCATGTAGAGGTGCAGATTCTGGGTGACGGGAAGGGGAATGTGATGCATTTGTGGGAGAGGGAGTGTAGTATTCAGAGGAGGTATCAGAAGGTAGTTGAGTTGGCGCCGAGCATGGCAAAGGACCGAAGCATTGTGGCGCCTATTATCGAGGCTGCGGTGAGGATTGCGAAGAAGGTGAGCAGTTCTCCCAATTTGTGCTGTTGCCATGCTCTAACCACGACAGGTCAACTATGCTTCACTCGGGACGTTCGAGTTTCTGTTGAACCCGGACACCAAAGAGTTCTTCTTTCTGGAGATCAATCCGCGATTACAAGTCGAGCATACCATCACAGAATCGATCTGCTCGACCGATATTGTCAAGGCTCAACTCCGCCTAGCTCAAGGCGCCACATTCGAGGAGGCTGAGCTATACCATTTGTCCCAAGATCCTCTCACGCCACCGCAACAGCACTCGATCCAGCTACGAGTGACTGCAGAGGACCCCGAGAAGAACTACTCCTTATGCATCGGCAAGATCCAATCCTTCAACTTTCCATCAGGAGTCGGCACGAGAGTCGACACGGCATTGGTTCCAGGTGCGCCTGCTGTCGTGACCTCGGACTTCGACAGCGTCATTGCGAAAATCATCATCACCGCTCGCACATGGCAAGACGTCGTCAGCAAAGCCCGCAGAGCTTTAGAAGATACTCGTGTCACAGGCATCCAGACGAATTTAGCCCTCCTGCGAGCCATCGTCACACATCCCGACTTCGAAGCCGGCGCCTGTGATACGCAGTGGCTTGAAGCCAAGCACGAGGATCTCTTGCAACGAAGTCGATCACTCCAGACGAGTAAAGATCATCTCCACGGTCTGGGACAGCAAAGTTCTAGCGGTGCAGCAGCCGTAGCAGCAGGTGGTGGGGGTAGTACCATGTTCCGGAAAGACGATGCATGGACGATTGACCTCCGACCTCAAGGAACTCCTGCGTCCAAGTCAGACAAGGACCAACAGCCATATCACCTGCAGCTCACAAAAGTCCTGCGGAACGATTTTCCAGAGGACTTTGCTGCGGACATCTTGTACACCGCGCCCGGGTCCAAACCAGTCCCGTTCACCATGGACCTTAAGACAACTTCAGCTTCAGGAGCCGCGATGAGCTCTCAGCACAGGAAAGGGTCCAAGTCTGATCCCAATCATGTAATCATGCCGTTGTCTGGCAAGTTGGTGGAGGTTCTGGTCGATCCCGGGGATGTCGTGAAGAAGGACGATCCGATCTGTGTGGTTAAGCAGATGAAGATGGAGGTCGAAGTTCGATCGCACAAAGCAGGTTTAGTGACGTATGTGACAGAAGCAGAGGATGATGAGGATGTCGCCGAGGGAATACTCGCTGCCATTGTCGAGGACGAAAAAGCCCAGGCTAAGCTGTAGAAATCCAAAGCAGAATTCCAGTCAGAAACGCACTTTTCTTACGATCGCTGATCGACTCGCAGCGATTGCAGCTGCGACCTCGCGTCTTCTGGTAATACTTGAAAGCATGAACTTGCGGACATATTCTATTCATAACTCTGATCTCCTCGCTTGGGTCAAGGCCACTTGCGACAGCAGCCTCAAAATCTTTCCAGGGCTTGGCCGTGCGTGGAAATGCCTCCGGCCAGTTCGACTCGCCCGCGAACCTCCTTCTCATTTGGCTCACGACTCTCCCTCTCCTTGACCTCGCGAGCCTACTTTCCTCGCGAACCTCCTTCTCCTCGACCTCCGCCCCGTCACTGGATGCCACCACCTCCATTTCCGTCATGGCACTTGTTGTTCATGCAGGTGCCCAAACATGGGCATTGGTCATTGTCGCTGCAAGGGTCTAGAGGTTCGGTATTAGCAGGTTACAGATCAAGCTAGCCTCAGCTGGGTAAAGAAACAAAGAGTGGGCGATTACCGTCTTTTTTTGCGCAGTCAACGCAATTGCCATTCGAGCATATGCTCCCGCCTGGGCACCAGATCCCCTTCGGGGCGCCGCACGGGACTGCGAAGTGTAAGTACGACAGATTCTTGGAGGCCATGGGCGACAATCATACGGTGACATTTGCTTACGTCGCCATCACGGAGACAGACCATGCCGGATTCTTTGCAGCATGTGGTGATTCCCGCACCACATTGAACTTGTCGGAAGAATTAGTTCGAGGATACAAGGAGGACTCAGGAGGGGCTCTCGGAAGACGTACCTCCATCTTGCCATGTACACCCGGCATGAACGCTCATCGCGAACGCGATGGCGAGTAGAGCTTGAGGAGCAAACTTCATTTTTGCGGTCTTGGCTTTGCGCGAGAGGGTCGGTGTGCGCTTCGAAGGGTCGGTAGGAGTAATAAGGTGAAGGACGAGATCGAAGGTTCCAAAAACCGGTCAAGTGGGAAAGCACGGAACTATATGGAAATGATGAGGCTGGTGCCGACAAAGCCCGCAGCTAGGATACCCTGAGCAGCAATACGAGCAGTGCAGCCATGAGAAGCACTAGACGGCTTATCCTGGTCATCTTTAGCAGTGAATCTGAACAGATGGCTCATTATTATGAGAGCAGCGCGAGGCGTCGTAGCTCCTCCTCACGCAGCGATCGTAATTGCGACCTTGCGTCCTCTGGCGACACTTGGAGCATGAATTCGCGAATGTCTTCTGTTAGTGCCTCCAATGCCTCGCTCGCGTCTCTACTCGTCGCGACGGCATCCTCGACATCCTGCCAGAGCTTGGCTGTACGCGCAAATGGGTTCAGCCAGAGCGAGGAAAGTCGAGCGCAATAGAGCAAGTACAGTTTATCCGGAATCTCCCGATGGACGTCGTTTCGTAACCGGCTCAACAAGATTTCCTCGCCGTCAAAGCCTCAGGTCGTCAATTCGGGCCTACGGCTAGGATCTCGTTCTATATCGTGTTCACCGGACGATTCGCATACTCGATGGACAGACCTGGTGAGAGCATCGGCGATAGGAGTCGATATCGAGCCACGCCGACGCAGACTAGTCGAGAGCTGTGTTGACTATCGGACATCTTGTTCAAACGCATTGCTTTCTTGATGTACCTGAAGTCCGATGGATGCCGGCTATAGTCTATCACCACAGACCGCATCTGAGGTAGACCTGCTAGCGTTAAGATGAAGCCAGCACCAGATGGCTGGCAGACCTCGCAGCATCCCGCCAGATAGGGAAGAGCACCTGATGGAGGTGCTGAAGTTGTTGAGCAACAGATGTCGGATCTTGTCGGCTCGCATTGGCGTGGAGAGCTCACCACTTGTGTTGCGGCAGAAGTCGTTGCGGGTAAGGAGGATCGTGTTGCGATCATACAGTCTCGGCAGTGCTTCGCGGTGTGTTAATCGACTGCATCGTAGGATCCCAGTGTTCTTGGGTCCGGCAACAACCTGGCGGAGCTTCAAAGGTGCCTCGACTAACAAGACAGACTCGTAGACCCGAAGCCTTAGCTCAGCTGGCAAGCGAGAGGTAAAGTAACATTCTGTCATGGCCCTGAATGTATGAGAATTACCAGCCGCTCGAAGACCCAGAAATAAGGAGTAGATGTAGCCGATACGCCCTTTGGAAGCCTTGAAGGAGATCAACAAGGCGTACAGACGACCTTGAGTGCCATCGGAGATACTTTGCCAACACGCGATCCGTGCAGACTTTCGTCCAGCCGGCTCATGCTGGTCAATTGATGTATTTGAGAGGTGAAGTCAAAGAATGGAAGATAGAGGCACCGCCCTCAGCAACAACGACCATCCCATCCCGGAGCTAGTTCCGCTACCCCACATGTCTCCACCAGACAGATCTACGGCGGTCGACCGTCCCAAACAACTCATGCTTCCAAACCATTGTTTGGAAGTGTGGTGGCAAACTGTCAATCTCCAGCTCGCACCGATTCATCAGGAGCCTCATGAGTCCTGATCCGATAGCCTAAGCCAACCTCAAACGGAACCACAGCCACTGGCTCCACAACCCTGGACTGCGAGTAAACACCGCTCTGCCGCGCATCTTGCGCCATGGCCTTTCTCTTTGGCCGCAATCGACAGCGGTCTGCTCAGGACATCGTGAGGTCGACAAAGGACTTACTATCGAGACTACCGAAAGAAGATGGACAGGCGGCAAAGGTGTGGCTACGAACGCCCGGTCATGCACGATTACTCTGCATTTGCTGACACCTGCAGACCGAAGAGGAGCTCGCTCGAAACCTGGCCCAGATGAAAGTCACCCTGCAAGGCACCACCGAAGTCGAGATCACACCTGATCAAGTCTACCAACTCGTCGGCGCCATACTGAACGAAAGCCTCCTACCCGTCCTCGTCGACAGCATCGCCCGCCTCCCATTCGAAGCCCGCAAGGACACACAAACGATCATCTCGAACGTCTTCCGGTTTAGAAATCCGGGCAGCAACTCGAGTGAACCCGATGCCTTGCGAGAAGTGCTACGGCGACAGCCCGAGATTGTAGTCGCGCTCTGTAACGGATACGACAAGAGGGAGAGCGCTTCGGCGTGCGGTGGCATCCTGAAAGAGGCGCTGAAACACGACGCCGTGACGGCAGTGATACTCTACGACGAGCCCAGCTCAGACGGCAAACGCATCGACATCTACAATGACGTGGACATCAGCAAACCCTCGTCCGGCAACGGCGTGTTCTGGAAATTCTTCACATGGATCGACAAGTCCAGTTTCGAAGTCAGCGCGGATGCGTTCGATTGCTTTCGGCTCATCTTGACCAAGCACAAGGGTCTGGTGTCGCAGTACATCAGCACCAACTTCGACCTGTTCTTCCAGAGGTACAACGATATCTTGATCAAGTCGGAGAGTTATGTCACCAAACGGCAGTCGATCAAGTTGCTGGGCGAGGTGCTGCTCGACCGCCAGTTCTACGAGTGCATGTGTCGGTACGTCGAGTCGGGGGACAATTTGAAGCTCATAATGTGGCAATTGAAGGACGATCGACGGATGGTGCAGTACGAGGCGTTTCACGTCTTCAAGGTAAGAGGAGTTCAGACGACCGACGCTTTGACAGAGTGTGGATTTACTGACTGAGTGCCGGCAGATCTTCGCCGCCAACCCCAACAAATCGGTCGAGGTGCAGAAGTTCCTGATAATGAACAAACAGCGACTATTGAAGTTTCTACCAAAGTTCCTGGAGGACCGCACGGATGACGATCAATTCAACGACGAGAAAGCCTGGCTGGTCAAGGCGATTGGCAATCTACCAGATTCGACCAGCGCTATTCGTGCACCAGACGGCGGTGCGGGTGTGCAGCCTTCAAATGCCGCCCAAGTACGATCATGATGTGTTAACGAGAAACGAGTGAGTGTCATGGGAATGGAGTTGGGCTTTATGGAATTCAGGAACTGGGAATGGCTTTGGTGCTTCTGCGTTGATGTGCTCGGACGAAGACATGGAAGCGAAGCAGGCGTCACGGTCACATTCGTGCTTTGATCATGAATTGAATGCAATTGGTATGATGCTGCGGTCCGCATCCACGTTCCCAGGGTTGCACATCATTTGCCTCGATGGTTCGCGATCATTCTCTTGCTCCGTAATATGCCAGCGATCGGTCAGGCACCAACTCTGCATTTCCGCCTACTCCCATGTGCCAGATTAAGCCCGGCCCGCTTTGCGACATCTCTTCGAGAAGTCTTTCGGAGCCAACTTCGGCGTGCCGGACAGAGCGTGCGAGAGTCGGCGAGTGGTGGGCGAAGGAACCGGTTTGGCCTCATGCTTCGCATCAGGCGTGGCTTGAGACTCGGGAATCTGGTCCATATTCGCGTCGGCGCCATCGCTCTTGGGCTCTTCCTTCGCGATGGAGCCGAGGTCCTCTTCAGACTCTTCCCGTCCTCCTTCTTCTCCGCCTTCTTCATCTTCAACCTCATCTTCCACCTCATCTTCCTCCTCGCTCGAGCTCTTTTGGGTCTTCTCCTCGCTCGAGCTCTTTTGGGTCTTCTCCTCAACTTCAGAGTCGAAGATGCGTTTGAAGTCGCCTTCGGGGTCCTCATCGTCTTCATCCACTTCGGTACCTGCACCAGGTGCATCAGGTTCAACAGAGGGTTTCCACTCTCGTATGGGCGGGCTCAGCGGTGGAACTCCGTCGTCAGAGCTGTCCGGATCTCTATTGACATCTCCCTCTTCCGGTCTGTGCATCAAGTACTCGTCGTCCGAAGAATCCTCCACGAGCTCCTTTGACAAGACTTTGGACTTTGCCTGGCCACCCTTCGTCTTCGCGCGCTTCGCGAGGTCTTTTCGATACTTCCACTTGCGTTCCTTCTTCATGTTGATGATTTCGTACACGTCTTTTCCGATGTAGTCCGTCATGTACGTCCGAGCCATGGCGTGCAGTCGACCTTTGTACTGCTTCTCGATCCATCGCGCGAGTACTTTTGCCTGCGCCGGTGGAGTCTCCGCCTTTTCCAGCCGACGCTTGAATTTCTTCGAGTCGATCTGCCAATCTCTCAAAGCAGTCTCAAGTGCCACACGGCGTACGGCTTTTGATCGAACAGTCAGGTTGAATCGACTTTCAGGATTCTTCATCGCGGTGACGGAGTAGACCACATTTGTCTGGTTGTGATACTCCTTGTCGACGTCCTCGAAGGATTCATGGATCTCAGTGAATACGTCGTAGAAATCTCCAATCTCGAACTTCTCAACAGCCTTCACTCCCGCTGCGTACTTCTTTGAGAATTCCTTCTTTTCGTCTGCTTGACGGGCTTTGGCCTGCTCGCGTCTCTTCTTCATCTTCTCGAATTTCTCCCGACAGTTTTTGGTGCTGCGCGCTAGGCCGAGCTTTTCCGACACGACTTTCCAGCTGATCATGGATTCAAGGTACTCGCGGTCATTGGCACGATCTGGACTATTCTTCTTGATAGTCGAGATGCACTCTTTGACTGCCAGCATAAGCTTCTGCTCCTCGTCCTTTGACCACGGTCCCGTCTCCCGCTTGTCGCTGTATTGCAGATGCAACGTCCAGCGATCCTTGCAGTCGCCGGGGTGACGATCGACTAGGTCACTCAGCTTTGTCCATTCTCCTGGGTATTGTGCGTAGGCGTTGCGCAATGCTTCGTCTTGCTCCGCCGTCCACGGGCCACGCTCGTTCATGTGGTACTTGCGCTGGCAGAACTTGCGGACCGATGCCTTCGGACGTGACGGCAAGGCTGCCTCGATTTCCACTCGGAAAGCTCCAGCGTTACGCCAATCTTTTAACTTCAGTCTCAGCTCAGCGTCACTCATATGCTCTCTTCTCAGTACTTCGTTGAAGACTCGATCTGCGATGGCTTTCTCGGCAGCGGTAAATGGGCCCGCGGAGGTAGTCGGTCGCTCAGACCATTCCATTTGCGCTGCAATATCGTAATCCGAAGACTTTGTGCTTCCGCTCGGAGTCGAATGGCGCTTCGTATTTCTCGTTGACTCGCGTTCAGCTTGCTCAACGTCCGAGGCCAGGGGTGGTGCGAACTCCTCCTCATCATCCGCCTGGTGTTGTGATTTCCGAACCCGTTTCCGCGATGGTTCCGGCTCCTCAGCACTCGTCTCCACTGCGCTTGAGCAAGCGCGTTTACGTTTGGACTTCTTCTCCTTCTTTTCTGCTTGCTCGCCGACGGTTTCCTCCAAAGACATCGCCACCGGGCCATCTGTTTGAGCCGTGACCGGGTCGTCAGATGGATCAGCGGTCGCATTGGGAGAATCGTGATCGGATTCAGGTGGTGTCGGAATCTCAGCGCCTGTGTTCTGAGGTGCTGACTCTTCTTCAGGCTGCTCTTCTTCTGCGCCCATTTCAACGTCTGTTTCTGCACCCGGATCTGCATCCCGCTCTACTAATTGTGCATCCGGCTCTTCTGACTGTGCATCCGGCTCCTCTGGTTCTACGTCCGGCGACGCAGACTCGAAGTCCGGCTCTGCTGGCTTTGCATCCGGCTCTTGGCGCTCAATGTCTGGCTCTGCTTCTGGCTCCGCTACCACGTCCGTGGTTTCGCGGGGAAGTGCGTTGCTTGCCGAAGTTCGTCCTTCATCTTGCCCTTCGCTTCTCTTCCTCTTGCGCTTCTTCTCCTTTGGTGCGTTGGTCTCGACGACAGGCAATGCTGCCTCTGTCTGCTTCTTGGCCTTCGTCCCACGCTTCTTGCTCTTGACAACAGAATCCTCCTTCGTCTCCGCGGTTTCGTTATTGTCAATCGGGTCTTCCTGGGCCACTTCTGTCGCCGTGCCGGAATGCGAGGCTCTCTCCTGCTTGCGAGCAATCTTCGCCGTGTCCTTGTCCCACTTTGCCATAGCTGCAGTAATTTTTTCAGTTCTCACTTGGCTACGCTCGGCTATGCGCGTTTGTCCGGGAGTGAGAGATGAGGATTGACTGCCACTTCTGGATTTCTTGTTCAATCGTCGCAGCTGACCCTCTGCAAGCTCGAGCCGCTCTGCCAATGCCTGACGAATTCTCGCTCTGCTCTCAAGATCGTTTTCCTTTTTAGTCTTGTCGCCAGGCTGCGCATTGATGAGCTGTTCGATGAAGGAATCCTGCGCGCGATCTACTTCCGCCTGGATTCGCTCACGTTCGGCCGCTGCTTCCATTTCCGAGTCGTTCTGGTGGGGTTTCGCGTCGATCGCTTCCCGTTGCGCTGGAAGTTGCGAAGCAGCAGGCTGCTGCATCTGCGAAGACTCGTTGCCCATATTCTCACCTCATCAAAGAGACCCAAGAGCGCAAGCTCATACTTGGGACCTCATCGCTTAGACGCAAGTCTCCGTTTGTCGAGGAAGATAATGGTGTCAGATTCTCACGCGCAATGATAAAAGTAGAGGGTCCGTCAAAGCTTCTAGCGTCGGGACTTGCGGTCCTTCACCGAGAAAGCTTGTTTTCTGCTCACGTCACCCGGGGCGGCGCCTCTCAACTTCTCCTCGTCCGACTTCACACAAACATCACCAAGAACACGATGGCCTACAGCGAGCACGACCACGACCACGACCACGGTTCAGAACCGCCACCTGGCGAAACATACGACGAACATGCCCTTCACTCGAAATGTCAGCCGCAGAAACATTGGGGATTGGGCTGGCGCGCGGAAAACACCCTCTTTTACTGTTTCGTCATCCCCTCCTGGTGCTTCGAAATAGCATCTGCTGCCCTTGGATCCTTCGAGCACACTGAAGCTCATCCATTTATTGCGACATGTACCATCTGGCTGGTTCTCTGGGCGACGGCGTGGCTGCAGACAGCGGTGCTTATGATTCAGCGCGCCAGCTGGGTGCGTGACGAGGCGAACTTGGAGGACCGCAAGCAGTATCTGTACCTGTCTGTGCGGCTACAGCGTTTGATGATGGTGTGTACTCGATTAACATGGCGATTGCAATCCCTTGTTCCCACCTAACAATCTCACAGGTCACCTGGGTTATCGCACTTCCGGTCTTCATACAGGCCTACGTACGGCGCGACCATTTCGACGACCTTCCATACTGGCTCATCTTCTTGCTCTTCTTCATCTTCAATATTGTCGGATGCGTGATGAATGCCTACAACAACATCACTTGGGAACTGGACCGCCTGCTGTACGAGGAAGGCGAGCCGCCCATGAAACATACTCGGCTGGCGATCGTCGGTATCAGTTCCTGAGAGAGTGGTGCAGGACGGCGGCGGAATTTGGATTACAGCGACAGGATGCATCAGGAACCGCAGCTTTTGGCATACAGCGACAGGACGCATCATGCACGAGTTCGGTGAGCAGCAGCTTACATTCTTTATCCTTTCCTGACTTCGCCTCCACGGTCAATTGTTGAATCTTCACTTTCCGTCTCACACCGAAAGTTCAGGCAAGCAAAAAGAGATTCCGAAACGGAGAGTCGAACTCCGATCTTACAGGCACTGGATCGAAGTGATCGTGAGAGCCGTAAATGCTAACCGTTACACCATTTCGGAGGATTTTTGCTATTGAGTGTTGAGTGGCGACGAGAGCGGTTGGCCGTTACTTAAAGGTGATTCCTGGACGCGTCCCGTGTGACTCGGAGCTGGGCGTTTTCAAGGACGGACTGGCCATTCTACACCACGGCTCGCAAGGGGATGACCAGCGCAACATGCTTCAATGCTTGATGAGCCACACAGGCCTTTCCATCTCTTACCATCCGGAGCATGTCATGTTGGCCTACTGGAATACCAGTCTCCGTTGGGTCAGCTTTCAAAACTACCCGCGCTGCTCAATTAGACGTCCTATGGCAGCCGCACGGACAACGAGTTCGGATTCAGAGGACAATGGAGAGAGGCGTCTATCATTGTTTGCTTATAACGACCTCCGCGATGTGCTTGCAGGATACCAGCGACGACTTTCACTTATTGCTTTCTGTCGAAGCTCTGCTCGGCCATCTACCTAAGCATCTCGCTCTCAATCTCCGGCCACTTCAGTCCCAACATTAGACTGCCTGCACCGAGATGTCCGAAACATCAACATCGAATGGCGCCGTGACGATGCCGAACCTATCCATGTATGGATCGCCCTTTCCGGAGAACCCGATGATTTTCTCATTGGCGCCTGGCTCAAGCACAGCGACGCGGTATCCGCTGCAGTGTCGATAGCCGTCGCGGTACCCGCCATCGTCACCGTCGTCTTCGTCGTACTCATCCTGGTATACCTCGCCAAGCGCTCCCCACTGCGTTCCATCGGCCAGTTCATTCGAACACCGCGCAGGTCCCCGTGTGTGTAGCTGAGCTCGACCTTGAGGATCGGCGAGTCTGCGGCCAAGGAACCCTTTTCCGAGAGGTGACCGCCCCGCGAGTGACTGCCGTGAACCTAACCATCGGCATAGTGCACTACAATACCGTCGAACCAATCACCGACGCGCAGATCAATCGCCACTGCACGAACAAGGTCGCCGATAGAGCTGCGTTTATGGAGAAGTATGGTCCAGGAGGTGTCGCGAATACCTTTGTAATCCTCGGGGTCTTCTCCATCTTCTCGCTCGATGACCGGGAACGACTGCAGTCTGAGTCGTTGTTCGTTTCCGGGGAAGCTCATGAATGGGATAGGTTGGAGAAGATCCAGCCGTTGTTCACCACTCTCAACTTCCCCGCCATGTCCATGGCCACAATCTTGAGTGGGCGGCTACGATCGTAGGTCACGAGACTCTCCCTCATGAAGATCTCACTGCTGTTTGCATGGCGCATATCACGACGCCTTTGTCGCTTTCCATCGTCAAGGAAGACAGAAGCAAGCTATGCAGTGGAAGATATGGAAATCGTGTATTCGTCCTCTTTTTGTCCTTCCTCTGGTTCCGAGACCTTGATCTCGATCCTCGCCGACCTCAACTCCTGTCGGACAGGCAACACATCGTCCGGCATGCGGAAGTGAGGATCAAGTTTCAGCAACATGTTACGGAGATTCTCATCATATGGCCCAGCGGCCTGACCAGACCCCAGTCGCCATCGCTCTTAATACTCGGTTTAGCGACTATCAAGTTTGCGGCCCAAGCCCTGACATCTGCGTTGCAGCAGGAGACGTCATTTCGCACACTGGCTCCGAATGCAGAACATATCTGCCTCAAGAAGTTGGCTTGGCTGAGAGAGCAGTGGTCAGACATGGTATGTCCAGCACCGCGGTGGTAGTCTTCAGGGACTGTAGTGTCAGTCAGGCAAAAAGAAACCTTCTCCATATATCTTGGCCAGGAATATGCAGAATGGCTATCAAAACTCCCGAGCGAGATCCCGTCCGCAGCATGATTACTCTCGCCACCATGACCGTCGTGCTATTCTCGATCGTCTGAGTAGGGTGTGTCGAGAACGAGCCCGGCGACGACCGGTCTGGACTTCGAATGGAAAACGCCGCCATGAACATTCAAGGCACGTCAGAACTCCTCGTGGACACCGTCCATATCGTGATGACCGGTATTCTCCAAGGTCTTCAAGTCTTCCACCGTCTTCTCGCATTTCACGATGTGCACCTTCGCCGAAGAACCCATAATCTGTGCGCCTCTGGCCCCTTCATCACCCCAAACAGACTCGTTGTGTCGCTTTGCCATTCTTCCTCTAGTCGGAATGCTCGCCGACCATATCCTGCCTCGCGCATGCGCTCTGCAGTCAGAGCTTGCCACATGTATGCCGACATTCTCAGCTTCGCAATCGCGGCGTCCAGACTGTTGTGCGCATTTGAGAAAGCCCCATACTTCTCAGGTGGGCAATTGATGACAAGCGGGGAATCTTTGGCCACGAGGATGGCGAGGTGAAGTGGAGGTAGCTGCAGTAGTGGATGATATGTCAGGTTGAGGCTGATGGTCTCAGAACCATTTGCGATTTTAATGTCGTTCAGGCCACAATGAAGGAGGATCAGAGCTTTCCATTTGCCTTTCGCAGCTGGCCAAGCCTGGGTCGAGCAAGTGTTGCGCAGCGGATCAACATTTGCGACGGTGACATGATCCTTCACGCCAGATGTGTCGGGTGCGCGAGTGCCACTGAGGAGGAGGCAGGTCTGGTGGATGACCTCGCCGTCGTTGACGTTGGTGACTCCGAGAACCATGTCGAGGACTGTGCGCCAGTTGTGTAATATGTCAGCTTCTCATGAATCGTCTATGAGAGCTTGTAAGAGTTTTGGTTTGCTTCAAGCTGCGCTAAGTCGTGGATTTGTACGAATTCCAATTCACATATGCCTTGGCATGGACTAGTAACTTGAGGCTTGTGATTCTGATGAAGTAGCACTCAAAATAAAAGGCAGCACCATGAATGAGACCAATTAGTCCAACTCGAATTCCACGATGTCCAGGAACGTGCTCTGCTGTGTCATGAGTGTCAAGTCAACATGACAAGCCAAGACAGATGTGCATCGATCGCTGTCATAGGCATTATGGGAATTCCCCTGCTCTCGTCCTAAAGCTATCCCACCCAGCTCTTTTCATGCTCGGCATAGCAATAGCACACATTGTTGTGCTCGAAAGCCACTGCTAGTCGGTCTTTCTTGGCGCGGCGACCCTCGCATTCGTCCTTCATCTGACGAGTATCCTGCCCATTCATTTCTCGTCTTTGTCCTCTTCCTCGATCGTGAGCTCGTTCGCTTCTCCGCGCTTCGCGCAATTCGGACAGGTCCCGTTTTGATCATCTGCCTTCTTCGTCTTGTGCCATTTCACGTGAGGCCAGAAGTGCTTAATAACACTAGCAACGATGAGCGCCGAGAGAAAGGCTAGAGGAACTATGTTGCAATCAGCCAGGTGAGGAAACATCAAGGCTCACTCCCAAGGCGCCGACGTACTGAATGCCATCGAGAGCAGAGCCCATCCCCACCATTGCATCGGCCGAGGTTTGTTCCAGGACTGTAGGTAGGCGTCCCACTCATACGGAGTGCCGTATCGAGGGTCGCAGTACATGGTCATCTCCGGTAGGTTCGACATGCTGGATAATTGACTGTATTATGTGTACTGCAGTGTGTTATGGTAGCGCTGGGTTGTTGCGTTGTCTGATCGTGTATTGGTAGTGGAAGGCAGTGCCAATACAGTAGGAGATCGTGGCGTTGGCTGAAGTCGTATGTTCCTGCCGAGCGACGGCATGGTATAGTGGCAACCGTGTCAGGGACAACGGCGTGTGAGACAGCTGCGAAGTAAAGGCTACCCTTGCCTGACTTCTGTGATGCACCTGCCGGAGTGAGAGCGAGGCAGTGAGGGAAGTCGAACTAGACATAACATTCGTCAAAAAAATACACACTTTGGATGCCGACTGCTCCGGTGTCGGAGAGACGGGATGGTAGAAGGGTCTCGGAGGAGACGTGACGATCGTTGAGTGGTATTAGGCAACCGAATGTTCACAAGGATCCATTCTTCGTGTCCGGCGATTTATCCAAGCCCAATCTCTCCTCTGACTCCGAGGCAAGAGCATTGACCTTGTCCACTTCGAACCCAGCAATCGCCTTGTATGCCAGTCCGATGCACCTATGCTAGATGTTAGTATATAGAGTGCAATTACTAAGACTAGGACATACGTACATTGCTACTTACGAAGTAATAGTAGATATAAAAGTTCCGGTACTCAAACGGCTCCGCTATTAATGCCGCTATAAGTGTACGTACGAGCTCGCTACTTAGGTTCTCTTAAGGTAGGTAGACGAACTACCCTATATTATTGCCGAATAACTTAGATGCGGTCTTAACCTCCTCGACGACGTTACCGTAAGTTTCGTAAAAGGGGTCGCGGTAGTAGGCGATCTTAACGCCGTCGGCTAGGTTATTAGAGGGCTCGATATAGTAGTCGATATAGCGCTAATAGGTAGGTATATAGCGAGCGATAAGGCCTAGGCGGAAGGGCTCGCGGG
>AFIV01000061.1:0-24700 GCA_000223765.2 Zymoseptoria ardabiliae STIR04_1.1.2 | reverse complement strand
ATATTACGTAGATAAACACTAACAATACGAGCGATACTATAATAATACTAACAACACCATCAAAAACTATATATACTATCGATATAATAAACCGAGCACTCGGAGGTGGCGCGCGCCGACGAAACGAGGCAATTGTGCACCTTAAATCGTTGGTGCGCGTCGGAGCGCGTACCTCCGGGGGCTGTGCGAGATCTGAGTTGGGTCCGGCACCTGCCTCATTTTAAGAACAGCCTTGTCTAGAACGTGCGCGGTATGGATAGTAGGATAATGGATCTGTCGCAGTCTTATCCGCTGTGCTCCGGGAGCGAAAGTGTTGCAGGGCCTTCCACAGGGTATAAGAACAACGCTCTGCGCCTACTACCCAGCCCTCACTCTCTCTCTTCCAGCTCTCGTTCAAACTCTTCCTCGAGACTGCAAAACTCCGTCAAATCTCGTCCCTTTTCCGAGAACAGTCTGAGACCTCCTCTACCTGTTCAAACATCAATCCACACCACCGATCATGAAGCCCATTGTCTGGCTCCTCGCTTTCCTTCCTGCTACGCTTGCTTGTGGCGGACAGAATCGCTGCATGTGCCAGGACATCGAGAATACGGATGTCTGTAGTTGCTACCCTCCCGACAACGGCGATTGTTTAATCACATGCGACAACTGGCACAAATATGTCGACTGCAAAGATTATTTCTGGATCAAGGACTGCAAACACTGCTACGGTATGTTGCGTCCATGTTTTGAGGGTTGACCTTATTTGCTGACGACTCTTCGAGACCGCACGTGCAATCCGGCTATCCCGAATAGCGTCTTGAACGATTGCAAACACAACGGAGGGGGGCCGTAGCGGAGGGGCGTCGGACGGGAAAGCCTTGGAGGACGATTGACCGCGCGATGTCAAGACCGCCGCAATGGTTGCTCAATCGATACCAAAACGTGGTCTCCTCCCCAGCAAGCCTCGAATGCGGATGCGGCTGGTGTTATTCTGGTGAAGGTCCAGTAATCGAGATACATGTTCACATTCGCATGGAGAATTCGATGTATGCCTAAGCCACCACCTTGTACCGGAGTTTGTTTGGTAATGCGGTCGGAATGGAGGATTGCTGTGCTGTCTGCTACTAATACATGCTCATACTATGCTTGCTAATATGCTCTCGTCTAGGATGCCGCTCGTAATGTTCCGCCTGCCTAACCGCACTCCCTACCACCACCGCACATCGCACTCTCGACGCCCCTTTGATGCGCTTCTTTGCTCAAATCTCGAAATTCAGGTCATCCATGATGAGCTTTTCGGCGGCGCGATGCGCAACTCTTACAGAGGGAGAGTCGTTGGTGCCCTTCTTGTACGTCTTTTTGAACGCTCGCGCTTGCTCCAGAGTCTTTGGAGTCTGCACCTCCATCTCTGCGTTCTGGTTCGCAGGGGTGATAGGCGCTGGAGCAAGGGCTGCCCCAGATTTGGCAGGCGTGAAGGCCGATCCGGACTGCTGCTGATTCGACAACTTCAGCTTCGCTGGACTCTGTTCTCTGGTCGACTCAGTAACTGCCGTCCTCCACGCATCGGTATCAACTCTCCGAAGGGTTCCGAGGGATCTGCGACCAAGGATAACCTCCTCGTTCGCTTTTCGGAGGAGATCCCCCGTCGCCTCTCCGTGCGGCAGACCCAAGCGTTTCGCTCCTGAGAGGAGTAGGCGCATGGTATCGCTCGAGTCCAGATCCAGCTCCGCAGTTCCGCGGTTGAACTGATCCCACAGCGCTCTCGACGCGTCGGCGTCTGTCGTTGCTGCGGCCTTCTTGCCCGATGCGACAGGTGCGGTACCCTTCTTCCGTGGTTTTGGCAGTTTCGTCGGCGCCGGCTCGGAAGTCGCATCCTCATCGGAATCTGACAGCTTCAAAGCACCAACATCGGAATCAGAAGAGCTTGCGAGGGGAAGCGGAGGATTCTTCGGTGCTGATGACTTCTTCAAACTCGCGGCCTTTGCGCCAGGGGCAGTCGTCTTTCTCGCTCTCTTCTTGCTAGCTTCCTTGGTCTTCGGCTCCTTTGGAGGGGCCTCATCCGAATCGACTTCGCTCGCGACCGGAGCCTTGGTGTCCAACACGAACAACATCCACTTCGCATGAGCCCTCTTTCGATCCTGTTCCTTGGGATACATCTTCTTCCCCGCGGCGCTGTTGAAGATGCCGAAATATGAGAATCGTTCATCGATCGGCTCGATGTTGGCGACCGTAGTGTTGGACAACTGGCGCTCCGCGATCCCGCCGTCCTTTCCGTTCTCAACAGCGGCCAGGATCTCGTCGATCGTGTCCTCCGCTGGAGCCATGTTGAAGTAGGTCGGAGTCGTTACGGCAAGTTCGGTGCAGATCAGTGTTTGAGAGGTTGCTACATAAGAAGTGGTTGTGAAGTGAAGAAGAAGGCAGTAAGTAATTAGATTTTAGATGTGCTGCGCTCGCTATCATGTACAAATATAGACTGCTGCCTCAAATGGAACCGCTTCGAAGCTCGTTGGCCAATGGCAAAGGCCAAAAATGGATGCTCGATGTCGATACAAATGATAATCACATGGCCTTGCACATGCTATTCACTGCCATTCTGACTTGGGATATTTGCCGGCTCTTGTCCAGAAATCCTCTGCGCGAGCGTCTGTCGTTTCTCGCCTCGATTGTGGTGGTGGTGTGGCGAATGGCGTGCCGTCGTTGTCGATTCTGATGCAAATCTGCATGAGGTCAGCATGGCTTGCGGGATGGGAAGTCGCATAGCATATCAGATCAGATCTCGTACTTTTTGCGTATTCGAGCACGTGCGGCATGCCGCCAATCTCTTGTCGATCCTTAAAACAGGCGACCCTGCGCTCTTTAGCCAAGTAGCGAGGCAGTGGGCGCTGTTGGTTGCTTTCGCAAGCCACCCGCTGCCTTTCTTGACCTGACAAAGCTGCGCCAATTCGGTTGCCCTTCGCTGAAAATTTTCGGGCAACTGCGACCACGAGAGAATCGGCTTCAAATCTTCGACTCGTCAGTGGAGCTCACACAAGAAGGACTCCGACCATACCGTCGCCAATCAGATACCGACCCTCCATCTTGCCGGCCAGGCCGTCGTCCAACTCTGCACCTCCTGTTGTTTCGACCGACGCATCTTGCAAGGCGGGGTCGGTTCTTACTCCCGTAGGATCGCCATCTACTTGGCTGCCTTATTCACTGGGTTAGGTTTCCTAACGCCGCAACAAGGCTGTTAGCTTACCATCCGCATTTGGTTGCTGATGCCGAGATCCAGCTTCGATGCGGGACGAGGTTCTTGACACACTGGGAGCGCTGCTGCTGGCAGGGTCCGCCGTATGAGTCGCAGCTTCATTGTCGACATCCATGCGATCTTCATCTACGCCTTTTGCCGGAGAAGCAGTGTCACTAGCGCTGCGGACCGGAGATGGGAGATGCGTGTGTGTGGTGTACGTGATGCGCTGCTTCTTGGGAGGATGTTGATCTGAATACCCTGATTCTTCTTTCGGCCGTTCGTGGAGCAGTTTCCCGCGGCGGCGATGCTCTGAGACATTGCTAAGGAGCTCAGCGAAACGCGTACTCGGAGAGCTGAGTTGGAGGTCGTCCATCGCGGATGATGTAGATTGGAGGTGGTGTCGATGTTGATGGAAAGGAGAGGGAGCATCACGCGAAGAGGTGTGCATCGAACTACATTGCGCTGGTCGCGTCTTAGCAGGCAGGTGCGGAAGCCCATCGCGCCTGCTCTACTGAAGCGATGTCGAGGTGGGATGAAGGTCACGTGTTCCCCGCAGCCGAGATGTCATCAACAAACCCTGCCCAGCGAACTTTATTGTCTGTTCTTGTCCATGGAACATGTCGACACTTTTCACAACGGACAAGCAGCTGAATCACCGACCGACCGAACGAAAGAGCGAAGTCGAAAGAACGCCTGCAAGCACCGGCATACCACCGCGACGATGACTTCGATGGAGGGACCAGTTGGGCAAGTCGCGGACTTTCTGGAAAATCACCCCAAACAATGCCATGAACAAATCGTATTGGCAATCTCGCAGCACAGCCATTGGATCCCTCCGACTTGCGCGAGACATACACCTCCATCGCCACACCTCTACTTCTGGAGCAGCACAAAACCCGCCGTTGCTACGGCTGCCATCTGTCGTTGAAACCATCGGCTTTCAAAGGAGGAATTCACGGCTACTTCATCTGGTTACATCATGAAAGAGCGGAGTCTTGATGGACCACAATACAAAGAAGAGGATGTGGGCGATACCGAGTCATTTCAGCGGGCCTGGAGGAGCACGTATTCTTCGCGATCATCGGATTAGCGTACGCATTGGTCAAGCGTCTCTTTCAAATTGGAATGGGTATGAGTCCGACTCCTCGAGGCTTGGAAGAAGCGTCCCACCGCTGTTCAGCGATACGAGCAGGCGGATGACTTGTTACCCTGACATCCTCGAAGGTCCAGACTGCTTATTCTCCTAATTCTAGGCAGACCACAATCGAGATGCGACCCCGTTCTCAAGCACTCCGCTTCACTTATGACGAACCCCTCCTCTGCTCGTACCTCTTTCTTTCCCCTACAGCTCGTCGTTGGGATCATGATTCCAGCATCGATCGGTGCGCCATTCTCGGCCTCCGTACTGTTGTCCCACGAACTGACGGGCAATGCGCGAAATCGACTCGGCAACAATGGAAATTTCAAACGTGCTTCAGCAACATCAACGACCGCTTCAGCAGCTTCCGCACCGTCTGAGTCGGGCAACCGCCGCGTCTCTGGCGACAATCTCTTTCCGCGCTCCCATGACATGACTCCCGCAGTCCAACAAACATTCACGCGCGCACCTCTCAGCAAAGCAAGAGCAAGGAATTGAAGTCTCGGATACAAGGCCGGCCCCGTCTGGAGCGATTGGGACTTGCACTGCTACTCATACCCACTGGTCAAGGCCATCACCACGCCCCGTTCGAGCATTCAACTTCGCTTTGCGCCAACGCCGTGGAGATTACGTCGGTTCTCTCGAACGCAAACGACAGCAGCCGCCATCGCCATGGCATACCCGATCTTCAATGCCCTACATGCGAGTCATGTCGTCACTGGACCAATGCAATGTCTGTCTCGTCCTTCAGCTTCACCTCAAGCTCAGGTTTGACCTCAGCAGAAGTCGCCAGAACGGCGTCATTCGCAGCACAAGAAGCCGAACACGTCCCCAGGTTCCATCTCGAGCACAGCCCTGGCTCTCTCAACTCCAGGAGTCGGCCTACAGCACCGATGCAGCACCGACTCAGCACCGCGGCCATCTCGATCAGAGAGCCCACGCCCACTTCAGGACTGCTCCTTGCACGAAGTCTTACAACCCGACATCCAATTCCAGAGGCGCGGACACCAGAATACGCCGATCGACCTCCGCCAGGAAATTCCACAAACTCAGTCCAGTAGGCGCACACTCCGACACGACCTGATCATCCAGCATTCCACCTTCACTTGTCGGGGTTGTGAGCCACGCACTTCAACTCGCAGAGCTTGCCTCACTCCCGGCTAATGCTTCCTTCATCCAATGCCGGCTTCAACGAGGCCGCATTCTTTGAACGACGAAACATTCCATATCTGCAAGAGAGCCCGCATCACCGAGACCGTCCGTGAGACCTTTGACCGTCGACAAGGCTCTCTAAGCATGCTGATGTGCTTTCTGCCGCCGTTGCGGTGCCCCTTTCTGCAACACGATCGCTGGGAAGTCCACTGAGGTCAGGCTTCGCTGGATCGGGAGCCTGACGTTGGAGCTTCCTGTATTAATGGTCGACGTTGGGGCTCGGCGCGCGGTCGGGCGAAGAGCAGTCCAGGCCGAAGACAGCAGCAATCGAGGCGCAACACCCGCCACTCCCATATCGACCGAACCGAGGACCACCCCTCCATACCCACCATATCTCCCTCGACCCTCGAGATGACTTCTCCGCCCCTGTACCACCGGCCAAACCTCCCATCCCCGCCCCTCCCACGGCCGCAAATTCGTCTGGAACTACCTTGCCCGCATCAAAACTCTCCACCGCCAAAGATGCATTGCACTACCAGCGGATGAAATACGCCGCCGACAAGTTCTTCCGGGTGTATGCCTCGACAGCCGAAACATGCCGCTGTCTTGGACTGCAATTGCGGATGTCCTGCCGAACAACTACGATATCAAGTATGTCCACGGCTGCCTCCCCCCGAAAGGTACACATGAGTCTTGTCCCGACACAGTCGAGCTCGGCAACCGTCCGTTCGTCTCCACCTCGGGCTCAAACTCCTGCACATTCTCCCCAGCCGTGCGATGCCGCTGCATGACCTCAATGATACCACTACTTCATCACAACCCAGAAAGGCCGCTAATGCTGATCTCACGGTAATTGGACTCGCCGGCGCCGTCAGCTTCGTCACGAATTTTGACCATTATCGACTCGGTGGACTTTGGAGCTAAGAGTATGACCTTCGATCCCGCGCAAGTCAGCCCATACACTGCACAGTTGATCCTTGACAATCCCATCGATATTGACAGTTGTCTGGCCGAGCTGGTTCCTACAGTGTCGACCGCTTTCGTACAGCCATCCACTCGACCATCGCCGCCAGTACGTTTCGCTCACTTTTCCTCTCATTCAAGCTTCCTCCCATTCAAGCTTCCTCCCATTCAGGCTTCCTCCTATTCAAGCTTCCTCCCATTCAAGCTTCCTCCCATTCAGGCTTCCTCCTATTCAAGCTTCCTCCCATTCAAGCTTCCTCCCATTCAAGATTCCTCCCATTCAAGCTTCCTCTCATTCAAGCTTCCTCTCGTTCAAGCTTCCTCTCGTTCAAGCAGACCGCTCGATGCACTACAGCCATTCTACTCAGCAGAGCCATCACCTCCTCCCACCGCCATATCTCTGCCATACTTTCCCCCGTCCTTCATGCCGCATCTTCTCCTTCCTTCTCTACCACCCTGCTGTCCTCTTGATCTCTGGGAGTGATTATCGAGTGCATTCGTCGCTTGCTGACACCCGACGTCCTTGCTTTCCTACTACCATCTCATCCTCTTGTCCTGCTTTGCCTTGTATTACCTCTCCTCTTCCCACGCCTTTACGAGTCTACGTAGCACCTTACTGATCTTCACAGTCTCCTGGCACGGACCTCTCACCATCCAGGAATCCCACCATACCGACCTTATGCAATCCCGACCTTGCCATCATTCAACTTCGACAATCTTCTACGCACAACGCACACTGCCCATACCCGATTGCCAAGCGCCCGGAGGGCAGCCCACCTACCTTACCGCTGCAACATACCCACCTCAACACCACAATCTACTTGACTGTCCTTTGGCTTTCTGGTCAAGACTGTCGACGCCAATGATGCCATTTTCCGCACTCAATCCTGGGTGTCGTCATCGAGGCATGAATCGCAGCGAACGAACGCAGCAGTGTACGACCCTATTCGCATGTCGGAACCATCCCTGGTGACAGCGCCGCCCCGGTTCCTGCGTCTTGAAGGCACATGCCTCGACACTCCTATCTCTGATGCACATCGACGATATCCCCGCCAGCCGCCTCACTGTCTATCACGTCGTCGACCCGACTGACTGCCGATTCTCCCCCATATGGTCCACTCCGCTGTCGACGACCATTCTGTCCGAACGCATGCCCACCCTCATCACCTCCCTCAGCCGTGCCCACCTTCCCGTCCGTTCTCCAGCTGTGAGAAAGCCGCCCATCGCCGCGACGCCCTGAATCCTGCCGCCACACCACCTTGCACTCCGCTACATCCAAAGCGCAGCGAATCACCCATCCTGCTCGATGCCGAAGTCTCCACTCCAGTCTCGCTAGCTTCACAGCTGCACAGCTGCACAGCTGCACAGCGCACAGCCGCGCCGTTTCCTACCACTTCCATGCTGACAGTTCTATTCAAGATCTCATTACCTTCTGTGCTCGCCACTGCAGACTCTACTATCGCCCGCATACGATTGCCCTCTTACCGACCGACTCAAATCCCGATCCTCCGGAGCACCTGACAATCGATCGTCCCGCTCTTGCTGATTCCGCCTCCAGACTCATGACCGACCTTCCTGTGCCGACCTGCATAGTCCTTATCTTGCCGCCTGCTGTCGTCTTCTCCTCGAATGCTCTTTGCTTGCTAGATCATCCGGCTCCTGGCTCATGCCGTTATGTCGAGTTCCCTGCATTCCACCATCTCGACTCCTTCGCTCGATTGTCTCATCTCCGACCCCATTGCCGACGCCCCGCATCGTCTCCCGCCGACATCTGCCGTGCTTTCCGCGCCCAATCCCTCCACCTGACATCGCCCTCGGACCTTCTTACCGAACACATCTACCCACCTGGGCTTATCCCGCCGTCGCCCTGATGTACATAACCAAATGAACCAATCACTCATGTACCTTCGCTCTCCTCAACATATCCCGTAATCTGTGACGCCTCGCAAGTGTCGCTGTCGTCCTGCCCCGCTGTCGGATGCTCACGCTGCCTGCTACCTTCCTGTCTGCTACTGTCTCGTCTTTGATTCTTGCGTAGTTCATCGCAGGACAAGGAACTTGTACATGATTCAGAGCAAACGTAAGCCTTTGCTCCACAACTTCGATGGCGCTCCGTCTCATGACGGACCCGCCTAAGCTCGATCGAATGGCAATCGCAGCCGTAGCATAATCTTAGTAGTTGTGCTGCACTCTTTCCAGGAGCTGGATTCAGCTGAAACGAATAGAACCATTACAAAAGCACACAACACCATCGTCATCGTCGCACAGACGGGGGCCCACGGGATCCAAACGGCATCAGCGCCTAGTGTTGCCGCAACGATTACTCTGAAGTTTGGTCTTTGCATTCTTCTGCTTAACACTTTCAACCCGCCGCCGCATGGCATCCGTCCCGGCCATTCCTAACACTACCGTTCGCCCTACCTATCTCTTCGTTCAATCTTAGATCTCGAATCACATAATCTCGAACTACACAATCTTCAACCGCACCGTCTTCGATTGCGCCGCCTCCTTCCTGCCGACCAATTGACCTACTTGATCGCCTCAATCCCATCAAGCTGTGACGGTTCAGCTACTCGATAAATGAAGCCTTGCCCCGCTTGCTAGCATGTTCTCCAAATTCTCCGTGCTTTTCATTCTACCATACCTCCCTCTATTCCCCTGCTCTATCCTACTGCTCTATCCACATTCATCCTCGTTGTCCCGACGTTAGGTATCTTCTTTAGACTTATCCCCGTCTCCTGGGCTTGTTGTTTACAGCTGTTAAAAAGTGGAAGAAATAGCTAAGGGGGTAAAAGAGGTAGAAATCGTTTTGTTGCTTATCTCTCAATTCTACGGACGTTTCTAGCCCTTATATGCCCTTTATCAGCTATCTAGAAGCTTCTGTATACGCGTATGCGTCGATTAGACGCGTAGTCGATAACGTAGGACGCGTAATTAATAACGTAGTTGTCGAAACTAGTAGAGAGATAAAGAAACAGATCGAAGAAGAAGAGTTTCAAGAATTTTCGACCAACGCCGGTACGATTTTGAGCTAGACAAGGGCTAGTCTTGATCGGGTAACAGCTAGTCCGAATCGGGTAAGGTGCGCCTAGAATCTTCGACCAACGCCGGCTCAGAAATCCACTAGTCCGAAAACGGCACCAACGCCCAATGCCTTCCGGAATTCAGCTTTTTTTCAACAGAGGGGTAAAGCTAGTCTCGTTCCAAACCTTCTAGACGCGCTAGACCCGTCTTAAACAGAGCTAGATACCCTTGTTCGTTTCGAGCAGCGCTAGACAGCCGTACCGTAGAGGTTAAATGTAAACATCTACTCTCTATAAAGTGTAGGCTCACTCTCTTTTATCCGGTAAACCTACACTGTAAACCTTTAATATAAACCTCTACTCTCTAAAAAGTGGAGGTTCACTCTATTATCCGGTGAACCTACGCCGTAAAGTTTTAATGTAAACCTCCACGCTCTGAAAAGTGGAGGTTCACTCTCTATTATCTAGTGCTTGAACATTCACCTTAAACACCTTGAACATTTACCTAAAACCCCTTAAATATTCAACTTAAAACCCTTGAATATTTAACTCAAACCCATTAAACATGCATGCACCGTAAACATTCACTTTGAACATACACCTTAAATACCTTAAATATTGAGGGGGGTCTGTGCGTAAGGGCGTAATAACCGGATTCTCACCACTAGTGAGAACTTCATCCTATTTATTTACGCCATGCTAGCCGTCACGTTTTGAATACCTCTTCTTTCATCGATTGCGCGGTACTATTCGATTCCTTTCATCGACATTACTAGACACCCGAGTGTCTAGGCGCTCCGGATGCGGCGCTGTTGCGTAATAGCGCGTTAAAGGGTTATTATAATCTACGCTAACACTATAGCTGGAAACAAGGGTCTCGGGTTACGTAACTATAGAAGTTTAGACGAACTTCAAGAGCTGGACGGTAACTACGAGGACAGTAACAGCGACGAGGTACGCCCTTTACGACCGTCCCCTCTAAATAACAAAGAAAAGAGAAGACTAGGTAGACTACGGACGATAAACACCGGCAGCGCGATAAACAATACCCTCGATCTCCTCGCCATCGCGGCCGCAATGGACAAGGGCGTTATGCTATCGTAAGCCTAGCACAACGCGTTAGTACTATAGGAACAACTGGCCGAGTTGGTGCATAAGAAGAAGCTACGCGAGCAAGAGGCGATACGTGCTAAAGAGAAGTATAAGGCTGAGATGGACGCTTTAGCGCGTAGCAGAAGGAGTAGAAGCCGTACGCGCGGTAGTACACCGGACATAGACGGCGGTAAGTTCCCTAAGGAATATACACCCCTTCTTAATACCCTTAACGACATCGAGGCTAAATACATTAAAGAGATCTATAAGGACTCTTTCAAACCGGTCAACCTCTGTAAGCTTCGAGCTAGCCAATTTAGCTCGGCGGAAGGCGTAGCGACCGACGACCGCTATAAGGCATTCTAGCTTATTACCGGCGGCAAGTAGTCTACTACGACCAACGCGAAGGTAGAGAATTATACCTATCTAAGCGTATAGTTCGAGGGCTTCAACAACTACACCTATATTATAGCTACTTTCTATAGCAATCCTACACTAATTATAGCTATAATCCGATTCTAGAGCCTTATCGCCAAGCTCGTTAACCTCGGCTATAACTAGAAGAATATTATCAGAAGATTCGCGCTTCATTCTTACGACCTTATTATCGACAGAGGCGTTACGAAACCGGACAATTAGCTCGTAGTTTACGAGCACGCCTACCTTACGACGCACGTCTACAACATCGCTATGCTCGCTCGCCCTATAGTACTACAAAAGAGAAGCCGATCCGATACGGACGGCGGCCGCTTATTTCGAGCCGGACGAGAAAGAGCTAGTCTACAAGTCTGTAAGAACTATAATAGCAAAGGGTATAAAGAGCTATGCTAGGGAGGGTTTAAACACGTTTGCGACCGGTGTGCCGGCGACCACCCTACTACGAAGTGCAGCAAGGAATAATGGGGTAGAATACATCTAAGGGGATAGCGCGCGGCTAAACACACTTCTACTATTCGAACCGTACATCTATAACACACCACTTCCGCGTAGGGTGTCGACACTTAATCGCTATGCGTAGGCATATCTTCTGCGCTAATATCCTTACCTAGGACTACTATATAAGATAGATTACATCTTGCGCTTTAGAGCGGCAATTAGCTCTAAAGGAAACCTACTAGACCGTCTATGTAGGAACTACGACATTGTCGACAGGGTCGACATCGAAAATAAGGTAGCCTTAGACCTTAACATAGGTCGCATCTAAAAGGCAGAACGAGCGGTCTGCTTACCGTTAGGGCAGGTGCCTAAACACGACAGTAGATTGCGACGGATATACGACCTATTATACCTACGATTCCGCCGAGAACGGTCGGTTAACAGCACTATTGCAGAGGCTTACGGCGCTATTGTCTACGACTCCTTCGAGGATGTGATCCTGCGAGTAATTAAGGTAGGCTATAGCTGCACGATTATTAATAAGGACGTTAAAGACGCATTCCGAAACGTTCTAGTCGCAATATAAGACAGACGATTAATAGCCTTCCGATAGAACGACACTACCTTTATTAAATGCTGCTTGCCCTTTAGTCTGCGCACGGCTCTAGTGTTATTTAATCTATTCGTAGAGGCACTCTACTAGATACTAGAACGACAACTCGGATTACCGCTCTACTACTACCTCGACGACTTTATCTTCGTTATTACGACATGCGCTACGGAGGCGTCGGTGCATCGCACGTGGTTAGTAGTTACAAAAGAGCTCGGAATGCCCTATAATAAGAAAAAGGACGTTAAGGGCATAATAGTCGAAGTGCTCGGCATTACAATTAACTCGAAGACTATAGTAGCATCGCTATCGAAAGAGAAGCAACAGCGCGCGATATCTAACATTACGGCGGTGCTATAAGGCAAGTCTGTTACTTACCGCGAAATGGAAACACTAGCAGGACGCCTATTATAGGCAGTACGGGTTATCGACGTTGGCCGCGCTTTCCTAGTTACTATGTTTACATTTATAGCGTCCGTTACGACGCAAAAACAACGCCTACTATCGTCCGTCCGACACGACCTAGAATAGTAGCTGCGCGCCTTAAGATATAGCAACGGCATACGGATGCTAATAGAGCCTGCTCTACGCTAAATATACCTCTTTACGGACGCCTCGAACATAGGACTCGGCGCGTTCTAGTACAGCAATGGCACGAACGAATGGCGACAGAATTAGGTCTATCTACATCATTTCTTCGCTGTACCGCGACACGAATCTGTACACATCAACATCGCCGAGATATGTCGTTTATAAGATAGAGCGACGACTGGCGCGGCTACGTCGTTACAGCTTACGGCGACAACACAATAGTATGTAGCGCCCTTACTAAGCAGCGAGTATATAGTAGCGCGAACGAGCTCCTTCGCGACCTCCTTCTTCTTTGCCTTACGAAGTCTATCCGGATATAGGCAATATAGTTATTATTAGAGGATAATGCCCTTACGGACGTACTATTACGATTTGATGTTAACACGGTCGCTAACCTATGCCCTTATTAGTAGAACAACAACTCTTCGACGTAGCGAGACTACTACTAGACTGGACGCGGCGAGTAAACGCGCCATCTTCCGGCTATACATTATTGCTCTAGCACGCCCTTAAACTAACAACACGAGAAGTCTACGCGTCCGCGGTGCGCTAGTAGGAGTTGTTCGCCCAACTATATAACAAACCGCTATAGCCTCCTACCGCGCTACTGCTACAACAATACATCGTTAACCGAGCGATGTATCCGAGCGTAACGTTTAAAACGGTTATTAAAGGAGAGTCTATCTAAGTAACGCTAGCCGCGCTGCGGTTATATTACGTCGACAGGGGAATAACGACGAAGGAGCTTACGGTCTTCGATTTAGACTACATTAAACAACTTATTAAAGGAGCTAAGTCTATTAACGCATCGCTAAAAAGGGAACGCCTTCCTATTACGCTAGACATCTTAAGTTAGATACTCGTCCGTACGCAAAACACCTACGACCTAAACATAAACGCGGCGGTAACTATAGCATTTAGAGGGTTTCTAAGACTCGGCGAGATTACCTTTAAGGGAAAAGTAGCTAATACGACGGCGTAGGCCTTACGACACGTTACGCGTTTAGACCTAGCCTTTACCTCCGACTATTCCTTTATAACCTTGCGGTTAAAGCGCTCTAAGACGGACTATAAGCACGCTAGTGTTAACATTGTTATCGTAGCGACCGGAACACTAACATGCCTAGTTTCGAACATGCGTGCCCTTATCTCGGCCGTACCGACGACATCGCCCCTCTAACTATTGTTCTATACCTTAGGACACTTTATAAGAGACGCAATAATACGGTTTATTAAGTAAGGTGTTAAAAGAGCTGGGTACAACGCGAAGCTATACAGCGGACACTTACTCCGCAAGGGGGTAGCTTAAAGGGCAAAGGACTCCGGTATGACCGACGGCGATATTTAATTGCTCGGTCGCTGGAAGTCCGACGTTTAAGCTATATTGCACGTCCTTAGAGTCGTCCTTATATAGGCTGAACTGCCGCTTTCAGAGTAGCCGACCGCTCGGTCTATAATGCGCGTAGGAACGCATACGCGGATATCTGTTACTTGCGCAAACGACTCCTACGGATCCGAATTCGTCCATTGCGCCCCTCTCCGCGATTTGGCCGCTGGCTAATTAGAGCATAGTCCTTTAGTTTTTATAACTTAGTAACCTCTTCCTACTCCTACTGTTTAGGCGCTTTCCCTACGGTCATTCTGGGCCTTAGTCGCAGAGCCGCTATTGTACCGAGCCACTAATCGATCGATCGACCGATTAGCTCGGCAATAGTATAGCAACCTCTATACTATGTGTCTTAGCACCTAAACACCTCCTTATAAAGGCTAGTAAGCGGACAGATAAGAGGGGCCTATGCGTAAGGGCGTAATAACCGGATTCTTACTACTAGTAAGAACTTTATCCTGTTCATTTACGCTATGCTAGCCGTTACGTTTTGAACCTACCCTCCATCCCTTGTATATACAACGAGTCGTTATATAGAGCACGTAAACGTAGCTTTAGGGCCTTAGTCGCAGAGCCGCTATTACACCGAGCTACCAATCGATCGATCGACCGATTAGCTCGGCAATAGCATAGCAACCTCTGCACTATGTGTCTTGGCACCTAAACACCTCCTTATAAAGGCCAGTAAGCGGACAGAATACCGTAAACCCCTTGAACATTCACTTTCAACATACACCTTAATTACCTTGAATATATACCGTAAACCCCTTAAACATGGCCTTCACGAGGAGGAGTGTTTAGGGGGCTGAACCAAGGTGTAGAGGTTGCTACCGCTAACCGAGCCAATCAGCACACGTCGTCGGCGTGCGTGAATGTCAGCTCGGTAGTTAGCAAGGCTCTGCAACTAAGGCCTAAAGCAACGTTTACGTGCGCTATATATATATATATATGTCCTACAAGGGATGGTAGGTGGGTAAACAGAGCGTAATGGCTAGCACGGCGTGAATAAACAGGATGAAGGTGTCTAGACGCCACGAATCCGGTCATTACGCCCCTACGCACAGACCTCCAATAAACATGCACCTTGAACATGCACCGTAAACATTCACTTTGAACATACACCTTAAATACCTTGAACATATACCGTGAACCCCTTCAACATTCACTTTCAACATATACCTTAAATACCTTGAATATATACCGTAAACCCCTTAAACATGCACCTTGAACATGCACCGTAAACATTCACTTTGAACATACACCTTGAATACCTTGAATATATACCACGTGTGCGTGAATGTAGCTGGTCGTCGACAACAGTGATCCTGGTGTAATGCTCAGATGAGGCCCTAGTTGACTCTGACAGTGATGGGTGGGTCTATGCAGTAGAACTTCGTGCGCTGTCAGCTTGCACGCACCAAGCTTGCTGAGGTCCTTCGGACGGTCGGTGTGGAGAGCACCGTGGCTTCGTATCGACCAGGTACTCATGAAAAATCGCAGCACGATCGCAATTGTAGTGCTGGAGCAAATGCCAGTTACGGGCGCAGCCTTCGTCCGTCAGTCTCGGATGAGGGTTCTCTGTGGCCGGCGAAGCCAGCATATCACTGGCCAGTGACAACAGGTCCTTCGGCTCAGAATCGGCAATGGAGGAGACACGGACGAGAGAAGTCTCAGCGTTGACACGGTCCGGTACTGCGGTCACGAACACGGCGACCGAAAGCTTGTTGAAACGCAGAGGCCTCCTCGGCTGACATCGGCCATCAGACTTGTACCCTCATACGATCGCACCCGAGACAGGGAGTCCATGGTCGAGTCTGAGAATGGCCAGATGATAGGAAGTGTGTACTCCTTGCTCACGATGGCGACCACTTGGTGAGTGTTGTCTCTTGTATCGCAGCCCGTGACCTCTGATGCTAACAGTCTCTGTGACTTGTGCCGATCCTCTTAAGTGTCCAGATGGGTATTGCTCTGCCTCGCACATGAAACGACCTCTGACGGGGAGTGCGGCTCTGAAGACGAAGCGGAGAAGATGAGAGAGGCAATGCCGCAACTCCAAGCGCAGTCCATTGGGTTCCGATCAAAACGCAAGGCTGCACCACCGAGAATCATGCAGCTTCGAAGCATAAGGGACTGCGCGCATCCGTAGCAGGAGCAGACACAACACGAGTCGGCGTCGAGCTGGTATTCGTGTCCAGAAGCGTCCCAGGCCGCCATCGTTCAGTACGTCGCATACTCCCATGTTACTTGTGGTGAAAGGCATGATGTTTGGTACTTATGGGCGAGCGGAATGCCTCACGAAGTCGTGGCGAACGCTGGAGGAATTCGTTGTGCTCACTTCCACATACTCTCGACATCAACTTCAGCCCAGGCTGTGATGGGGGTTGAGTAGGGGATCAAGGCCAGATACTCGCAGACCACCATGTTACTGGTGGCGAAAGAGACCTGTGAGCCGTTGCGCATGCCTGGTGGTCCAGGACGAACGAAGGTCGAGAGCGTGCGACAGGCCGTGGAGCGAGCTACGAGAGTGATGGCAGATGTTCGTGCGGATTGCGCCTCGCCAATGTGCCACACTTGAAGTGATGTGCACGAAGATGAGCATGGGCGTCAGTTGGGTGGCGTCTGGTGCAGTCGCTGGTAACCCTTTCCCATGCCGCTCAAGTGAGCTGGCGAGTGCAAGTCTTGTCCCGTCAACGCCTTCATGTGAGCTGACTGATATGCCACCTCTTCCTTCCACCTCTTGGCGGTGGTGGCGGGAGCGAACAGGTAGCTGCTGCCGCATCTCTTCGTCCACTCGCTGATTTTCTTCCACGGAACGCGGCATCGAAGTTCACCATCACGTTGCTTCGCAATCCTCTGCTCGACATAGGTACTCCTCGTTTCCTCATCATCGATGATCCGGGCATCGGCGACAGCAGCGGTGGTGACACGTGGAGTTTTCTGCTTCTTCGGCTGGCTTGGCTGGTGGTTTTCGTGTCTTCGGGGGAGTTGTCCTTACGCAAGCTTGGCGAACTTTTGATGCTTTGACGATGGACCCGAAGTATTTGTTGGCCAGACCTATAACATGGTCCCAGGAGTCTGATCAGGGTTCGGCTTCGTGTTTGGAGAGTCGTATCCGGCTGCGCTTTGCAGTTGGACGGTAAATCAAGCCTCTGGGCGCCACAATTTGATCCTCTGTAGCTGGGTGCGGAGAACGTCGAAGGAGAACTGTAGGTGGGCGGCGGGAGACTTATCGGCGGCGTTGTTCATCCGCTGGCAGTGTCATAGGGGCGGAGACGTCATCCCGATGGTCCTGATCTCTGACTGAACATCTCCTTCTGAGTTTGCGGTCAAACTTTACCTCCAGACCGCCATTGAGAGTTCCGCAGGACTTGGGATGGTGGCGAGCTCCGCGTGAGATCTTGCGCATGGACCTTTCCACCTTGAGGACATCAGATCAAGGAGAGTGGTGAGCCCGTCGACATGGAATCCCCTGAGATTGGTGCCGGGGTTTGCTGCAAGTTCGGAGGTGGAGTGGAAAGGCGTTCAATAGTCTGACCGGCACGAACATACCTGAGAACCAGCTCGAGTTGATCAGGGCTTGTTGGAACGGACCGGCAACTCAAGATTGGAAAGATGAAGTCGGAAGAGCCAGCGTGTAATGTCCTCGGCAAGGTCGGAGCCTGAGAGGTTGGTTAAGTCAGGATCTGGGTTGAGTGCGGATGCTGAGGAGCGCGATCGCCGCGCTTGGAGGCGAAGCTGAAAGGTCTCGCGTCTCTCACAGGCGAATACGCCGTCCGACTTTGCGCGGTATCAGCTTTGGGAGGAAGGAAGTGGCAGGAAAAGTCCATGACTATGAAGACAGACGATCCGGCGATGCGGGATGGCGAAATTGAGCCGAGGCTTCTGCGAAGAGGCGTCTTCAAGTGCGCTGCGGTGTGCTAGGTTTGCTTGGCGAAGGGTATGCCGATCGAGAAAGATGGCCTGAGATATGAGGTATCGTGCAGCGGTCGGGCGACGCCCTGGAAGGACCGTTTGTCGTGTCCGTTGCGCTTTGGCCGAAGGTGAGATGCGTGCTGCTAGCGACTGTGGTGGTGGCAAGGCCACCGCGGGGATGCCGGTCTTGATGTTCTGGAGACTCGCCGCTTGGCCTGGGGCCAGTGGTCGAGGTCATCATGGCATGATAGCTGATGACTGATGAGCCGGGGTTGATGTCTACAGGGAGCAAGATGCTTGCTCGTGCCTGCAAAACTGTGTAACGCGCGACGTCGCTGTGGTAGTTGTTTTCTGTCTGGTAGATTCAATGCAGAGCTGTCGCAAACGAGGCTTGTGTCGACCGAGGTGCCGCCGATATGCCAGGGTATCGAGACCGCTCGGCGACGAGGATATGCCGAGGAGATGGGCTGATGTGGATAGGATGAAGGGATCATTCACTGTGACCTGCCATTCTCAGTACCCGAAGCTCCAGCATCATTGAAGGGCATTGAACGAGAGAGGCACGTATCGAGTTACTTCCGGCGACGAGACCCTTCGAAAACATCCACACATCTCGCCAGAGCGGTCATCGGTACGTGAGACGAACGTCAGCGTCCTAGCTATTCCGGTAAGCTGGCAGGACCTCCGCGACCAGAGAGGCCAGGGTGATGGTGCCGAGAGATGGTGTGCGAAGACTGTACAGCGCGATGGAGGGATCGAAAATGGTTGCGCCGGCTACGTGGTGGAGGTAGGTGGTGGCCAAGGAGCCTTGCACGGCTTTGACCTTGTCTCGGAGGCGCTTGGTTTATAAAGAGCTTCCGCGACAGTTGACCGGTGTTCAGAGGGCTTTGAAGAAGATGAAGTTCTTGATGAGATCCAGGATCAGCCGCCCTGGACATCCTGCGCAGGCGAGAATGAGGATGACCCGCGTGGAGATTAGGGCGTGAGTCTCGAGAGACTGGTTATGCGTGGCTGACTTGCCGCGCAAGAGTAGAAGGGCTGACGGTGGTGAACGCAGGTAGAACTCCATGCTTGTCGCTGTGCCAAAGGAGTGGTTGGGATGCTGCCGATGATGGCGCCTTGGCAACCGGCTGGATCTCATCGCACGCCGTGTCAAGATCTCTCTAGTCCACGTACCATCACCCACCCTTGACAATCTTCCTAGATATGCCCTCGAGACGAATCGATCCAGCTTGGGATTCTTGAAGGCGCTCTCGGTTCACGGCCCGGCGCGAGTGCGGTGTTTGCTCGGATAATGTTTCGTTGGCCCGTAAGATCTGCAGCAGAGAGAAGTGAGGCTTAATAGCCTCATGCGCCACTCGCTCTCGACTCCAGAGCCTTTCAGAGCAGAGTCCAAGTCCATCCTCGATGATGCATCGCATTGAAACCTTTGTTGTGAGTGCGTTGGGGCATGCTATAGGATCGATACTCGAAGCGAGTCGCGAAGAGAACAGGCTAAGTCCTTCGGGGGTAAAGAGGATTTGAGCAAAGGTCGGCATTGCGATGGCAGAGCGGGTGCGTCTTGAGATTGTCTAGTCGATGTCGAATTGCCAACTTCAGCAAGTAGGAATGGTCGATCTTCAGCACCGGTGCGACATGTCAGCTATGTCGGAATCGCCGGGCGGGCACGAGTACAGAGTGCACGAGATGTGACTCGATAAAACGAGGCTCTGGTAGGTAGCAGACCGAAGCGTGTGTTGGGAGCGTTGATAGAGACCACGAGGTATCGAAGCTCTTGGGCGTCAACCGCCTCGCAGGAGGATCGGATTGGAGTGACATGGCCAATGCTTCTTGTGGAGGAGCGCTGATTGCTATGTATCGAGTCGCCGACCTTCGAAGAGTGCGAGGCTGCACGAGAGCTGACTTGGCTGTAGTGTGGGGCCTTCCTGCCTGTGCAAATATCGAGTACCTAGCCTTGCAGTATCGCTTGTTCTTGTCGACTTGATCTCTTCATGGTTGTCTATTCGAGAGATCGCAAGTAGGTAGTGCGCGTGTCCTAATTGTCGTGGCGCCGCCATAGTATGGTGCTCCGGCAGGACATCCGGATCGAAGGCAGTTTCTGAGCACATTGAAGCTTGAGGTTTCCACGATTAAACGCATGTTTCCTGGGCATTCCCTCCAGGATGTATCTGTCGGGCAGCTGGGCGATCCACGATCTCGATTGTGCTCGGCAGGAGGTACCAGAGGCAGTTCCCCACGCGTCCTTCGCCACTCTGCTGGGGATCCTGTATGCTTCTCCTACTCTTCTCTCGTGCTTCACTCCTTCTCTTTCGTTGGCGGCGAGACTCCCAAAAATTCGACCTCGGATGCACCCGTCTCTTACTGCTGCAATGCTGCATCTGCCATTGCCCGTGGACCAAGATCGATGCGAAAGTCCCGCTGCGGATGCGAACGGCCATCTGTAGGGAGAGGCAGGGTGAGGAAAAGCAGGTCCATGGCGTGGTATGAGGCTCGCGAAGCTGTAGTCGTGTACCAGTTTCGTGTTCGGGTTGGTACAAGGAGAGTACTCAAAGTGTGCGATCGAGGAGAAGGCGGAGGAGGGGCAGAGTGTCGGAAGCGAGCGCATGGGTCAAAAGCCAAAATTGACAAAGGTTTTGCGCAAGGAGATCGGTCGCTGTGACTGAAACCGACGCATTTGAGGCTGAGCTACAAGTCCCTGGCCTGCCTGTCCACAACATCTGCGCTTGTATGAAGACATCACGTGGAGGAGCCAAGCATTTGTCGTTGTCCCTGCTTCGCCTCGGCCGAACATGGAACCAGATTCGAGGAGACCAGCTTTGGCCGCACTTTTTCTCACTTCGCGAGTGTTGATGCTGGCCAAGGTGTGGTAGTTCGTTGCGTCAATGAGCGGCAACTGCTGATCCTGATGGCTGCGTTGACTTCGTGAGGAGACTGCGAGAAAATGCAATTCCGTCCAGGAGAAAGTGCCAAGAAGCAGAGATGGGGTCGTTTGAAGGACCAGACCGACTTGCCTTTGGTCTCGTTACCGCCTTCCGCTGGTCTCGTGCGATGTCGGACTGCGAGAAGAAAGATGAACTGCAGCCCTTGATAAGCTGATCGGATCCGGCTCAAGTGACTTTGTCGGACAGTGACCGTGGCGGACACAGAGCTCTAGTACCAAGGCCTCGTGAGGGAAAGAAATGTTTTCGAAGAGGAGAACAGATTCTCTCTTACCGTCATTGGACTCTCAGGCACAATACCAGGTACTACTTGCAATTCCCGCTGCTGTCCGCATTGATATCCCACGCGACAAAATCTAGACTTTTTCTTAGTCACAGGATCTCACCTCTTTTGCGAAATTTGAGCACAGCCGGCGGCACGAGGCTTACGCTTGGTCGATCAGCGCGAAGAGCACGAGCTCTGTCCAGGCCAGACTGCAACTGCTGTCCGCCGCATCGCCCATGTCCTACTGCCGGTATCGAATCCACCGCATCCTTGCTGTTTCATGACGAAGCCAGAGCATCTGCACACTCGGCCCTTGGTGGCATGCATGGCAGTTTGCTGCCCACCCTTCAGCGATGACTTCAGAGCTTTAACTGCAGCCATAGTATAGTCCATGTGAACATCGCGACCTCCCGTTGGCGTGCCGAGCGACCTGTGTAGTCTGTCAGAAGTATAGAGATAATGTCTGCATTACCGCACTTACCATATACACGCCTCCGCTCCGGACAGCTGCTGCAAGACGTCCGGCTCGTAGTGGAGGAAGTCTTTGATAATAGCCACTGTGAGCTTCGGATGCTCGACATCGAGCTTTCGACGTGAGAGAGCGACAACAGAGGTGACCTTCGGAATAGCCAGTAGACGTCGGAGCGCCGCACCACCAATCTTGCCTGTTGCGCCGGCGATGACGATCTTCATTGTGGTGTCGAGACAGAATGCTGTAGATGGGCCCGGGATCTCTGTTCAATGTGAGAGCAGCTGATGATGTTCTTATGTGTTGAGCTTGTCAGAGCTTAAGTCGGAAGGATTTTGAGCTCTTTGGACGATCAACAAGCAGCCGGAAGGTCTTTCCTCCGATCCGGCGACACCTTTGCCTCATCGAGATCGTCCTCCACGCGTAGAGAATGGTGAGAGATCAGGCAGTGGGTTTGTATTTCTCGGCCGGACGTTGAAATAGTTCTCCTCTTGGCACAGGACATTCTTGAAGCAACACACGGTCCCAATGCAAAGTGATGGATCGACGTACACGAAGGAGAGCGATCTGAAGAAGAATGACGAACGACAAACGAAAGCGATCAAGAACAAAAAGGATGAGAGGATGGTCCAGAGCAGACGATGTTTGATTTTCGAATGGTACCGGCGCCAATACTGACGGCGTTTCTGTCCCTCCATGCCCGATGCCCAGCCTATGCAACCGTCAGCATCCACAGATTCCTCCATGTCATTATCGCAGGTCGTCAAATTCCGTTCGTGTCGATGTAAGATGCTGTGCCGCCCACGCCATGTCGCCGAGATCTATCGATGTCTTTGGATGGACCACGGAGGAGGATTGTGCAGACGTCGCCGTCGAGAGAAAAGTGCTTATGTCGCAGCGCGTATTGTTTGTCGTGGGTAGTGCAGCGATACGGATCATGGCGCTCAAATGACCGACACGCAGTTCTTGTTGCTGCACCAATAGACCCAGTTTCCACAGCCGCCGCAGGTGGTGCCGTCCGCGGCATTACCACAGTTCACGCCGTTCGATTGAAATGCACAGTCGGCAGATGCAAGGCCCGTCAAGGTAGCCAGGAAGGCGAGTGCGACGGTGAAGCGCATGGTTGTATAATGTTGGGAATGCAGGTTGGTGGGAGGGACGGCGGGGAAACGGATTTTCTGGATCGATGTCGTTCGCTGTGAGGGAAGGAGTGGAGAAACGACAGCGGACCTTGAAGTATCTGCGCGGGACAGAGAAGCCAGGTCGCTCAATAGAGCAGTTTAGCAGGAGGTGTCTTGACACCATACAACCATCCGACAACGTCCATTTCCGGTATAGCGCGCACCACGTGACCGCCAAAAACGGATGTTAGTGAATCTCTGCTGTCGTGGCCGCAACGACTGTTGTTGCGGCCACGACGACGTATATAGTTTATTAGCTACTACTATATTAAGTTAGCTATTATCTCTCTTTTTACCTTATACTCCTTATACGTCGCGTTTACCTCGCGTCGTCGTATAGTCGCTACGAGCTATAGAGTCTATAATAATTAAATTCTCGGTAGAGCGGACTCTACGACCGATAACCTCGCCCTTACCGACCCCCTATATATAGTCGCCTACGCCGGACGCGGTAGGGCTACCTCGTCCTCCTTAATAGCCGAATTCGTACCTAATATAGCCCTTAATCGAGTAGACGGTAGAGCTAGAGGCACCTCCGCGGGGGGGTCCGTAGGCGCTAAAGAGTAAGAAGAGCTACCTTATACGCCGCCGTATATAAGCTAGCGTATTAGCTACTAATAGCATTACTAATAGCGACCTCGGCGGTACTATACCGTTAATAATACCGGCTAGTAATATTAAGGGTAGTATAGTTAAGCGGCATCGTAATAGGAGTATAGACGACGAGTAGAAGAAGATCCTTATCCGTATATACCTCGATAACCGGTACCTCGTTAGCGACGGCTTCTAGGCTATTATAACAACTTAATTCGAGTAGTAGGTCGGCTAGTAGTATAGTAATCTTCCGCGGTTAGTTAAGAGTATAGAGAAGGAGTAGAAGGAGTATATAGCTAGCGTTACTACTAAGACTAGTAAAGAAGAAGAGATAGGCTTATCGACTACTATAAAGGAATAGATAGCGTTTTAAGAAGAGCGTAGCGTAACGGCGAATAAACGTAAGACTACGGTCGCTCTAACCGCTAAAGAGCGTACCGCTTTATAGCGTATAAGGGCCGCTATAATAGTCCGGTAGGGCCTAAAAAAGAGTATCCTTAATGTCGGTAATAATGTCGTTAATAAGGAGAGGGACTAAGACTATAGTACCTTAGATAGTAAGCCGGATCTTACTAAGGACGAGACGTTAATACCGCCGCCCTTAACTAATAATACCCTCGCTCTACGTAGAGCTCGCAATACCGCTATACCGACCGGTAGTAGCCCTACTACTACTATACTACGACCGCCTTTACGCTCGTCGAGTTTAAGGAGTAGCGTAGGGACTACTCTAACTCTAGGCGCTATAATGTCGGTAAGGGCTAAGAGTAAGAGTAAGAGGCCGGCTAAGGATAATAACCTTAATATAAGGAAGGAGTTTAAGCGCTTCTTAGTCGCGTATAATAGCGGCGGCGGCGGCGGCGGCGGTAAGCTTATAGAGGTTACGAAGTCGCTAGTAGAAGTTTAAAGTACTCTAAATATACTTACCGGTATAGTATAGAGCTAGTAGTAAGTCTAACTATAGATACAATAGTAGTTAGCTATATAATAGTAGATATAATAGTAATTATTTACTCTATCGTAGTAAAAAGACCCCCTCGAGGGCTTTAATTTAGAGGCTTTAAACGAGTTTAGTTAGTAGTATCCTTAGAGGCTCTTACGCGATAGTTTCTCGGCCGATTTAGCTTAAATTTGCGCTACTTATAGTTTAAATATATTATAAAGAGCTCTTATTGTCGCATTACTACTATATACCCCGTATAGAAGGTAGTAGATCTAGGAAGAGTTGTTAGCTATCGTAAATTCGAAGCTAGAAGCACGGAATTCTTAAGGCTTAGTATAAGGGTAAAAAGGTATA
>AFIV01000063.1:0-79133 GCA_000223765.2 Zymoseptoria ardabiliae STIR04_1.1.2 | reverse complement strand
CTCTTTTCGGTAAAGAGAAAGCCGAAATCCGACGGGATAAACGTATCCTCGCAACTAGCTATAGATAAGGGTTACTTACGATTACGGACGACTATACCCGGAAGTACTAGATTAAACTTACGAAGATAAGGGACGAAGTATACGACCGTATACGCCGTTAGCGGACTCGAGCGGAATAGGAATACGGCTCTACCTTAGGAGCTATTCGCCGGGACAACGCTAAAGAGCTTATAAAGCTCGGGAATCTTTTCGAGGACGTCGATATAGAGCCTACGGTCCTATATACGCCGGAGTAGAACGGCGTAGCCGAACGATAGAACTATATACTTATTACTCTAGCTAAGTCCCTACTAGGTAACTCGAGGTTACCTAAGTTTCTTTAGGGCAAGGCTATAAGTACGGCCTATTACTTAAGGAACCGGATCCCGAGGAAAGGATAAGATAAGACTCCCGAAGAGCTCTTTACTAGTATAAGGCCTAGCGGTAAACACCTTCGAGTATTCGGGTATATAACCTATACGCTTATACCGAACGAATAGTAGGTAGATAAGCTAGAAGACTCGGCGTACTCCGGTATCTTTATCGGATATAGCCTATCTACGAAGTAGTACCGGATCTTTAACCCTCGGACAAAGGCTATAAAGCTTACTACGTCTATACGGTTCGACGAAGATACCCGCGGAGAAGACGTCTTCTACCCGGCGGATACGATAAGTATAGAAGCCGTACCTATCGAGACTACGCCTAGTACTACCGAGGAGTACGACTTCGACCTAGACGAGGAAGATAAGGAAGAGAGAGAGGCTACCGAGCCTATAAATAGCGGTACGAACGAAGATAATAACGATCCTAACGAGGATATCGACGATACTATAGTAGTACGCCCCCGAAGGCCTACTACGAACGATACGGAACCTTCTACGAACGGTAAACCTACTCGGGAGCGAAGAGCACCTAGTAGATACCGGCCGGAAGTACGAAAGGTCGACTACTCCCCTACGACGGAAATTCCTACGCCTACTACTTATAACGAGGCTATAAGTAGTAAGTAAAGCCGGGAATAGAAATAGGCTATCGACGACGAGATATAATCCCTATTATCGATAGGAACGCTCGAGATCCTACCGGGAAATAGATCGATAAGTATAAAGTAAGGCTTATTACCCGTAGTATACTAAATAGACGTTGTTATAGTATATGAGTTATAACTACCTTCTTCGAAAGTATAGGACTCCTCGAGTTATAACTACCTTCTTCGAAAGCGTAGGACTCCTAGCTACGCCCGCGGACTAGTCTATCTTTATATCTAAAGACGGCTCGCTAATCGTAGTCCTCTACGTCGACGATCTTCTTATACTCGCGGATAACGAAGATAAGATCGTTTCCCTTAAGCGTAAGCTTACGGATCGATTTAAAATAAAGGATCTAGGTATAGCTAAGTACCTACTCGGTATCTAGATCGAATATAATAACGACGGATCGATTAAAAGTACTATATCGAAGAGACTCTTTACGAGTTTAATATAGAGGATACTAGACGATCTACGTATACTCCCGCCGCGGGATATACTTGTCTTATGCCCTAAGAGGCCTCGGATATACCTATAGACGATAGAGAGTACCGTAGGATAGTCGGGAAGCTAAATTAGATCGTACGAGCAGTCGGGAAGCTAAATTAGATTATACGAGTAACGAGAGTAGATATAGCGTTCGTAACGTAACGACTAAGCTAGCACTATACGAACCCGACTAAGAGGTACTTATCGGTAGCCGTAACGTAACGACTAAGCTAGTACTACGCGAACCCGACTAAGAGGCACTTGTCGGTAGCTCTTTACCTCCTAAAGTACTTAGGAACAACGAGGGATTATACTATACGCTTCGACAGTACTTAGGAACAACGAGGGATTACGCTATACGCTTCGATCGTTTAGATTAAACGATTCCTCGAACAAGTACGCTATCCTATAGGTACTATAAGTTTTTATACTCGAATAAGTACGCTATCCTACGGGTACTATAAGTCTTTACGGGGATAATTAAGCCTCGATTACCTTAGTAAAGAACCCGGAATTTTACTCGAGAATAAAGTACCTAGACGTAGTCCTATACTACGTAAGGGAGCTATTCGAAGACGAAACGATATTAATATCGTACTACCCTACGAAGGAGATACCCAACAACCTCCTTAGGAAGCCATTTCCTCGTTCATACCGGAACGCTGACGGCAAACTGCATTCGGAACGCTGCGACGACGAAACCACGCTCCCTCGCTATGGCGGCCTCTTGCCTGTTACGCCTCTTGCACACGAATCATCGCCGTTGCAGGAGTCGTCATCTTCTTCTTATCCTTCGCCCTCTCTTTTCTTTCCTCCTGCTACCCGGCACAGTCACGAATCCCCAAGAGACCGCAGATCAGAAACCCAGGGTCAACGTGGTTACCTGCGGGATGTTATAGACCGCGGCGGAGACCATTGGGGATCCACGGATGCATGCATAATCAGAGGTGACTGTCCTCATCCTATACGGGCACGAGCATTGCAGAGCCAAAATCGTGTCCACGATTTCGCCGATTAGGCAAACATATTGCAATAATGAGAACAACTAGACCTACCATTGTCAGCGGACGAGCATCTCCTCCAACATTATTACTTCTACTGCTTCTTCTTTCGCCTCTGCCTACTGGTTAAGACGTTTTCCTCTGAGCACTCTTCCTCGCCTCGAATATCCTACAAGCATGTCCGCGCCGCCTTATTTCAAAACGAGTTCTTCACTCCTCCCTACAAGATGCAAAAGACCGACTCGCGATCGCGCCCATCCGGCTTTCGCGAGCCGCCGCCTCTAGCATTTTCCTTACCGGCGCCATAATCATCGTCACTGTGGCCGACCGCTTCGCATCGCAACATCGCTGCTACCGCCTGTAACGACATCTCCTCGGACAATATTCAAGGCGACACATGTGTCTTCTGAGACCTTGCGTGGCAACACACCTTCAGAGAACTTGCGAAGTGATACCTCTAAGACCAAGCGCGGTGGCGGCTCATTTGTCCGTAGCGACATCTACTCCGAGATCGAACACTTGCTTGCAGCCTACGACACGAGGAACACAATCGAACCCGAGAAAGAGTCTCACAAGCAGGAGGAGGAGGAGGCATTTGCTGATGTAAAGTCTCCGCAGACGGATATACTTCAGACCAGCAAGTCACCAGGGTCATGCTAAACGGCCCTCCGGTAGCTTCGAGTGGAAAACCGCATTAGCAAGAGCGATCACTTCTCTGCTGGGTGTTATAGGCGCAGTGGACTAAAAATTTGATGTCCAAATGGCTGTGTTGAGGCAGGCGTAGCTTCGGGTGGGCCACCGCGTTGGCGAGAGCGATGACTTCTGTCTTGGGCGCCGTTGTCCAGGCTCGTTAACAGTGTCGAGTCGCAGTATAATGAATCTACCAACCACTTCCGCCCACTCCAGATTTACGATACTGACGCCCCGGACAGTTCGCCATTGTCTCACTCCTCATCTCGCCCACAGCCACGATTATGACGATCAAGACCACGACCACGAGCGGGCGCTTTATTGGAATCAAAGCCTCAATTTATGAGGGAATCTTCTCGTGCCGAAATTCAATTCCAGGTGGGTTCGGAATGATCTTCTCTATCACCGCCTCTCGCCCACGCAGCCTTCACCGCTAGTCGACTCGCTAAAGTCGCATCCTCTCCTACCTCGGGCGCTTCCAACCGGTAACCTCCACAGAGTTCTGCATCTTCTCCCTTACAAGCGCCGACGGGCAATCGCATCTCGCAAGATCAGGAGCAGCAAGATAAGGAGAAGTGGAAGCGTTAGACAAGAAGATGGATAGTGCTCAAAACAATAAGGCGTAAACGATGCCTGCTAAGCTGAAGGATCAGGTAAAGGCCGGCCAGAATAGTCTCGTAGAGAACCTCGTCACCCTTGAAGAAGCTGGGCAAGACGAAGCAAGCTGCACCAGGACGGGCGGAAAAGTCTCGCGCACCTGCGGTACCGAAGTCAAAGCGCTGCTCTCTCTGTCTACACTCCAAGCTCTCGCTCTCGCGGTCTCCTACGACGCCACATCCATCTCCGACCCAGTTCTCTGATCTCGAGCGCTACGCCTTGCCTATGCCGACTATATCGCACGATCTTTTCGGGACCCGAAAGCAACTTTGGCGGCTATTACAGATCTCGTGTATATCGATTCAAGAGGAAGACCGTTGTTTGATGTTTCAAGAGCAGCTTACCGGGAGAACGAATCATCACCCCCGTTGAGCAGCAGTCAGGAGACGAGCTCGGATTTCCGCGACGTGGACAACATTGAGACCAGCTATACTAGATGGGAATTCTCTCGCGAGAACGCGCCGGGGTCGAGATGTGCTACAGCCAGCGTGGAGAGCCTTGCAGGAACGCGGAGAGCAGTTCGATGTGTCGTGGCCTTGAACCGGCCATGTCAAAAGCCGCAGCTTTTGCTGGAGAGGACATCGGTCACTAAGTTGGCTTCCCTATATGACTGGAGGAGGGTGACGACGGATCGGTGGATCTCGGAAGGACCATGCTAACGCCTACTTGATAAGGTAAGAGATGGCCCACTTAGGAAAAGGTCAGGCAGACGTCGCAATGAGGTCCCCGAGCCGTTGCGAGCGACTTGAAGAGGAAGAATCCGTCCGGGTAAGCAAACCTTTCTACGATAACGTGTGTTGGATCTAGAACAGGTCAGTCTGCGTAATTCTCTTTTTTCCGAAGCCGTGAGCTCCCTTCATTCCACTTTAACTTCTACGCATGCTTCCATATAAGTCAAGTCAGGTGTCCGGTATGTTCTATCACGCACCTCGGAGCTGCCAGTCGTGCTCTTCTCTCCTCTCCCTTCCCGTGTCTTTCATTCTTTTTATTAAGCACATGAACGCTCTCGCAGCAGCTACGACTGGACCTGGTCACGAGACTCGCAACGCTGTTCACATCAATACCTACGCCACAGCTGCCATGTCCAGTCCCGCGAACGCTACCTCTACCTGCTGCTCGACGACAATTGCATTCGAGGGCAAGTTACTGCACTACATCACGATCGCTCACCTGAAAGCTCTGGCGGGCACAACAGTTGTCGTTAAAGAACACCAGGTCGTCGAGCAAATGCCTACCCAACATTCAGCTACTGCACCTGTCTTTGCACTTTTTTTTGGTTGCTCCGCAACCACCCTAAATCCAGATGTCAAAGGCGGCATGAAGACGGACGGCATGAAGGCAGACGGCATGAAGGCGGACGGTATAAAAACAGACGGCATGAAGAAGGGTAGTAGCACCGCGATCTGTTCAGGCTGGAAGTAAGAAGATGCCTTTGCTATCTGTACGGAAGAGCTGTGAGCTGTCTCCAGACAGGCAGTCCGGCGTCCATAACGCTGCTTCCGGCAACGTCAAAGCTGGCGGGCAATCGCACCAAGACGCAGTCGCTGCGAGAAGCCCGCTACAGAGAACCCGGAGAAGCAGCAGCGCGATGCGGCCGCCGGTGGAAGTCTTGCATTCCTTTTGAACAAGTTCGCCGGACACGTTGGTGCTGATCAAGATTTCATGTGCTCTGGTAGGGTAGCCTAAGATTCCTTCACGCGCTCCCACTTCTCCTTTTTCTGCTGCTCTTGTTCCTCAGCGGTCGTCATCTGCTCCACGACAGCCTCCATCTCGGTGCTGACTGTCGCCAGGCGTGACATGACATCCTGGCGGACTGTTCCTGCTTCGTTCTTGCCATCTTCGGTGAGGGCGCGCACTCGTTGATATCTCAGTTTGTGGTGTTGGACTCGAAAGCCTTGTTGCGAGCATCGACTCTGGCGAGCTCCATTGCCAGCTTTTGCATTCTGTCGAGTGGGTAGCCATGCTGACGAACTGCATTCCCAGCTTTTGCATTCGGTTGAGCAGGTAGTTGTCCATGCTCGCGTTCGAGCTGGCGGGCCCCAGAGAGCGATGCTGGTGATGAAGGTGGGTTTTCTGGCGGCATCGATGTTGATGATGATGAAGGCATTGATGATGGAGGGAGGTGTGCTGGCGGGATCCCGAAGTTGTGGCTGAGCTGATGAGCCCGAAAGAGCGATGTTGGTAATGAAGGTGGGCTTTCCGTTGGCGACAGCGGAAAACTGCTGATGGTCGTATGATGGGTTTGGCCAAGTTCGTCGGCCACGTCGGAGACCTCACCGTCGAAGACCTCGCCGCCGAAGGAGGATACTGGAATGATCCCAGCGACGAATTGCGCCGATTGCAGATGGTGGTCCAAGGATTGGCGACAGCGAAGCGCAAAAGATGGAGGAAGCTCGACGACCAGACCCGACTGTCGGCCGATTCTTATTTCCAGAGGCTGCTGTCCGATCGCTCGGTCGCCGTGGCGTTTGACTGCGGTGCGTGCATGATACAAGTTAGGCTGGACCTGCTGCTGCTGTAGGCAGTCGATGCTGAAGAATCGACGACTGCCCAAGACATCACATCAGCTCGAAATGATGTGAGTCTACTCAACCTCGCAAACGTCACACCATCGTCAAGCAAAGCAAAGCGAGCCGAAAGGTAGCAGCAGCCGAGAACGTCGGGTTGTCGTCCGCGGGGATGTGCCTCCTAAGTTATGACAGATTTTCTACTAGGATTCCCGGTGGAATTTCCGCAGACAGATGGAGTCTTGCAAAGGCAACTACTTGTCGGTGCAAGTTTGACACCGACAAACAGACTTGTCGGTGAAAACTTGGCACCGACAAGCCCTGATTACTAAGCCGGCAAGCTGGCCAGGGCAGCGCACCTCACCTCAGTATTTAATGTTCTCCTTCCTCCTAGCGGTCTTGATTCCGTGCGCCTGTCACATTGCTCGCAGCCTTTGATCTGGCTCGACCGCGTTGCTCGCGCTTCTCGCACGTAGTCGCTCGCTTGCCAATAGTCGGTCGTTGCCGCACGCAGCTCTTCGATGTAGCATAAGTCTCGACGTTCGTTCGCCTCGGGTTACCGGCACGAAAGGTCTCTGTTGTTCTGCAGCAGAGGTCTGCGAGTGATGCATTCAGAGCTTGTACGTTTCCACATCGGTTGACCATGGCGTGGGATTGGTTACAGCAGACTGTTTTTCTATCGTCATCTTCCAGAATGCTATCGTCGCTCTGCGCTGGATAAGATGTTGACACAGTTCTTCTCCTTGCTTGCGGAAGAGAGTTCTTGTAGAGCAGCCACACAGCGGCGGTTCAACGGGAAGTGTCTAGAACAACTGCTTTGGCTGCCTTACAGACGAGAGTTTTGAAGAAGAGCTCTCAGTTCTGCACCTCGGAATCCCATCGACTTCAGCGCTACAGTCGTCTCGACCGTCGGACTTGGTACACATACATACCTGTCCTAAGCTCGTCCTCCTTTCTTGCCGCACGTTTCGGCTGTGTGCATACAAGCTTTGGTGATAGCTGTGCCATGATCATGTATAGTAGGCGGCGACGAGGAGGGCGTCAAGAGGTGGAAAACTTTCGCAAAGAAGTCCAAACTGTCCGTCTAATAGACGAGCGGGCGCATTACGAACATGACGAACAACCATACCATAGCCTTAAGCATAACATCCGACACAGCACAGCGCTGTCCGAGTCTCGCGCACAATCACCAACGACTCAGCGATTATGCAGTCACCCTTTCACAGTCCGGAAACTCTTCGCCGGCACCACAAAATCCAGAGTTCGAGCGCGGCGACTAAGATATTAGCCCAGCACCTCTCTTAAGCCGATGTTCGTCGATGGTCCTGTTGGCTTTTAGCGTCGCGGCAGGTGGACTTTAGCGGTAAAAGAAGCTGGAAGTAAAACCCTGCAGTACAAGACTCTACAGATGGCGACATTGTCCAATACGGATCAAGTCATGTCATTCGTCGAGCGTCTTCACGAGAATTCAGGCATCCCAGACCGGAGATGCGAGGATTGAAAAGACGGACGTAGAAGCTGCCATTCCTCCCTCCTGCCAAGACACTCCTCACTGGCGGCCCATTCGGCAATCAGCAAGCCTCCTCGGCCGGACGCCAACTTTACTCCATTATCTGCCCACATCCAAGGGTGGAAGTGGCGACTATGTAGCGACCCGTCGAGATAGCTGACTGGGGAGTGTCGGTGCGACGCTGGAAGGCTTCTTGTCTCCTGGCCATGTAATAGCGACTCGGCGAGATGTCGTTCGAGGGCGCTAGAATTCGAGGTCGGTCCGACAAGTCGATCTGGAGAGAGCGATGATGCGGTAGTCTTGGCTTGAAATTTTGGACATGTAATCTCCAAAGCCATCAGTTATGCGGTCGGCCTTATGCATAATGAGGTTTCCGAGCGTGCCCAAGTTGATGTCGCCATCGAAGGGGAATTCGAGAAAGCGACCCGTGCATACACACCACGCAAGAGACGGCGGAGCATCTTCTAGGTCTGACGATTTTGTGCCGTCCTTTATGCCATCAACGACCCTTAATGCTGCAAGTCGGGCAATTGTTCCGTCTGCCGAAGTTATGCAGCTAGTTCGCTTGCAACATGTCTTCTTCGTCCAACTTCCGCACATTACGTCCGATTAATCAAGGATGGCTTCTTAAGGCCGTGGATTGCGAGGCGAGGGCTTTCGGACAGGCTAAACTTTCGATTAAAGTTCAAGCTCAGACCACGTTGGAACCAACTCTGTTGTAGGTCTGTGCGTAGGTACATAATGCTGAATTCAATTTTATGTGTTCTACTTAGGTCGACGTAATAGTAGATAGATAAGGTAATAGTGATATAATAGGTAGAGCTGGTGGTGAGCTGAGTTGAAAGCTCGCGTTGGAAGAGTTTTCCGACCCGAAATCCGGGTGGAAATGTTTTTCCGACCCGAAATCCGGTTGGAAATCTTTCTCCGGGAACTTCCCACCATTGAGTACACCTACACCATACCTACACCACTACGTACCGATCGAAATCCATCGTCTACAATACTCTGTATCCGTTCCTTGCGATCCCGGGTGCGCTTCGCTGCCGATACTTCTGCGCGACATTCACCATCTATTATTACTCTTCCGGCACCATCTTGTCTCGGGACATCGAACTGGCATGGCGTCACCGTACTCCATCATGTCTGTCCGGTCGTGCAGACCAGCCATCGTCCGACGGAAGCTATGAGACGGACGCAGGGCGGCAGCATTCTGCCAACGTGAATCAACAAGCGGGAGAAAAGCGAGAGGTACTCTGACACTATCGCAGCATAGCGAAGACTCGTATACGACACCCATCCCGACGATACTCCTCCCCAGGATCATGTCATCGAATCTTGGTAACACCAAGCAAGCCGACAAACAGTCCACCATAAGCCCTCCCGATCGCCGCCCAGCCACACCCGAACAAACCCATCGGCCCAAGACCCTGAACACACCGCAAACTGCCAGTTACGCAAGGAAAGTCGCGGACAGGACACGGATCAAAAACGCGAGGTTGCAGAGTCGTTCTGCACCTCAGTCGCCAGTCGATAAGAGCACGCCGAGGTCGAGAGGAGTGAGATGGGTTTCCAGGATCGGTCGACGTCCGTCGGAGGGTACAGGAAGAGCAGACCGAAGGAGAAGGATGCTGGAAGAGCAGACCAGAGGAGGAAGAAGATGCTGGAAGAGCAGACCGAAGGAGGAGAAGGATGCTAGAAGAGCAGACCGAAGGAGGGAGAAGATGCTGGAGTTCTCCCACCATCGACGTCGTGGTCGCCGCCGCGGGCGCCGCAGGAACCACTACGATGTCAGCCCTCGTTGCCGCGATTTGATCCTCGACACCCGCCGCCGCAGTCCAATCCTCACGAACTGCCGCTGCAGAATGTATCCTCTCCGGATTCTTTAACCATAAGATCACACAGGACTGTAGCGGATAGCGGCTTTGGGCTTGCTACCGTTGTGCCAAATGCGAGCCAGGAGGTAAAGCACTTCTTCCGCCTCAGAGTCTTGTCACTCTCCTCGCGCAATAGGCTCGCAAGTCCTAAACGGATTCGTGCCTCTTTCCGGGCATCTGGTATACAATAATTCTTGAGCACGAATTTCAGACAGCGCATGCCTGAGGCGAACAGGGCAAGATCATGGTCAAGTGTGACCTCGTTGATTTCTGGGCCATTGAGTTCCAGACCGCCCATGCCTGGTGCGAGCAAGGCAAGATAACGGTCAAGTGTTTCCTCGTCGATTCCTGCGCAGTTGAGCTACGTCTGACATCTTTACCGTAGTCCTGGCCGTCGCTGGAATTCGCGTGTGAAGTTTAGGACATGTAGTTTGTTGTCGGATGTTGCAGGTTGACCGAGCAATCTCAACTTCCAAGTCCAAGGCAGAGATGCAGAATGTAAGTGTCCCAAGTCTGGAGTCTTATAGCCACCGTCATTACCGCGATATTCTGAGGCAAACATAAAGAAGGGAAGGACGTGAGCAACGAACGCATAGACAAGGTAATGACTGCTCGCCGCCTCTGTACGACTCTCCTCGACTGCATCCCATCTGAGACCAATATGACTGACGAAGCAGTTCCCCGCATGGTCCCTCATCGACCTCCAGCGCGATCCGCTCGTTCACGGGTACCTCGACCTCACAAACACCACCACGGCTGAACACACCATCTGGCTCCTCTCTACTTCGCCTTTTCATCTTAGCGCCAGAAAACGTTCCGACCGTTGCGCGCATGTCCTCCGCAACGGAAGCTGGTCTAGTTCTCTCGGCGAACGGCGAAGAATGACCGCTTTATACTGGAGAGGAGCTTCTAAGAAATCTAGAAGAAGAATACAGCAGACCGCTCGGACTTGGCATCGTCTTGTAAGATGCAATTCGGGGTGCAGCCATTGTCGAGATAAGGATGTTCCAACAAAAAAGAGAGCTTGTACAAGTGGGCCGGAAGAAGAGGACGAAGCCGGCGAGAGCGAGAGTAAGGACGATGAAGAGGACTATACTTTCGGACACTACTGCGACCAGCAATCTCTTCGCGGCCGCCGGCTACTACGGCGATCAGTCGAGAAGCGAGCTGAAAAGCGCCCAACAAGCTAGAGTTAATGACTTTACTATAAGCAAGCACATCCCGAAGGAGGAAGACGAACTGACCCAGAACCCTCTCTTCTACAACGCAGAGGTAGCACTCCGTAACACGCTACACATCTTACCTCGTAGTCGGCTACGGCGTCGACGGCATCGTGGAACATATTGGAGAGATTTTGTGCGGCGGCGGTGAGGCGATCCTAGGTGGAGAAGCCGACATAGAAGGTTCATTTTGGAGTTCATCACCGCCGGACTTGGTGGCCGAAGAGAGGTGTTCAAGGTTGATGGTAACATCGCGCGGCCGCTCGCCTCTAGTACCTTGGTAGAGATTGTGACTGTCCGCTAAATCGTTAGGAAACTGATATTCCGACTGGCCGCGACCTGCCCTAGGAGTCTTACGTTCCTTGACACTTCAAGCGCCTTAGACGCTTACCTCGAGATTAGGCATTTGGTCGAGTCGCTGCTAGTTTGGTGAGTTTGGAGAGGGAGTTTGCTCGGCAAAGTAAGGTCACTAAGGTGTCTTAGGTGTGAATGACCAGGAGTAGACCGCTTAAGGTGGAGCAGGCGTTGATCCCGCAGCAGACTTGGTCGCGGTAGTTCTTTTCTACTGCGCGCTTAGTTCCGAGACCAGTCTCCTTCGTCGATCCGACAGGGATTGTACCGAGGACTCCACACTTGACTGCCATCCTTATGTTGACCAATGTCGTCGACTTAGGTGGATTACATTGCCCGAGGCTGCTGGGGTGTGTTTGAGTACGGTTGTTGCTCGTGTGCTGTAGTACACAAGTTGGGCACCTTGATGAAGTGAAGAGAATCGGTAAAGGGGCGCCGTCTTGATGGAATCGACGCCTTATAACTCGCGCGGAACAGCCAAGGTTTGCCGTGCTCCGCACTGTTACGTGTAGCTGCATGCCCTGTCGTACGTGGAACAAAAGACCGGCACGGATGCATGCGGTATAGCCAATGTTTCATATCTGTTTGTAGGCACGCATGTGCGGGAGCAGAGCAATCGCGCTGAACCGATCCATTCGATCTGTGCAAATGAAGTGTTTGGCGTAGGCGTAATTGTGGGAGGTATGATCGCCGTACGGACTCTGCCGTTATAACGATTGCCGCAGTGGATCGTCGTGGCTCGGTAGGACTTCGCGATTAGCCACTCACAACAGAATCAGAAAGTGGAGAAGGGAACACGCAGGATGATTTCCAAGTCTCCACTTCCGGGCATAGCAGCATAATCTGCAACTTCTGTCGCAACACACGTCGCAATGGTCGTCCTCCCTCCTTCCGCCGTTGGCGAGTGGAGTTGAGCAGCGTCGCTATCGCGGTGACGGTCTCTGTGCTGGCGTGGATCTTTAGTAGGAGTCGGGCTGAGAGAGAGCATAGTGTTCCGATCCCAATGCCGGATGGTGATGGTGACGTTGGTGGTAGCACGAGCACGGCCACGGTCACGGCCACGCCTGACACGCCCGCTCCTTGCACTTCCATGTCCGGCGTGAGGGTAATCACCATAAAGACCAGCTTTCCTATGCCCTTTTAGGTCATCTAGACGGGAGGCGGGCAGCATCTACATTGAAGCACCCTACATGGTGTCACTCCTACGCTGTCCCTTCTCTTTCTTCTCGTTTCCAAATAGAGAGTCCGAAGTTAGTCCTCGTATGCAAAGATTCCAGGCGGTTGAAACCAAAGTAAGCGACCAGAGCTGGGCCAACGTTCGGGTCCGACAGTCTGATTGCGCATAGACTATCGGTTGCCAGCGTCTGTCGCGGAAAGGTCTTATCCTAAGCGAAGTGGCGACCTCTGCCTTCTTATCGTGAGTCATGCCAGCTTATTGTGCATTCTCCGGATCTAGCATAGGGTCCTAATGCTCCGCTTCGACAGCCTGCCGCCAATCGTCCTCTAGAGTGTAGAGCTGTCGCCGCGGCTGTATCTACTTGTTGTAGTTCTGCAGTCTCTTAGGTTCGAGGGAGGGTGAGACGACTGTTGCCATTAGGACTGTAATGAAGAGCGATGTGTCGGCTGTCTTGGCACTTCAGGTCGTCGAAGAGGATGAAGGTGGAACGCCGCGGGTCGAAGCGGACGCTATTGCCGGTGATGACAGTCTTGAGGTGACGGCTGGTAGTATTGTAAAGGGTCGAGCCGTTGGACTGGGACGGACCCTGTGGAGTGACTCCTGTCAACGAAGAAACATGTAACAAAGCACAAAATCTCCACGCACCTCCTTCATCCAAATCGTGACATCGTGCCCAATACAAGAAGCAGAAGCGCACGCATGCAGACCTTGCTCGCTTATCTTAATTTCAGGTTGCTCGTCTTCCTTGGAGCTGCCGATTGGCAGAGCGAAGCACTGCGATACCTCTCTTGAGGCTTCTCTTGCACGATGGCGTGAATTGCATAGCAGCACAATCATATTTGCCCTGCGTGATCTGGCATATGCGGCCTTCTTCTTTCCCGCCTCTTCTATCTTCTCATCAGTAACAGGCTCTTCAGCGGCGGCGACGACATTGGCAGCACCGACAGTCTTGCCACGGATATTCCGCGTCGTATCTCTCCTCCTTAACCTCTTCAATAGCGGTCAAGCCAGGATGTAGGGCAGGCGAGGCTCGTCTTCCTGTCCATCTTCTTCTCCCTGTCTACCGTTATGCTTAACGCTCTTGCGCCTGTGCCTTTCCGCATTGTGCCTCTTGTTCTGCCTCTTCGTTGCCACCTTCGGCTTCGCAGGCCTGTGAATTTTATCCTCGTTCAACGCTCGCCTAGCTGCAACGGTATAATCCGCCGGCTGCTAGTCCGCGACTTGACTGTTCTGCTGGATGCTAAAGTCTCCACCTCGTTACTTGTTGCGGGCTTGCTCGAGAAGTTCCATAGCTCGCAATAGTTGTAGAGACTCGTTTTGACGAGTCCTCAGTCCCGACAGAGCAAGAGACGCCTAAGGGGAGGCCCTCGTCATCTTATACGCGCCGAAGAGTACGTAAATGTCCAGAGCGCTGCGCAGCTCCTCCTTCCAAGGACATGCTTCGGAGACCAGCCAATTGATTTGGGACGGCAGATTGCGATCTTGCGGTTTCGGCTTGGTGTAGATTGTGTCGAAGTGATGTTCGGTTCGGCCGTGGTTTCTGCGGGCAGCGCGTTCGTAACTGAGGATGCTACTGGTGAGGTCCTGTGTGCGCGCCATTAATCGCGGAACAGTTCGAGCGCGATCAATCCCTGACCGCCGTTTGATTCCCTTCTGCCGGGGTGTCCGCTTCAGCGCTCTCTCCACCTCTTCACCTTTCGCACCGCAACACATTTCTCCGGCGAAGCACGCCTATATCCGATCGATTCCTTACATCTCTTGAATTCACACCTCTTGTAAAGTCTCCATCGCTCCGAGCGCATTCTGCCATAGCCGGCGGTCGTGCGGCCTCCCAAAGCGCCCGAGGAGTTGTGGCGATGGTCGTCGAGTCGAGGATGTAATCGCAGGGGCAGGTGGTCAGGGCTTTCGTAGCACGGGCAGAGTTGTTGGTGGAGCTTGTGAGTCGCCGGTCCTGGTCCCAGCTGCCGTAATGTTCCTCATATGGAGCCGATGCCGATGCACAGTTGCGTGGAATAGGAGTGATACCCTTCTTCGTCATGGAAATCCACGGAGGTCGCGGTGTTCTTGCATGTCTTCTCCGCGCTGCTGTTCAGTCGCCGTCTGCAAAGACCTTCTGCGATCGGCAGGTCACTCGTGTGCTTGCATTTTGGTCGAGGGCTTTTGCGCGGGGCGATGCGAGACCGGAAGCTCTCGTCGCAAGTCGGTGTGGCTGTCAAGGCGTCGGAACCATGTCGTAGCGGTGCTCGTAGAGGTGGAGGTGAGGATGGGAAGAACAAGAACCGGGCAGCCTCAGGTGTCATTTCGATCTTCTCCCAACTCCGGACATGTTCAGGTAGTGTACGCCGCCCCACTCGGCTAATGTGCACACAAGTGTACGCCGGACCGCCTTTCTCGGCGACTGTCGATCGGAATCAACAACGAGTCGGACAGGACTGGATTTCTTGAACCAACGTAAGCGATACCAGGAAATTCCTTGGAACCAATCTCATCGCCCTCGATTCCCATCTTCCATGTCATGGAGAAGAGACGACTCGGTTTCCTTCAATCCTGAGAGCGGGCAATGGAGACTTGCCCCATTCGCAAGACCTTCTCCAGACAGTGAACATACCTCCTTAAAAATCCGCCATTTCCGCTCCCGGAACACCATACACCGACCCTTGAATTGACCATCTTTCATTCGCTCTGCCGCTCTTCGACAAGCAGCACACGACTCGTGCTTGCCGGGCTTTGTGCCGCAGAGTAGTGCGTAAGTGCTCGGTCGATGTCAAGAGTCGCGGTTCTGATCGGGTGTCATGGAGGATTAGGCTTCCGGAAATCTGGATGGTTGGCGTAGTACTGGAGGTGTAGTCTCGAGCAGGTTTCACCAAGATGAAGTTTCTCTGGGGGAAATTGGCGTCCATTGTTGTTGAGCGATGGGTGGTCACACAATCCTACATGCTGACCGCAGCTTTGTCCTGACCTGTCCGCGTCTCATCAACAACGCTCCACCTCGTTTTCGGCGTCGCCTGGACGCAGTGCTGCTCTTATCTCTCGTGCGTTGGCGCTGTTGGCGCTGGTTCTTGCGGGTCTGGCAGGTCTTGCGTGTCTTGCGGGTTATGTGGCTAGGCGGGTCATGCTGGCTTCGCTGTCTATTCAGGCTCGTCCGTCTCGTGTGGTTATACGTTTCGTGCGCTGGTCGTCCGTTCGATGTAGTTTGTGTATGTCGGGTCTTGCTGCTCATCTGTGCCGCTTTGGAGGGTATGCAATGTCAATGAGGCCTACAGCAGGAGATGAGGAAGAGCCGGGGTTGCAGGCGTAGCTTTGGTGTGCAAGGAGGAAGACATGTTTGTGTTCTGCGAAGAATAGATCGGGAGGTAATGCAGAGATGGTCAAAGAGTCGGGTAGAAGTCGCATTGTTGTTGGGAGTTCCGCTGAGTGGGCATGTATCCTTGCAGAGATTTATTGAACTGTACACTCTTCACCGTTCTCTTGCGCCTTCTTGTTCTGCGTGTACCTCGCCGTGTTCCTCCGCTGGTTGGCACGGCGCTTCTCCATCATGTCCACAAGCTGCGGGCTTGTCGATTGCGTCGACTGGAGACTTGTCCTGAGCGACACGGTCGTGGTTGTTGCAGCTGCAATGTCCTCTGCCAACGCCGGGCGAACCACTGGTATGCCCAGAGTGCACCAAGTAGTATGAGCAACACGAAAGCCAGGCGCATTGTCCACTGCAAAGACCTCGAGAACCGATATCAATCGCGCTACCCACCTTCTTCTGCAGCAGAATCCTCGCGCTTCGGTGTCGCCATCCTTTGGCTCGCTTTCTGTGACCGCTCCTTGCTCTTCTTGCTCGGCCTCTTCGTAGGTGTACGCTTCACAGCTCGATTCTTTGCGCACGGCTCGTTTAGCAATGGGTGAGGTCACTTCCTGGGCGACTCTGTGACTGGCGTCAATGTCGGGGACGAAGATGATCGTATCGGCAACGGTGGAGGCTCGGAACAGCATCTGTTGCTGTGAAACCCGCGAATTGCGTACGCGCACGCGCATGGCCAGCCCGTCCTGGCCTCGATGCTAGGGGCGATATTGCTTTGGCGGCGCTGTCCATTTTGTACTCGCGAACAAAGGTCCTGTGCAGTGGCAGTTTCTGCTTAAGGAACAGCGTGACCGACAGCGTAACCGGCGGCGTACCTGGGTCGTGCGGATCGGGATGACATGGCGTAGAGCAGTCGGTCTCGGCGATGGAGTGAAGCGAGTCGAGTCGAGTTGCGACGTTGGAGGCGATGACAATGATGGGATTCTGTTGAAGTCTGCTGGCCAGTTTGCGATCACGAAATGTGCTCGCGTATAACAAGTGTGCATATCACGTGACATGCGGGTGCACACAAGTGTGCATAACATGTGATGAACATATCATGTGACGTGCACACAAGTGCACCTCCGTACGCATGGGAAGAACTCTCTGTCGCCGCGAGTCCACCGCTGATTGCTCAAGTTATCTGAATACAATGTTCGGATCGAGTGCCCAACCTTCTTCCCTCCAGTCCGTTTGCTTTCCTGCCAGTCGCAGCATTTCTTGCTGCTACCTCTGCAATGCTGCTCTTCGTTCCCTGAAGGGATCACCTGGGTCGTCCGATTCTTCTACGACGAAGGCCCCGCTTTTCGCAAGCCCACTCGACGGCACTGCCTCCCCTTTCAAATCGCGCAGCAAACGCCACCGAGAGACGTGCCTCTCGTCAGACCAGCAATTTCCGTCCAGCAAGCACACGTCGATGAGCCAGAGAGCATCCTACAGCGATTACAGCTGAGCAAGTCGCTGGAGTACCGGCCGCACAGAACAATCAAGAGCCGCCAAGTGGACCTTAGGCACACCCACATGTTCAAACAGCTCTAACACAAGAGCACAAGATCAACCAGCTACTCGCCACCGCAATCAGACTGCACAAGCTCACTTCGCTAGTCAACCAGCTCCGTACACCTGGTCAGACCCGAGCGTTCTAGCCAACATGCAAGCCCAGCAAGATCACCCGCCATTCGGTAAAAGACCTCGCCCTGTGCAAGCTTCGGGAGACCTGCAAGTCTAGCAGGATTTTGACGGCTACCGCTAGCCAACCATTTTCATGTCCATCTATGCTGGAAGCGCCGGCCAATCCGCTCAAGGCTTCTGGCTACCGCAGGAGATCATGACTGTATCCTCCGCTATCGACAACTCCATACGGCGTCCCGGCACGCAGCGTTGTGAACATTCGCGTTCATCGTTCATTGGACCACAATCAAGACTACCAATTTATTCCCGATGCTGAAGATGGCCTCCGCTTTTGAGTCATTTCATCAATGCAGACACTGTCCCAATGCGAGTCCAGGACCAAAGCCGGCGGGACATAGATAGGTGCTATCACATTTTCGAAACGGACGCCATGTTGCGGCAACCTCATGACATGCGATGATCCTCGTCTGAAGCCCTCGGTTGAACCTGATCTGTCCGAAGACACGCCAATGACGAACTCTCCCAAAGGAGTCACCCTATATCGAGACGGAGTCGGCGCTAAAGCCCCACCAAAGGCGATGGGAAACTTCTCAGAGGTTTTACAGATTGCGGCACGACGATGGATGTGCCAGTACAGCAGCACAGAACAGTGCTCATAGGAATACCCATTGTCGGGAGGTCGAGATTGTCCAGCAGTTGCCAAGGTCTTTAACAAACTCCACGATCAAGGCAAAACGGATAGACTGAACAATCCGCGCAGAGCGGCGATTCAACGCCTCCAAAGCTCACCGACATTGCAACGGCGAATCCTACATCTCCGAAGCTTTCCGCCACTTCAGCCGCAAATCCCACGTCTATAGCAATCAAGTCAAATAGTAGCAGACCAGCCACTTCAAAGCCTGTGACCTTTCAGGACCACCTGCAGACGAGCTTGGTGCGTAGCGGGATTCTATGCTTGTAGCTTAGCCAGACGCTTGCTTCCGTCCAGCTCTGCCGTGAGGCTCAAGCTCGCAATGCGTGCGAGTATCTCATCAGCTTTTGCTTGCACCTCGTCGAGTCGCTGTCACAGGGGAACTACCGTTCGCTTCAGTGCCTCGGCGGTACCGTCACTGTCTTTAAGCCAATGCTAACCTTCAGTACTTGATCTTCGCTATTGGCAAATTCTCCATGCATCTCCAACTTCGGCCCTGCTCTTGCAATCATTATTTTATACTCAATCGTAAACCGCAGCGCTTCAAAACTGGGGAGTTCTACCACGCTGGAGATGATGGCTCGCGCCCAAAAAGCGAGTTTGCTGCTTGAGCTTTGAGTGCGGGTGGTGGAACCGCCAGTGGGATCAAGACGAAGCTGGTGGGATCGCTGCTAAAGCAGCAGAAGCTGGAGCCGTCGGCACCAGTGTTGAAGATGAAAGCCGGGAAACTCTTCGTCCAATAGTACCGCAGCTGAATCGCAGTCGGGATGCCATGCGCTCTACACCACCTGTGGCTCCGCTTTAAGAACAGATCGATGTCATTTCGAAGCAGAGTGATTGCACTATGAAGCCTCACATAACACTGGCTTTGCTAACTCACGTACAGAACATGAAGGAAATATCCCTGGCACCGACGGCCACCGAGACCTGCGATTGGGCTCAAAAGCAAGTCCAAGTCGCCAGGATGCAGTTGAGGGAGCTCAAGACAGCGACTCCGACGAAAGCGACCAACGTCGGATGGTAGCAGCTTCGATGACACCGGAACTGCTTCTGGACTTCAACCTACGTCGACCCGGGCAGATCGACGGCAGCGGTGGGAAGCGAAGAGGAGGAGGGAATATGTAGGAATAAGCACAACTATGTTGAGTCGGATGAGTAGACCAACAACGGATTGCAGGATGCTCGTAGGGGATTTCCAAGAGGAATGTGGCAGCAAGAACCAGATCGAGCAGACGATTCCTTATCAATGCTGAAGTTCACTGCCATTGTCACGGAGAGAGAGAATCAGATCGAGCTATGCACGTTCGTTATGAGCTTCAGCTTCAGAGTATAGGTCCAAACAGCAAAAGCCCTCCATGGCCACCAACAAGTCTGTAACTGGGTGTCGCCCAAGAGCCGCCGCATTCGACAGAAGTCATTGCAACCATAATGGAGCGGTCGCTTAGACATTGTAGATCGTATGCCAGATCACCAAGTCGCCCATCAGGTCTGGAGCACGCTCAGTAAGCGGATTGCGAGGCGGTTTTCGGTCGAAGTTGGAGGTCGTTGCGATCGGCGGGTCAAAGGGTGTTGGCATTGCTGTCTCGTTTGTATCGATGCCGAGGGAGGGAGAGTGCGTCGCTTGTTCAGCTAAGGCGTGCGAGTCAGGTTGATCCCAATGTCAATGAGATGGAGATGTTGCGACAGGAGTATGTCGTCAAAATAAGGTACAAGGACGGCTGACTAAGCGAGCTTTGCCCGACGGGATCCCGAGTCCCGTCCTTCCATTTGTACCTAACTAACCTACAACAACCTCATCCTCTTCTTTCTTTCTACTCGTAACTTTCCACACGAGAGCCGCCATCCATCAAATTCGTTAAGAAGTGGCGGCCACTTCTTAACCAATTGCATCAAATGCTACCCTGCACTCAACTGTCAATCCACCTCCCGACACTCAACTGTCCTTCCAGACTGTTCTCGGTACTGCGGTGAATCAGCTCTGCGACAATCACACCGTCAACTTCGCCGTCACTTGACCAACACCCGTCACTCCACCAGCACTGCTTAGTCTCCTGTCGACATGGCGTCTGCTTATCTTAGCTCTTTAGGTCCATCGCACGCGCCCATGAATGACACGAAGGTGGGTTGGTCGACTATATGCGACATGACGGCGTGTTGAGGAGACTGGCGGTGCTGTTATGGACGGTGAAATTACGAGACAAGCTGAAAAGGAAGGTGGTCCACACACAGTGAACTATGCACAAGACGGGGATGACTTCGCAAGCGTATGCGCTGCCCGCATTTCTTGGGCAAAATGATCTCGCACGGGCGGCCGAACGCCTTTCGACCTCCGGACCGGGGCCCCACCAGACATGCACCAACGTTGTTCGCGATATCGCCGGAGCCCACTCGAAAGATCTTCCCCTGGCGATTGCAGCACTGGCCATCTACGCCTGCGCCGAAGACGTCAAAGCCATGCAAGATGCCTTTGCACTTCGAAAGCGTGCAGATGACAATCTTTGGCTGGATTTTTTTTTTTAATGGCGGCGGTCGGGTTGGCAGGCGTTTCCCTACTGCCTACCAAGTGCGATCTGGTAGTCCAAGACCTGCCGTTGACAAAGCAGAGCCAAAGAGACCTGGAAAAATATAGCCACCGCCTTGACCGCCTGCGCCGCGAGTCGCCCTTGAGCGACGACAAAGTTGAGCGAAATTGGATCGAAGATGTGAAACGCACGAAGCAGGCTCGAGTTCTGCAGAGTCAGCGCATACAAGAGGTACAGACCCGCAAGAATGCAAGGCACTGGATGCTGGGGTCTACTGGGTTTCACGCACAACTGGATGTTTTCTCCCCGGCACGACTTTTGCAAGCTTTCACTGGCTTCAGTCTATTAACATTCTTGAATGACGATTAAATCTCGATTGACGACGAACTCTCGGGTGACAATGGGTCCCAGATGCCGATGGATCCTTAAACAACGATGAGAACTTCCCAGATGCCGATGGATACTCAAACCACGATGGGAACTCCGTGGAGCAATTCCGTGGAATCGTAACCGCTCTCGCTGGTGATGATTCTACTCTCCAGTGTCAGATTTCCGACTGGCCTGGGTCTTTGGACCGCGACTCCACACTCTACGCAACTATTGATGATACTGCACTCACTTCCCCGACCCGCGATGGCAGTACAATTCTTGTTGCAATATCGGAGGAGGAGACTCTTGCAACCTCGACTTGGACCTCAATGGTCGATGCTTCTTCTACGAGGCCGCCCGTTGTAAAGGGAACCGACATCCAGCTGAACATGCTGGATGAGATCGCAAACAACAATACGCTTTCTACTGCCGCTGGCCTGGCACGTTGCAATCTCCCATCCACTCAACATATATCGGTTTAGGCTGCCGGTGCAGATGGACGAGGTGGTGTGACGACTGCAACCAACTCGGAGGCTCCTCTAAGATCTGGTCAGGGCGATGTTTCGACTCATCCTACCAAGTCCGCTGTTGCGCTGAGACTCTCTGTCGCCACGAGCCCAAATCAAGACATCCCAATCTACCCTAGTGACGGTCTACTAGTAGGTTTGTGGTTGTCGCTCACCGCTGTAGCGAGTATCATTCGACGCCTCGCCCCTGTCCAGCGTTCGATCTTTGAGAACGGTCGGCAGAGTCTTAAGAACGGTCCCGCGAGAAACTTGGGCGCGCCAACAATCATGTACCTCATAATCTGCGAGGGGCTTCACTTCACCCTGGGTGTCCTAGATGGAACGGTGGGAACATGCTTTGCTTACGACCCACTCCGTCCGGAAGTCTCCGGCGACCTGGTCTCTGCGCTCTTAGAGTACGGAATGTTGGCATCCGCAGCTCAAAAGGCTGACACCCCTACATACGCCGGGACTCCCGAGCCTGGCGATTGGCCATCGCAATAGCAGCAAGTTCGACCTTCGAGAAATTTCCAGCAGCAGAATTCCTACGACTGCGGCGTGCTTATAGCATTGGAGGCAGTGCTCTACGCCCACAAAGATCACCTCGAGGGAGCAGACGAACTGAGGGAGTTCGAGGTGATCCCAGAGGGTTGGCGAATAAGCCTCCGCCTGTTGCTACTTGAGCACGAATTCCGTCAAGATGATGCTGTAGACGACAATACCATTACCCCAACCTGGTTGCAAGCAAAGATACGCATAGGTCTCGACCTTGATACGGGCCAAGAGGCACGGGCAGAGCATCAAACTTTGTCATTGTGCATGCTCCATCTGTTGGAAAACGAGGTAAACGAGTGTGTTAATAGATTGACTATCTACCGGTGCAAAAGGGGGCTATATATATCCGTAACTCCCGCATCTGGAAGCTTCTGCTACGTCACACAAGGCGTTGGCCGACGTAATCGATTTGTAAGCAGAAACGAAGTGAATGTTCGATGCATTTCCAACACCATCTAGCCGATGAGGCTAAGGTTGCTTTGGAAGTGTTTCGGAGTTCACAGCTCGGGGTTGCGGCGGAGGCTCGTTTGCAGAATTGCATACAGACCGGCCGGCACTATATCACGGCACTGCGAGAACTAGGACTGCCTAGGAAGACATTCGAAGTGGAAGTGAGACGCGCAACTGCAGACATCGGGCGCCTTGAGAAGTATCTCGAAGAGAAGCAAAGGCTCAGGGCGAGTGCTAACAAGTTGAACAATCACATGCAAGACCTGAAGGATATGGCGAGCGGTTCGCAACAAGAGCTTGGCGGCTCCACTCTACGTTTCGAATTTCCCGCCGACTTACAGGCCGACTCACTTCATCCACCATCCCTTACTGCATCAACGAGTTCATCGACCACCTCAAAGCTATCCACCACTTCATCCACCACCTCATCCACCACCCAAAGGCTATACTTACACCACGCAATGCCCGACAGAAAGTGAAAACGCGGTGAAGACGGCAATGACAGCGACACAACCATGGACGTCGACCAAGTCTTCTCCCTCTTCAGGCGAGACAACATTCCTTCTGGGCACCCCACAGGACACTCTGAAGCCCGCGCTCTTCGTCCACCACCGCAGGTAAAATCGGGTCGATGTCTATGCCGAGGATGAAGCATCAGCTGATGGCGCGATGAACAGGTGACTGACGACAACGACTGGTTTCCGAAGACCTGCGAGTGCACCAGAATACTGTTCAAAGACGTGTTCGTCATCAAGCACCGTCAACCGCCGCAAGTGCTTGGTAGCATTGCAGGCGTAGTCCTTTCCTGCGAGAACGAAATACCAACAAATCGTTCACCCGATGTCTTTGCGTCGCTTCTGGACCGATACCCCGACTCGCAGACTCTTGCCCGCCTCGTTGACGAGCAGGCGCTTCCGGCGGACCAGCCCTCCTTCGACCGGTGCGAGATCTACATTCCCACCGCGGGTATCTCTTTCGCACATTCTGAAATCGAGGTGCGAAAGTTCCGCCTCAAAGAGCTCGACCGTTGCAGAGCCAACGTCGCTCTGCTCGCGAAAATTACTAAGAAGTCCGCAGATGCGCCGTCCAGGGAGCCGACGGACATCCTCCGCCGCGCGCTCCAAAGTCAATCGGAAGATTCTACGCTTGGGGCGAGGGTGGGCATTCTAGAAGAGGAGATTCGAATAGCGAGGGCGTTGGAGTTGTTCTACAGCAAGCTTAAGGCAATGCTTAGTAACGAGGTCGCCGTTAGGAGGAAACTGAAGTGGGAAATCGAGTCTTTTAAGGCATCGATGCGGTCCGAGCTAACAGAGCTGACGAAGATGACAGTGGCATCGGAATGAGGCAATTACTATACAAGGCGTCGACGCGGTCAGAGCTGGGGAAGATGACACTAGCATTGAAATGAAGCAATCGCTATACAATATCAAACTGTGAATCATTCCATCCGTCCGTCCTCTCGCCCAAACCCTATCCCTCGCGAATCGATCGCTTGCAGTACGCACCGAGAGCCTTGTATGTTTGATGGTATCAGACTAGGAGGTGCGTCCTTTGTACGCGCGCTTTCGAATTCCGCTATAATCGATGCGATTTGAGGTGCTCATCGTTCAATCCACCCACGGTGGCAATAAGAACCAAAGGTCGTCGTGTTGTTTAGGATGCCCGCGGGACAGCATCGGAACTCGAGGGTTAGGCAAGTGCAAGCCTCTATAATGAATCCAAAGGCCTGAGGCAGCCAGCGAAATCGTGCAACATCGTACGAAACCGTACACACGCAGTCTCGCACGGAAGGAAGATATGAGATGAATGGATAGTGTACTTGTTTCAATTCAAATCTCGATGCTTAGAGGAAGAACGACTTGTGTAAACTTTCCCCGCGTATAATCTGTCACGACTGCGTACAAGAACAAGACCCCTTTCCGCTGCGATGGCAAGGTATCTCTGCGTCGGATATCCCGACCAGTCCGCTACATTATCTACTATTGTATAACACCGGCCAGACGAAGCGACAGAAAATTGTCCCTTCGGCCGCCGAAAAACGCTCGGCGGGATGTACATGTTGTTCGTCCTACCTACCTGCCAGATCGAAACGATGCTGTGTCGTCCAAAATTGCCGATATTAGCCTGGACTAGACTCCCCTAACCCGACTAGAACACGACTAGACAGAAGTCATCTGTTACTTCGCGTCCTATAACAGTCTAGAAAGATTATTCGGGAGCGCAATTCTAGCAAGTTATTGTAGAAAGTCATTCTGGATTAAATATTATTCTCCCTACAACAGATGCGATGCGAGGACACCGCCTCTACTTCTTCCTTTCGCAAATAAAAGTCCCGCATCGTGGTCGTCGCCTTCCTTATACGCGCGCCAGTCGCTGTAGTAATGTACACTGCACGGCTTCGATTTGCTGTCCGCGCGGTTGCAAAGTTGCTCGTAAGGATCGTACAGCAGCTTGCCGTGGAAGGGAGACATCTCGTCGGTGGAGATGGAGGAATACATTAGTATTCCTTCTGCTACTCGGCGATAGCCTCGGGACCTTGCTTGCGAGCCCGGCACTAGTCTTTGTAGACGAAGCAATCCATGATTTTTCTCGCTGCCGCGCTGAAGGCCGAATTCTTTCTTTAGCGTAGGTTCCAGAGCCGGTGCCGTTGCCGCTGGATTGCTCGTTAAGGCGCCAGTCCACGTAGAAGTCGTGGAGTAGAACTCGCGGAATCCTCGCGGATGGGAACGGCGCCTTTACTTGTTCGCGAGCGGCCTCGTATAGATCTATACCTAGCGCCTAGCATTCGAAGCATCTTTATTACACTCGCCTCTACATCGTCCTTTTATAGGAAACCTCCTCATTCACAGTAGTAGTGGGCGTCGGAGATGCTGGGACGGACTATAGGAGGCTTTTTGGCGCAATCGGATGTGGGTGATGAAGGGAGAGTACTCACGCCAGGATACGCTGAGGGCTTTGGCGAGAGTGGTAGACTCGCTTTGACTCAGGTGTGGCTTGGCGGAGCGGGCGGGGTGGGTTGGCGATGACGATGGCGAAGGTGATCACGGGCGACAATGATTTGGCCGGGAAATCGACGGTGCAGGCGATCGGACGAGTGGAGTCGATGTTGTCCTTGCCACGATGCAGACATCATCCACGTTTCCTATGCGACAGCGCTCCGATGTCCTTGAAATCGCCGTGTTGCTGATCCTCGAACCGCAATGTCGTGGGCGGATTGAAGAACGTTTCGGCGACGATACTCAACACAGTCTTCTGGTGAGGCCGATGCAATCGCAAGGGACGCTCTTCATGTTATACGCCCTCCTCAGACACCACATCTCGCTCTGCTTGACACATCACTCTTTGTTCTCGCCGCCGAACGCTTTCATTCCATCCACTCCCATGGTTGTGTACACGTGTGTTCGTCGCTCTTCACACCTTGCCGAACCTTTCCTCTGCTTCTGACTCTGCTGACTTGTTGGCCGACAACGATGTCCCAGCCAGTGCTTCACATCTTCCCTTGATCCCGTCTGCCTTTGACACGGCATTGCTGGTGGAGCTGACATTCAATTCGGCTGTGCCTGACCAAGTCGCTCATCAGGTCTGGTGCAAATGAAGCAAACGGTTGTCGGGCGCAGTGGGAGTTGGCATGTATCGATGCCGTGGGAAGGAGAGTGCGTCGCCTAGTCGTGTTTATTCCAATGTGTGTGGAAACGGTGGAAAGTGGACGGTGGAGAGTGGACGGCGGAGAGTGGACGGTGGTGAGTTGACGGCGGAGAGTTGACGGTGGGAAAATGTTAACGATAGAAAATTGTTGACGGTCGAAAAATGTTGACGGTCAAATATCTTTACCGTCAAAAGTCGACGGTCGAAAATTGACGGCCGAAAGTTGACGGCCGAAATCGCAAACAACAATACGCAATACGCCTACTGCTACTGCTACGTGTGACGACTGACAACAAACCCGGAGCCTCCTCCCAGTGTTTCGACTCATCCTACTAAGTCCGCCCGCCGAGCAAGACCTCAGACGAAAGCAACACATCTACACCCGAACGCATTCATTCTCGAACTGACCCGATCCTTAGCTCAGCAGGAAGATCTCGGCCGTGTCCCTGGCCAGACCCTACACTCGATCGACTTCACGCCAGCTCATTCTCCAACTGGCCTCCTACTGTCACTCCATCCGCACATTCGACTCGCCTACGCGCACAGCACAGATTCCGAGCAGACATCCTATCCGATCTGCGCCTTTCCACACACTTGCTCGCATGTCCATGCACGGCCCTGCGCACGAACAGATCCACGGAGGCAAGAGTTGGCGAGACGGAGCACCAATAAAGGATGTCGCAAGAGCAGAAACGGGAAGAGAGAGTCGTATAGTCCAGAGACTGCGCGGGAGCACGGGCAATGAGGCGGAGCCGAGAACGAAGACAACGAGAACGCAGTGGCAGACCCGAACTAGTTTGATGCTAGTCTGGTCAATGCAACAGTCGGCGTTGACTCGTGACACCACCCTCTCCTATCCGCGCGATAGCCGAAGCATATGGCGACTATACGACCTAAGAACTCGAGATGCCGCTGCTGAATACGGGAGGAAGTGCCCGAGTTGCACGGCTTATCCAGCATGTAGAGATGAGATCTGGCACAATCTCGGGAGAGAGATGTTTGCTTCACGGTCCAGGCGCTGCTCCTGCTTTAAGAACGAGACAGAGGTCAAAGTCTCGCAGCCACTCCCATGGATTACACGGCGAAGAAGATAAAGGTTGGTTAGTTCAGTGGCCGCAGACACCCCTAAAGAGCACGCACGACCTGTGATCCATAACCACTCGCAATCGCTGATCCGTCATGCCAAGGTACAAGAACAAACCGTCCAAATGTCATCAAAACGATGGCCAACAACAAGACCGCGGGTGCGACTGCCGCCGCCGAAGGCTACTCCAAAACCGATTCCTACACTACCGAGTTCACCGACAGGGCGGAGTTATGGAAGCTGCACACAAGTGTGAAAAGCCGCACACAAGTGGGAGAAGCCGCACACAAGTGGTGACAGGTGACAGCCGCTCACAAGTGTGAAAGCCGCACACAAGAGTAAGACAATGCTTCGGAGTAGAGTGCGGTAGCGGAGCAAAACGATGCTTCGGAAGAGGTTGTGGTAACCTAGCAAGACAGTGCTTTGGAGGATAAAGATGCATCTTTATATCTGGAGGAGAGTGCACCACGGAGCTTTTCTGCGGCAGGCAAGAAGGTACGTCGACTTCAGTTTTGTCTTAGAGATGTTGCTTCCGCTCCTAGAAAGCGTGCCATGTCCGAGGACTTTCAACGCAGATAGTCCACATTCGAGCGAGACGATACAGTCTCTTGACTCTGGACCCGCCTATCCGCAGCAGCAGCAGCAGTCGAAGTCTTGTCGAGATCTTTCGCAACTCGAGAAGTAAGGAGAGAATCGACCGCAGTCGGAGCCTTGTCGAGGCTTTTCGCTACCCGAGGAGTAAGGAAAGAATCTTGACCTATAGTTCACGCGTTAGTAGGTCTTGATGGAGTCGATCGAACAAACGGCTATACCTTAAGTGGCTGTGCTATCTTGGAGTAGCTGCTTAGGCTATCTGCCCATGTTTAGTCCTACTCAGTTGCCCGCGATCCCTTCCGGGCAGCAGTGATGACAGGGCTCTCCGGCCTTCTTCTTCGGCGTTTTGACCGTAGGCGCGCCCGGCGGTGATGCGGTTCGTCAAGGAAATGTCGATATACAAAGGAGACTGCACCACTTGAGAATTTGTAACCTGAGCAACGTAGTCATCGAGGTCCAGTGCCTGGAGATCTAACATCGATAAGGAGGAAATCCGCAGGCCTGGTATGGCAGAGATTGTCAGCCATTCTTCTTCGCTTCGGACGCCGGGCCTTCCTCCATTCCACACTGTCTACGCCATCCGCTGACCTTACACGCTTTGTTTCGTATGTCAATTGTCGTATTTGCAAGGGCATCAGGTCGATTTCGGCGGGTTGAGGGCGGGTTTTGGTGGATGCCATGGTGGGTGATCTTTGGGGGTTGAGGGAGGCGTGTGGGAGAGCGTGGGAGGATCCAGCCAAGGACGGAAACTAGGCAGAACAAAGAAAGGACTACGACCCACTCTCGCTCTCCTTTGTCCTCCTGAGTACTAAAGATCGCCCATCGGCAAGAATCCACCTGGCAGACACTGTACCCGCTACGAAAATGTCCCGTTCCCCTACCAACAACGACCGCGCTAGCCAACGCGCCCTCGTCTCTTACTACTACGCCCTACTCGACACCGAGACCCTCCTCACCGCCAAACATAACGATACCGCTCGCCTATCTGCCCACCTCGCGCAGCGCAAAGCAACACTCCTCTCCACTCACCGCTATCGGCAGGAACACGTGTCCGATGATGTGCTGGGAGAGATCGCCCGGGCTCTGGAGCCTGAAGAGAGGGGGTTGGAAGGCAGGGACCGGAGGTTGCGGGAGATGCTTCACGAGGTGAGGGAGGAGCTAGGGCGTTTCTGGAAGGAGCAGGAGCCCGAGAGCACAGAATACCTGCACTATGATTCTCCAGAAGGTGGATGGAGCGCGCGCGCGAGAGATCGGAGCGTGGCTTCGGGAATGCTCGCTGTTCTCCTATTGGGGCTGGCTTCGGGGATGCTCGTTGTTCTCCTATTCGAGCTGGCATAGCATGGTTGACGCGACCGCACCGAGTTTGCGTCGTTCTTCGAGGAGAATGAAAGTCCAACCCCTCATTATATCGCGTCCCGGACCCCTTAGTTTTCCAGGGTTTCCGCTAAGCCCAATCGGGGGCTTGCACTTGATCGCCTGCTAGACTAGTTCTAGACTAGTTCTAGCTCTGCGGGGGATGCAAGACCAATCGCGACTTCATCCTCGGCACCAAACATTCAACGACGATTCAATTCACAACCCTTCCTACGTGCTCTTGCAACGCGCACTCCCTCCAGTTGCGTCTGGCAAATAACACACCGCGTCGTCGCCTACATTTGCCGGTCAATCTCTCGCTACGTCCTCCGACAGGATGTCACCGTCGCCAACGACACGATCCTACGAGCTACCGAGAAAAATCATACCTAAGCACACATGAGACGTCCAAACAGCATATTACGACGGGATTTGGCAAGAGCAGTCATGGAGGAGAGGAGTATATGGTCAAAGCAGGATAGGGTTGCAAAGAGGATTGTGTCGTAATGGCACGATTTACTGGCCAGAATATACAGGCGGAGCCATATTGCGATCGGACCTGGTAAAGCGTTAATGCCTCACCGTCACGGTGATGGGCAAAGTCATATTTTGTGCGCTTTTCTCCTGTTAACCCGAAGCCTGGACTGCCCACGCAGCATGCACCACTCTGTCCCCGATACGGTTCAAATGCTCGGATACATCACGACTGCGCTACCGATCAAGGTATACTTTGGAAGCTGGCCCTTCCGTCCTACACGACAGCTGTAGCATCGTAACATTGTCCAAACCGCACACCGCTGTGCATCGCTATGGCGTATGCATGTCCCTTAGGCAGCACTCAAGCCGCATATAGTGATTCCGAAGATGCCAAGGGCCTGTTTACCGCTGCTCCCGGACAGCGCTAGACCCTGGCTCACCCGTACTAAGGGTAGATTCCGCCGCCGCAACGCCACGGAACTATACAGGATCTTAATCCAGGAGCTTAACGCTGGACTCGGTGGCTTCCAATTCATCGCTTGGGCGAAGAACAGCCAGAAGTGGAAGGAATTGCTTGACAACGATGACCCGACCGACGAAGACTGGAAGGCCGCTCCGAAGATCTTCTCACACCGCTGGGAGACCGACGACGAACTACCGACGACGAACCACCGACGACGAGCCATCGACGACGAACCACCGACGACGAACCACCGACTGATTTGCTCGCAGAGCTCGAGCGCCTAACCCAAGGAGCAACCGAGTTCCTTCGCGAGTTTACAACCGTGCTCACATCCTTCTCGGCCAAGCTCAGGCCGAGGACACTAAAGTGCAATCCAGCCCAGCCGCCTCGATGCGGTTGACCATGATCGTTCGCAGGCGGAATGATCGGAGCAGCTGCTATGACCCGCTACGGTAGACAGCACAGTCCCCCAGGCACTAGGCCGCCATACCAACCCAAAGCTGCAAGGACCAGCATACCCGCAGCCAGCAAGTCCTGTAGCCACCGCTAAAGCCCGCCCACCAACCCCGGAGTCATTGCAGATGAACCTGCGCTCTGCCATGTCTGTGGAAACACCGGCCATCGTCGCGAAGACTGCAAATTCCCTCCGCTAGGACGTGCAGAGCAAGTGTTCTTTTCCAACCTTACCCGCCACTAGGTCGAGAAGTCTCGCCTTATCCGGGAGACAAATGCAAGCACAGAGGCGCCGATCGACACGTCTTCCAAGTTGACCCAGGTTTTCACGGAGGATCAACATACCGAGCCCGCTCAGCAGCCAGTGTTGCAGGACATGAGAGCCGGACTGGTCGAGGGCAATTCTATCATCGTGGAAGTGCTTCTGAATGAGACAGCCAAGAATGGCAAGCGCGCCCAGGAGGAGCCAGAGAAGACTGCCCGAGAAGCGGCAGCCGAACCTAACAAGCGCCACAAGGCAATGCCTTCCACCCATCAACGGATTGACGAACCCGCCGACAGAATGCATGAACGGGAAATGCACTCGTGTAGTGCTGCAAGCCACGCCGGATACCAATCAAGCCTCTGCAGAAAGCACGCATCTCAGCTTCTGCAAAGCCAAGCCGCAGCTCGTGGCTGACTTTAGGGAGCCACCTATCCATTTCAAGGACCTTCTTAAGGATGTGACAATCGTCCTCTCACTTATCAAACTCGCACAACTATCGCCGACCATACGGGTTGAGATCAAGCGCCTTGTGTCCATGCCGCGCGAACGCCGTACGAAGAAGGTTGTCAATATCGGTCATGTCGGTGTCAACGTTTAGCAGTACAACCGACACTGGAAGGATCAGTATTAAGAGAAGCGAAAGGAGCTAGCAAGCAGGCAGGAGTAGGAGAAGCAAGTGCTGCATAACATGTCCCAACGCATACAATCCGGGAAAGGCAAGAAGATGCTCAGCCGCAAACAGTAGGAAGAGCAGCCCGAACAACGTAAGGCGGAACGGAAGAAGCGACACGTACGCGAGATCGAGGACCTAGAGCAAGTGGAAGTTTAGGCCGAGCAGAGAAAGACGGAGAACAACCGCAAGAAGGCAGAGGAGAGAAGGAAGAAGGTGACTATGCGGAAGAAGGTACGCAAGGAGGTCTGTAACGACTTTGTAGCGGATATCAACACCTTCAAGACCAAGAACGACTCCTACCGCGCGTTCGATATCGACACCAAGGTGTGGAAGCACCACTCGAACAAAATGCTGGTCCTCGCGAAGAACTTCGTAGTCGCCGACCAGGGATCTGACATCAACCTCATCTACCCAACATGGTAAAAGCCTTGGACCTGAACGCAATGGCCCGTGCCGAAGTCAACCTGCCTAAAATCCGCATGACCGTCGCGGACAGCTCTACAGTCAGCCTCAGAACCATGACTGTGCTTTACGTTATGGTGGAGGGAAGATCTGCAAAGTCTGGCCGTTCGTCTGCCCAACTGAGAATCGACAAGGAAGTAAGCCACTCGGACTCATCCTAGGAATGTTATATCTCAACAGCGTGAGTGCAGTCATCGACACGGCTGGACACCCGGTAGAGGAAGGCAAGGTAAAGGTGTACAGAAGACCGTCGAGCAGGATAATAACGACAGCAGCGACGATCGAAGATAGCAACGAGGAGGCAGAGAGCGAGGAGCCAGGAAGCAGGGAGAGCACCGATGAGGAAAAGCCAAGCGGGGCGCATAGCAGCGACGAGAACAGGCAAGCGCGAACTATGTTAGAGTAGCAGTGTGGTGCACACACTGCGAGCGTCGGATGCCTGCCGTAAAATGCGACCTATATAGAGTCGTAAGGAAGGAGGCGATGCGCGTTCCGGACACCGACAGGACAGAGATAACAACATACGACATAGTACGAGTGCTTCTTCGAGAGCTGTTGTCCCACTAATCGGAGAAGCAGAGCCCATTCGACGCAACGCTACAAGTCCACTAGCACGGACACTACCGCGTAGTGCTAAAGACTTATAATAGGTACTCTAACAAACGCACCGCCGAGGTTAAGTAGGAGGAGTATATTATTATCCCAATGCTCTACCTAACGATAGCCTTGCTAGCACCGATTTAAGCGCTAAAGTAGGTTACCTAAGTACGTATAATACCTTTAGTCGAAGAGTACTTTATCTTATAGCGTTACTCGAGAGGGCTCGAGACTTTAGAGTAGGAAGATAGAGAGAACTACTATGTCGCTACGAGTTAAATAAAGATTATCTATTAGTAGGTATCTATTATACTTTCTCCTAACTATGTATATAAACAGCTTTAAAGACTATTAGAGTAGCTACGCGACTAAGAGTTACGGCTTCCCTCGGGCTACTACCTTCTAGGTAGAAGTAGCGTCCTATACCTAAGTCTATACTATATAGCTTCGTAAGTACCCGACTAGCCCTACCGCTCTCTCTTTAACTCCCGCGTTCGATCGAGGAAATACCTTTACTCGCGAGGTAGCTAATATAGATAGTTATAGCATCTTAAGGACTTATAGATATAATATCTAAATAGTCTCTTAGTAGTTATAGTCGAATTTAGAGTGCCCTTAGCTTACCGCCCGGAAGTAAAAGATATAGTAGAGACTATTTCCCTATTATTACGGTTATCCTAAGCGACGTTAGGTTTAGTCTATTATATAGGTTCGAACGCTATAGTCGAACGAGGTTTAGGAATAAAGTACTATTATAATCGCCCTAGTAGAGTAGAGATTTAGTCTTAAAAACGTAGACTTTCGCGGGAGGTAGCGGGGGACGCTTTAGTAACTAAGAAGCTCTATCGCCGGTAGTATTATATAGTTCTACGGCATTAAGTATCTCCTCTATCGTAGTACGTATTATTATCCGACTCCTATAACGCTCTTCCGTCTATATCTACTATAGATCCGTATTCGCGATATTTTAAGGGTAGCGGACTAAGTAGCGTCTATCTTAATAAGATTAGAAACTTAGCTTAGACTTAGTCTACTTCCCTCCTACCCTAGAATCTCGATACTATTATAACGCCTAAAACTCCTTCTCGAATAAAAGCCCTACGAGACCTCTCCCGACTCGTTAAGATACGTTTTTAGGCCTAAACTAGTTAGTTAAGTTAGTATACCCTAGGTAGCTAATACCTAGTAGTCGTTAGATTTAGAATATATATATATCTTCGTCCGGACTACTAACTTCTACTTCTTTTCTACGGGTTTTAGGATCTAGAAAGTATATAATAGAGACTCGTCTACGCTTATTATCGTACCGGCGTCGTCGGATTAACCGTAGTAGTTTAGTACGCGAACGGCGTAACGAGCTAGCGCTTAAAGAAGAACTCCTACCCGTCCTCTACGAGTTAATACGTACGGTAGGTAAGATACTAACGATATCTAGGCCGGCTCTTAGACTAGCTAGTAATGTTCTTATTAGGAACAGACTATAGCAAATCGTAGAGAAGGCTATAGTCGGGAATCTTAGAAGCGCGGTTAGTAGGGTTTTTAAATAATATAACGAATCTACTCTAAGAAGTTAAGATCCGGGCTAAGACTACTATATATACTAAAAATCTACTCGTTAATAATAGCTATAATTAGTAAGTAGTTAAAGTAATCCGTAAATGTCTTCTATAGCTTAATATTAAGGCGTCTCTTATACTCGCTATATAAGTCGTAGATACGGTTACTTAAAGCGAACTCCTAGTTCCCGCGTAGATAAAGGAGATTTTCCGGGTACTTAATCTTATTTACTAGTAGTAGGTAGATAGTACGGTCCTACGTTCGGATAGTAGCGGTAGTCTAAGTACGACCGATACGAGATTAGTTAGATCCCGCTCTAATTAACGCTCGATAGTAGTACTATAAATACTATAGTAACGGTTCTCGTAACGCGGACTAGTAGGGCGGTAGTAGTAGTATCTAGGAATAGAAAGGGGTATCTAGGAGGGCGAGGAGTAGGAGTAGGACGAGGACGAAGAAGAGGCTACTAAGTAGGATACCGTTCGGGATACTACGGACTATAATAAATAGATAACGGTTAGCTAATAGGAATAATAATTAGGGTATAGGGAAGGATAGGACTTACTCTTCTTCTTCTAGTTCTCCTTCTCTACCGGATTTTTAATCTCCTTTAGCCTCTACGCGGTCTCCTTTATCCTCTATACGGTAACGATAGTCGATAGATAATAGTTAGCTTTTATTATCTTATTATTACCCCCGTAAGTATCGCTATTATTAGATACGATAGGATAGTCCGAGTTATAGTCTAACTCGAAGTCGGTATTACTACCGAAAGGTACGTCGGGTATATTAGTAGGAGCCTCGCGCTTATTTCCGGGTCTATAAGGCGGATCGAAGCTACCGAAAGGCGCGAAGGGAGGTACGATAGTAGTTATAACTACGTAGACGTAGTTACTTAGTATAGACGATAGTATACGTCGGCGATATCGATAGAGATATTAGTCTTAAAAGGAGGAAAGGTCTTAAACGGAAGAGTCTTTAAGCTAAGGAAAGGATAGACTACCGGGGATAAGCCTTCTAGAGTAACTAGTTGTTTTACGACCCTCTAAAAGCTTTTATCTACGCCCGCGGCGGACCTTAATCTTTAGGATACTAGTAGTAGAGATATACGTATAAGGTATTATACTATTATTATACTATTATTATCTAGACTATAAGCGGTAACGTTAGTAAGGTTTAGCTACGGCGAAGGACGACGATTAGTAGACGAAACCTCCGAGTCCTCTTTATTATATCTAGCGATACGGTACGGTAAGATTCCTCTACGGAAGGCGGGTAAAGGAGATAGAGGGAGCTTTAGGATAGAACCCGAGAGTCGGATTAAGGTCTTAAACCTATTCTTCTCTCGTAGTACTCCGGTAGGCGGGCGAGAGCGGTTCTAGCTTCGAAGTAACCTTTCTAACCTCGCTATAGGACGCCTTAGGCGAGCCTAAGAGGGTAGTCTCGGAGGAAGACTTAGTCGGAGGAAAAGACGTAGGCGAATCGGAGGCCTCTAACGACGTTACCGACTAGCTAGTAGAGATAATAGAGATGTTGCTATCTATAGTAGCGGGAGCGTATATACGAGGGACTATATCGTCTAATATAGTAGCGTTCGGGCCGGTAGTCGATATAGTTATATTTATACGGATACCTTTTTACTACTAAGATGTTCCCGTCTAATATAGTAGGTTTCCGGGCGGTTACCGGCTTATAGCGTCTCCTTATCCCTACTAGAGGGGAGTCGTTATGTTCGCTATCGTAGCCCTTATTTTAAGGCGGCGTAAAAGCTAGGGAGCTTCCTTAGCTTCGAACCGTTACTAGGGATTCCCGACGAAGCTCTATATCGGATAGGAATGTACTTAGCTAGTAAGTCTATACTAGATAGTACTCGCTCGCTAATCTACTTATTAATCGCTAGCTATGTCTACGTTATTACTACTCCTACCTCGTATAATCTTAGCTCGTACTCGGTAAACCCTATACTTATCGTTTATTAAAGTATACCTAGTACTAGAAGGAATCTAAGGCGTAGTCTACCGAGACCGCGGATTATTCGATTTAGCTCTAGAGTAGGCATTACTACTATAGAATACTACTCGTACTATTTCTCCTTTAGCCTTTACGATATTAAAGTACGGGTAAATCGTCGTAGTAATCGATAGGTAACCGGAGTTAGGTTCGGTTAAAGTTATTAGTATAAGGGGTATACGATACTACTCGGCGGCCGCCGTAATAGTAAGCATTTAATTATAACGGCGGTATATTGTCGTAGAAGTAAAGATAAAGACCGCGCTTACTAAACCTTAGCGAGACTTTAGTAGCTAGCGGCTAGTAAAGCGAGCATCGGAGCTCTAATCCCGACGAGGTTTAGGGCATTAGTATAGTAGACGGAGGCGAGGGTTAAGGAGTATAGTTAGTAGTATTATACTATAAGTAAGTAGAGCGGAAGTTATAGGAGCCTTAATTTTTAACGGTTAAGATTTTCGACCGTTAAACTATTAACGGTTAAGACTTTTTACCGTTACGGATTTCCGGAATTTAGTACTTAGTCGCTTTAGGCCTACCTAACTTCTCGGTCTAGATCTATCCTAACCTTACCTTATCCCCGACCTCCCCCTCTACCGTCTATATACTCCTATTACTATATCTAGTCGTAGACCTATCCCGGCGTACTATTTCTAAGGTACTATAGGCTAACGCTAGTATACCCTCTCCGCTAGTCGTAATAGCGCCTTACTGGCCCTTATTACTTCTAGACTTAGTTGTTAATAATACTAGGCGTCGTCGCCGGTATAAGCCTCTTACCGACCGTCGTAACTCTATTATATCCGCGCGGTTACTACTAATACCTTCTCTCGGAATAGAACTAGAATAGGCTAATAGACATTTCCTTACTATCTTAATACGTCGAAAGAGTATAGAAGTTACCGCTAAAGGAGTAGCTAGTACGGTAGGAGATATATACCGGGAAGGGGAAAGGTATAGAAGAATAGCGATAACGAAGGCGTAGTAGGGGAGTAATTCTAAAGTAGGGATAAGTAACTAGGTTAAATAGTAGTTTCGTATAAAATACTAGCGTCCGTAGGATAATTAAAACATTACTATACGCGCTCGATACTAGCGCGATAAAGTAAAAGAAGAGGAGAATAGGTAGGCGTACTCGTAGCTATATATCGATAAGAAGCCTACCGGTTACCTCGTATTAATACCGAACATATATAGAAAGATATATAGTATAGTCGTAAGATAAGATTTCCTATCTCTATACTAATTTTTATAAGTATCTTTATCTTAACCGTCTACTATCGCTACGGCGACGATTTTGTACTCGTGCCTTTAGTAACTTTAAAGCGCATATTACGGAGCATTAAACAGTTTAGTAAACGTAAAATATTATATAGCATTAAACAACGATATAGGGTTTAACGTAGTACTATAGTACTATAGCACTATAGAACAATAGGAAGTAGGAGATTATTCGAAGTTACCTTAGGATTACATTATACTATAAGCGCTATAACTTACTAAATTGCCTTAACTTACGCCGCGAGATTCCGCTCCTCGCTATACGAGTCTATCTTTAGATCTATCTACGTAGGCAAAACTATATAAAAGCTCGCGGCGACGGCCGCTGTATCGGATGCGGAGACGCGAAATTAGGCCGTTAAATAACGCAGAAGCTAAAGTTGAAGTTGTAGCAGTTGCTAACCGCGCCGGTAGTAGGTTGGAGGACTATAGTTGTAAGCAGGTACTCCGCATCATCGTGCCACCAATCGATGCTTTTGAAGGGCGTACCGGTGAAATATAATAATCGACGAGGCGTGTTTCGTCGACCTCGGACAAGAAATGTACCTAGCTATAGCGACGTCTCCCTTACTCTCCTTTACCTGCTTATTACTACCGCTCATCATTATCCGGGCGCTCTGCCTACAAGAACAAAGCTTACAACGATGCTAGCTATCAAGATCGATATGTCGTTCTAAAGTGTCGTTCCAGAATGTCGTTCGAAGATGTCGTTCTAGAATGTCGTTCGAAATTGTCGTTCTGAAATGTCGCTCCAAAACGTCGGTCCAGAACCGTATGTACTACTGGTTTAATGGTCCTAGAGCAGGCGCGAAGCGTAGATCGTATCGAGTAGAGTGATCCGGAGAATAATGTTGTTAATTGTATTCCTTCGGGCTAAAGGCGCTATATTGTAGGTATAAACGGAGGTGTTCATCTTCGCGAGTATAGTGTCGTAGAGGTCGGGAAGTTAAGCGGCGATCTGTAAATCCGTCATTATCGAGGCGATGATTGTAGTTGACAAAGTGTCTGTAGGTTTGCCCGCTACATTAGTAAACTAACAGCAGGGAAGAGGCAGGATGTTGGGACAGTTGTAGCTATATAGCATGGAAGAGTAAGTGTCGAACGAGGCGGGAGATGTCAACTCTAGCTCGGCGAACAGGACAGTTTTCGGTACCATGTTGAGCTGCTGGCGGCGTAGTAAGCGAGGCCAATCGAGCGACGAAATCTACCGGCCTTAGAGAACCGCTTTGCTTCCTTCTAGTGACAGCTTAAGACCAACGCATGCTCGAGAAGAGCGGACAGCGCATTATCCATAATCGTTAGACCTGTCGATACACCGGGATGTCATTGAAATATGCTGGTCGAAATGGAAAGGTGTTATAGTAAAGCCTCGGATAAAGGCAGACTAATTCCGCAATCGCTAAAGTTCGTATGCGCAGGCGAGAACTGGTCAAAAGGCTACGCCGGAGTAAGATGAGGCCGGTCTTTACTTCGATCGACCACTCGTCCAGGCCTTTTAGCTCTCGCAGTAGGACTACCTGCGGAAAGCGCAGCAACGTCGCATGTCGTGCGTAGGGGTAGTCGACGCGATAGCCTTTTCGTGTAACCCGGAACGCCTCTTGCCACGCCAGGCTCTAGTACGCATGTAAGCTCGCTGCCCTACGCTTCCGCATTAAACAGGGTCGTTGCGGGTGTTGTATCTATCAACCGGGCGCCGGGTCTAGAGACGTCCGCCTTCGGTCCACCGCCCTTAGACCACAGCCTCCGTCTCCCTCACCACAATCGACGATTTCATCCTAAAGGAGAGCCGAATCGCTAGATGTACTCTCTCGTATCCGCCGTGCATCTCTCTTAACCCATCTCGCCGACGTGCTCTTTCTTGTTCTTTGACATCTATGTTTCGTAGTGCGTCGTCGTTCCTGCTCGCTCATTACGCCAAACTAAGTGCCAAACAGGTAGTTTAACAACGTGCTCTTTTACGTGCTCGGGCTTCCAAAGACGGAGATGATGTGATGGCTGAATCGGAATCGAATAACGTTCTCCAGTCCTAGGTATTGCGGTAGATGAGGGTTAAAGTTCTTGTCCTCGTCAATGACCTGGACGTCATGCTCGAAGTCCTTAGGGGAAGGAGGGAAGCGCTGGGCTATAACTCGTTGGGCGCCTCCGCTCTCCGACGTGTTCAGTCGGATGTGTGCTAGGAGAAGAGATTTGCATCAGGACCGGATCGAATCGGATTGGATCGAATCGGGGTGATAAGAAGAACTCATGGGTACGAGAAATTCCGAGGAACGAGAAGTCGCCGTCGCTTCACAATAAGAGCCTCAACAAGAGACGCATCCTCGTAGGCGGTGATGGCCGGTTCAATGCAAAAGGCCGGTGAATTAGTGCTTGTCGAAGTTCGCGTTTCTGAAGCAGAAGGAGTTCGTAGCGTCACCCTCTCACTCTCGTAGGCCCGCCCAGGTCGACTTCTTATCATCTTAAGTTGAAGCAGACCGCTAACGAGACCGGGAAGGAGAGCGAGAAGAGGGATAAGGACATGCTCGAGGAGGGTTGCGACTCGAAGGCTAAAGAAAGTCCAGCAAAGGATGTAACGATAGGAAAAGTTACATACCAGCGAAGGGACGAAAAGCAGCGTCTTGCTCGTGAATGTTCAGACGTACTTGTATTGCAGCTAGAGAGTTTCTACGACTAGGCAGGCAGTAAACGCCTCAATGTATACTACACGCCCACACGTCTTTGACCTGAGTCTTTGACCTGCCATATCCTCGCAGACAATGGAGAGGGAACGGAACACCTGCCTTCGCAACGTCGGCAAAAATACACGCCTCGTTAACCTCCGCGCGAAAGCGGAGCTCTTGTTCTCCATCCGCCCTTGTCGTAGCATCCTGACCGCTTACCTTCCTCCGCTCTGGTCTTTGGTGTCTACGTCTATAGCAACTCTCGGCTGCTGTTTCGCGATGTGCTCTTTTCAACCACTGTTACATTAGCATGCTCCTCTTGCTGCCCTTACTAGGACTGTGCGGCCAGGTCGACTGTTGCTCCAAGTGCCGATCGAATCGCGCCGCTCCGATTTCTATCTTGATTTCGCTCGGCGTCCTACGGAGGTATCCTCGGCCAGACCTAGTCATTCGGAGGGTCCTGTCGCTCGAGATGGGAACAGAGTCCGGATGCTGGCGAGGATCTGTCGCGATGCGAAGCCAGAAGCTCACGAAGGAAGGCGTGGTTGTTATGCCCAAGATGTTGTTGTCCGCTGCTCTTGTTGTTTTGCTGTTATACCGCCCTCCGCCGAGAAGGCGATGAGCGGTCTTGAATATTGGCCGGTTGATGACCATGCCAGGATTGACGGTGCATCCGGTGAGTAAGAGCAAGGAGGCTAAGGGAGTCATCTTCGGAGTTCTGGCGGACGTTGTCTTTGCTGGATCTCGGAGAGGTATCTGGAAAAAGCCTTCCGTTGCTATCGCGGCCTGAGGGATGCGGGCGGCTAGCGATTGGCATATTGCGTTTCTATGATGAGATGTTACCACTTCGGCAGAGGTCATTGTCGTCTTCGGTTCTGATGGTCGTGTAGTCAATGGGTCTCTTTCTCACAAGCCAATTTCCCTCCACCGGAAATGCTGTTTAAACACATCCTCGTGCTGTGGCTGCTCAATGGTGGTGAGCTGTGCAAACGGTGGTGGAGGTGCTCTCGGGGTTGGTGGAGTGAGGCGGTCGCTGATGGAACTCTTATCTTGGTGCTCTCGCAGATGGAGCCGAGGGAGGTCCCGATTATGGAGCAGGAACCTTCGACTCCAACGGCCTTGCAGCCAATGGTAGTAAGCATCACCAGCCAGTGATGCAGTGCCGTTGCTGTGCCTGTTGTCTTCTTCTTAAGCCTAATTCCGTCCGCCAAAAGTCGGTGTTGCACGTCCTCGTGCTGTGACAGTTGCGGCTTTTGCGCTTCCTACTGTAGTTAAGCGCTTATTCATTGGGCTGCGAGTCGGGCTACGAATGTAGCGGCAGACGGGGGAGCGACAGATGGTGGTGGAGGCGCCCGCTGCTGGTATCGTCGTATAGTTGTCGCAGGGATCGGTGGAGGTGTCTGTTGAGCTGCGTAAGCGAGTAGGCACGACTTTGATCGAGCTATCCAGGGGAAAGAAGCGAAATGGGGAGAGACCTGCAGCAAAGGTAAAGGAGGTAGAGGATTTAGCGGATAAGGTGGCAGAGTTGTGGAAGGCAAAGACCAGCGTGCCTAAGAATGAGATGGAACAGGAGATAAGTACGCGCAGCCCGAGGACAACGGCGATGAGTGAAGTGCTCTCCTGGAGAATGCGTGCGCCACGCCAGCTGCCCCCAAGATGACTTCGCCCGCTGCTGCTGTGGGTAAGGCAGCCGCCCCGAGGATGAATACCCCGCTGCCGCTGTCGAAGAGGACTCCTGCTCCCAATATCGCCGGGAAAGTCAAGACGAAGAGCACTCCCGGCCCGAGTAATCGTAGATTGTCCAGTCTTCATGCAGATTCTCACCTCCCAGCTCCAGCCCATCTCCCAATCGCCACCGCCAGACCCGCCCAGACTGATGTCAAAGCCGAGCAGAAGGACGAAGAGCTCAGCAAGCTTCACGAAGGGCGCGAGACGCTTAATCCGAGTTTTGCTGCGAGGGAGGCCGAGGAAGGGAGACTCAAGACCGAGCTCGTGGCTGGCCAGGAGGGAACAGGTGGTTTCGCGGATGACGTCGAGTACGGTTCAAAGATCTTGGGTGAGTAAGATGATGAGACGGAGGGATTCAAACCGCGAAGCCTCAAGTCTTGTATCGAAGGTGCATGGTGATGAGTTGTCCATGATCTCCCTTCGTCTTCTTCTCCCTTGACCTTCGATTGGCATTGGAAGGCAAAGCTTTCTCGTCTTCATATCCAGCTCAAGGATTCAAAGTTGAACACCGGGTTAATGTCTCGACAGTCTTTGCCAGCAGCTCCACTCGTACATGTAACGTTCTCTACAACCTTCGCGGAGGTGGTACTCTCCTTCGCTATCGGACGATGATCGTTGCGAACACTAGTCCTAGCCTGCTTCGAACTCCTCGGACTCTTATGCCGCCGTAAGAAGATCTTATTATTAATCCAAGCTAGCTAGAGTCGACAAATTAGTCTTCTCTGACGACGAAGGCTTTAAGAAAGTCGAAACTACCGAGGTCGTCGGCGCATGTCCTTCCGACAGCTTAGAAGCCTGCTTCTCCTTCGCTTTGGTTATCTCGCAAGATTCCTTCGTAGAGGACCGTCGAACATACGTAAGGGCGAGAAGCTGTCAGCGGTATTTGATGTGTTGTATCTCGATCTGACTTGGAGCCAGAGGCACTCGCGCATGTGTTAGCATTCCCCGGCCGGGAGCGAAGCGACTGCACCCTCTCACTTTTGGGCTTTGATCAGCTGGTCAATCCAAAGGTCAATGTTGCTCGCGCCGATAAATCGTCGTTTCACTTCATCGAAGTCGGCGGGCGGTTTCCGCAATGGCTTCGACTTGGTGCGCGTGGTGTTGACGGAGCATCTCGCATGTCAACTGCCTGGACTTCCGCGGCGATGTTGAGCACGCTAGTGAAGGAAACTACATTTGTATAGCAAAGCTTGCTAGCCATTGTGATTTGAACTCCTGCTCCCTTGCCTATGAAACGTCTGGATCGAGATGTCCGTCTCGCGGGACGAAGGGGTTGCGTCTGTCGAAGTATTCTTGCTGTGACCGCTTGTCGCAGTCGTCTTCACCTTGCTTGCTCTTGCTGACGGAAAAGGTCGGGTCGATGAAACGAAGGGCCTAACGATGGGTAACGTCCAGCTGCGCTGGTGACGGGCCTTGAAGTCTGTACGGTGTGCCACGTCCATCAGTCTGCTGTGCGATGGCCGATTGTTGGGAAGGACTTGCTCGATCCGGAGAAACGGTCCGAAGGCTGCATCTTCTTAAAAGGTCTCGAAAACATGCTAAAGCATACTGCGTTCGGCGCAGCTGGTGCACCCTTCAGCAACGTTAATAGCATGTTAAAGCATGGTCAAACGTGATGCTCCTCTTCCTCCGCGGTGCAGTGCCGTGTCTCGTAGGACGCGAGAGTAGGCACGCTCTAGAGTCGTCATCGCTCAGAGGAGGATTGTCGGCAACAGGAAGCTCTTCGCCCCTTGCTACGCCATGGACTTTGACGTTCTCCTTCCTTTAGTTCTGTCGACTTTCCAGGTGAATGCATGCGGGTCTCCTAGAAGGCAGCTCTGCGGGGAGAGCAAAGGCATAACCCAGTGACGGAATGCGAGTGTTCCACTCGACCAAGGCTTTAAGGACTGTCCTAGTCGATATGTTGCAGGTTCTTGTGATCTATAGCACCGTCGAGATAAGCAGCGTCCTCGCAACCGAAGTTGATAATCTCATAGTTGTTGAGGCGGATGCTTTCCGCTAAATGTAGACCGAAGAGAGATGGTGCGGCAGATCACATCAACCGTTCTCCTTATTCACGCCGAGAGTGTCGACGGAAACAGTCCAAAAGTGGCTGAGATACTGCCTCGCAGTTCTGCCATTGCTATTGCTAACGACTTCTTGCGTCTGCTCGACTGCTCCACTACCCTACCTTCCACGGCGACTCTCACTGCCACCCGCCTTTCGCTTCGGAATTCTCGCTTCGGGATTCACCTCACTCCTCCCTCCCTTTTCTCTTTCCACATCATCACCTTTCCTTAACAATGTTCTTCGGCTTGTTCCACGGACCAAATTTTCTGCCGCCCGCATCACTCGCCAGAGCGATGATAACAGCCTCGAGCGCGGCGCGTCTCCTCAGCGCGGCTCCGAGCATCTGCGCAGGTCATCTCGCGTGTGACGTATGGCAGTCTTGCTTGTATGGACGCCGGCATTTTTAGTAGCGAAGACGTCGTGGACGGGTTGTGTGCCCATTAAGAACCATCTCTTTCATTTCTCCGGCTAGGCCGGTCAGAGTGACGTCGGGTCTTCGATTGTGCTACGGACATCTTGGTGGCTAACCATTAGGGGCGATGCCGGGTAGTGTCCGCCGTGTCACGATCGACAGGCGAGAGAAGAAGGGAGATTCCGGCCACGATCGGTACAGCTCGCAGGACGAGAGCACGAGGTTAAGTGGGATGATAGCGCCCATGCTTTGATGTGTTTTCCTCCTTCCACATTCTGCAAACGATTGCGGGCTGCTCGCTCGACCATGTCGCAGCCACTTCTTGATCCTCTGACAGAATCGCGGGATGGATATTCCGTCTCCTAGCGCCTGCGGACTAGAGCCAGACTCTACCGATCTTGATTACTGTAGGTAGTCCGCATCGGCAGGAGGTCAACGTGGGTGCTGATCGGCGCGGAGGTACATCTGGTGGGCGACAAATTCTAATGAAGGCGGCGAGAATGGTGCAGGTGAGGTCCGCGCTAGTGTGTAGATAGTCCTGGGCGAAGCGAAGTTGCAGCGAGATCGTCGAACATCCTCGCGGCGGAGTTGGGAATGGGTCTGCACTGCGCTGCCGTACCTTCAAGGCTTTCTCTCCAACTCTTCAACAGCGCGAACTCCACCTCCTTCGACTACTCCATTCCTCACTCGGCAATCCAAATCGATCAACTCTCGGGTTTGTCGTTGCCGGTGCGGAGTCTCTATCTCCCAGCGCCAACACCTGCCGGGCGTGGTAGTTATGTTTGCTTATTTCGAGCGCTCGACCGCTGTACGCACTGCATTGAGCTCGTCTTTATACGTACGGTATGAACAGCACATAAAGCAATTGTCCTCGGAGTCCGACACCGGCTATATCTAGGCTTCAACTCCGTCCTTTATGTTGCGTTCGGCGATAGGCCGCATGGAGAAGCTTTCGAAGCAGGAGCTAGCTAACGAGGAGCTGGCCGACGAGCAGCTAGGCTAGCTAATGAGGAGCTGGCTAATAAGGAGCTAGCTGACGGCCGACGAGGAGCTAGCTGACGGGGAATTGGCTGACGAGGAGCGTGCTAACGAGGAGCTAGCTGACGAGGAGCTAGCTAACGGCTGACGAGGAGCTAGCTAACGGCCGACGAGGAGCTAGCTGACGGCCGACGAGGAGCTGGCTCACGGGGACCTAGCTGATAAGGAGCTGGCTCACGGGGACCTGGCTGATAAGGAGCTGGCTAACGAGGAGCTAGCTGACGAGGAGCTGGCTAATAAAGAGCGTGCTGACGAGTAAGGGGGGGTAGTGCTTAACCGTCTGGAGTACGAGGAGGACGATAGTTCCGATGACGAGGTAGATAATAGTTTCGAGAAAGGCGAGGATGATCTTCGGCTGTCTGTCGAGCTCGATCTTCCTTTCCAGGGGAATGGACAACTCGCCCAGTTAGTTCCGGCAGAGCCAGTGGCCGGACGAAGGAGGTATGGCCTCGGGCAAGTCTGAGACAGGCGACTTCGGCCGATCAGGAGAGGCACGGTAATCTCACGTGGATAAACCCTATCTCGAGCGCATCATCCCAATGGCTCTGCCGCAGCCGCATTGGACTCTGCACGTGCCTGTTCTTTGCATTGCCATCCTTTCCTCCTCCCAGTACAACGCCGTCAGCTCCTCGCACACCTGGATGTTCCTAATGAGACAAATGGCAATGTGGGTGCTTTGATTGCTTTCTCCCTGCGTGCGTGCGGTGCGGAGTTAGGTCTTTCTCGCCATCCTCCTGTCCGCTTCCTATCAGCGATGTATTACCACCTCTGTCCCATGCTCCGTATCGTCCCAAATCTTGCATACGAATGTATCATCCCCTCCGCCGCCGCCGCAGGGTTGAGGCCGTGATGCGTTCTCGAAATTCGTGTACAGGAAGACAAGACCAGAGGTACTGCGTGCGGCGGTAGAGGCCGATGTAGTAGGAGGCTCTGGCGGTGTCCGTAGATGCGGCGGGAGACCCTTCCATGTCGGCATTCCAAGGAATGTGCATGCCCTGTCAGCTCAAGCACTGCCGATTACGAATGTAGGATGATTGCGTCGACATGCTTCGTTTTTCAATGCATGGTTGATGCAGGGTCGGGCGTGTACAGTTGAAGTTCGCCCGCAATTCGAGTGTTCTTTCCGACTGTACCTCTACCGAGACATTTGGGGGTCCGGACCCCGCGGATGGAACGTGTTAAATGCTTTAGCACTGCCCTCTTATGGTCTAGTTCGAGTCCCAGGAGTTTTGGATCTTGGCGGCAAGGCGTGATGTTAGGACGGTCGCCCCAAACCTCTTCGTGGATGTACCGTAGACATGCTGGCGGGTCTCATGCTGGGCTGCTGCGGCGGGTTGCGGATTCACCGAGACCGTCTCGTGGACTGCGTCCCTCATCTCGCCGCATGACCCCTCCTCTCGCCACATCGTTCTTTCTCTTCCATCAATGTGTCCGTAGCAGTCCCAGCCGGATGTTTTCTCTCCCAGCAGCATTGGTTCTTGACATTCGTAGTGCCGGAAGAGGGTGTCTCGTGGGAACTTGAAGCCCAATTGAGGGAAGCGCGAGAGGCGACACGGTTGGCGCGAGCTTGTGTTTTGCCTGCGATCTCGTGCTGGAAGTGACCGTCGGAGCCGCCCTCGTCGGCAGAAGGTTGAGGTGAAGGCATAGAAGGAGAAGAGAGAAGAGGGAAGGTGTCGGCGGCGGTAAGATCGCCGACGCAGATGTTGGCCATGGTCGTCCAACCACGTCGAGTAGCCGCGGCTGTGCGCTCGGCGGTGGCGGTTCTGCGGGTGCTGGTGGTGGTGAAGTTTTGCATACATAACCAACAATCACGATCCGGTATTATGACTGGGAACTCACGAATGTATACCACAAAACGGAGCTCGCAAGGACTTGTATTGTATCAACATGCTGCCTCTCTACCGTCTTAATGGGTTGCCCTGCTCGAGTTCTCGCCTCTTAATCTTCTGCCATCGATTGTGCCGCTGTCTTCCTCCTCCTCGCCGACATGTTCCCACTGCGGATGCTTGTCGCTTATTGCCGCCGCGAGCTGGTGATCGAGGCTGTATGTCTCCTTCTCCTGCTGCTCCATGTCCTGCGCATCTCGTCCAAGTCGGGTCCCATCCTAGTCATTCTCATCGTCCAGAGAACGTCGGGATTGCATTGCGCTCCATTTGCCGTCGGCCTTTGTCTTCAGGTCTTAGGCATATATCGCAGACCGTGTCTAACGGAGGAGAATCTCGGTCGAGGAGGGGGAGGTATTGTTTTAAGAGGTGCCGTCGTTGGGGTACGAATTGTATATAATAAGTGAGTTCTCTCTACTATGTCGATTGTTTCGCTGTTAGCTCCTATTGTCTCGGGTTAAATTCGGAAGCTCGGAACTTCGTAAGCCCGGCGATGCGTACGAAGACCTACGAGTCTACCGACTTCCTATATCGTTATCTCTATAGCCGATAACTATTAAGATACCTACCGTGTAGTTCTAGAATATATATAGCCGACTACTAATTACCCTCGACATCGTCCGTAATCCCTACGACATCCTAGCGTAGGACAAGAACTCGGACAATATATATATTTCTCGGACCCTTACTATTCTACTATTCTACCGCTCCGTAGAGGAGCGTATCCGAAGCTCTATACTAAGTACTATAACCGCTATAGACGAGGAGGTTAGGCTAACTATAAAGAAGTATAAGGCGGGGAAGAGGAAAGATAGACGAGGATACCGAGGCGGTTCTAGAAAGGGATACGGCGACTATAGGGAATATACGGCCTATCCTTATCGAGAAGCTATAGGGCGAGCTAAAGATAGAGTTAAGAGGAAGAGAAGGATATATCGGAAGTATACTATATAGTCGTAGCGATAAAGGGCCGAGGAGAAGTAGATACCTAGTATAGAATAGCGCGTAATATCTTACGCGAAGGGCGAGAGCGTAGGTCTATTATTAAATACGATTAGCGATAGGTAGACCTAGATAAGATAAAGTTATTACCGTAAGGATAGCTAGAGGATAAAGTAGGTCGCTAAAAATACTAGTCGATCGTTTAAGAATATACTAATTTATTAGGATCGAGTCTATAGACGACGTATACTACGAGTAGAAGGCGGACCTAGAGGGAAAGGAGTCCGATATAGAGAACCTCTACGCGTACTCTATCCCTATACCGGCGTAATCCCGAGATAGACCGTACTTACGACGAGTAAAAGGCGGATCTTAATACGAAGTACGCCGGAATCTAGGACTCTTAATTTTACGATTTTATAAGGAAGACATTATAAGCGTTTCGAAGGAGATAAAGATACTATAAGTACTTTACGTAGAGGCGCGTAAGAGGTCGGAGGCGCGTAAGAGGAGAGGGCGCGGAGGACTCTCTCTAGCGCTAGTAGGTAGAGTAGTAGTAGTATCTTAACTAATATTCGACATCGCCTTCGAAAGTAGTATATACTCGTCCGCCGCTACGAGACGACCGGCGATCTTTTACCTTAAGACGACCCGAGGACTATATATATACTAATCGGATTAACTAAAGAGGGAGCGAGAAGCGAGAAGCGAGTAAAGCTAGGTTAATTATTAATTCGAGCTAGTCGGTAGATAGATTATTAATTTAATCTAATCGGCGGCTTAGGATAATATAAATAACTACTATAACGGCTCGATACGAACGGTACATCGCGTACGCTAAGTCTATAGTACGAATAGTATCGATATTACTATATTAGGATACTAACTATAGTCGATATCGACGTAAGGGTAAGCTTGTCCTAATACATCTTAAGTAAGAGACGGTTAGCGACCTAGCCTAGCTACTAATCTACTACTTTACCTAATACCTCTACGCTATAAGCTATTAGGAACGTTCTAGATAAGGTTTCCTTAACTACTATCCGCTTTCGACTTTACTTAGATCTTACTAGAATCTATCTATAGTAGTTATACTCCTACGACTCTTATTCTCCGAATAGACCGAGAGCTTAATAAGACCTAGAGCTAGATTCTAGAGACAACTCTAACAACGAGCGCGATAATAGTAGAGGCGAGGAGCTATAACTATAGACTTTGATCGGCAATATGCCCTTAAGGAAGTAAGGAATAGTATGCCTACTCGATAGAGAATAATATCCTAGTCTAGCTTATTTTTCATCATCGGTTCTTGTACTAACCAACTCACTTAGAGATCTACTAACGCCCTCAAAAGAGGGTACAGGCAAGCATAATCAGAATTTCTCTCTCTTCTCTCTATACTTACATTTACGACCTTGGCGCGCTGTGACGAGTGAGACGACCATGTGCTCGGCTGTTGATCGTGGACTGCGCGGCATTTCTCATTCTCCTTTCTCTTGTCTCTCCATCGCCGTGCCTTTGCCTTCGCATCAAAGATTAGCCCTTTCCTTTCTCCACCCGTTAGGGCACTTGGTAGTCGTAGGAGTGTCAAGGTTATATTCGACTTGTCAAGATATCGGGTGCTACCTTGTACGTCCTCCGAATTATTGTCTTTTATCCGGCTTCATCTCCACCGTCACACGCGGCACCTGACTAACGGGACCTCGCTTTTATTACGACCGTTCAACTTGTTCGATGGTCTGGTCTACCTTCAAATTTGTTCGGCTAAAACGCGACGGTGGATTCTGGCCAGACCTCCGATACTTGCCCGCTTATTCGCCTTTGCTCCTCGGCCACATGAACTCTGCATCTTGCCCGGTTGATGGTAGGCATCGGAAAACGAAAAGTGTCGTGCCATCTCGGGCCGCGCGCATCTTGGCCGCATCATACAAGACTCGCGCTCGACGGGAGAAGACTCAGCCCCAAACACCCTTCTATAATCCGAGCCACGACATTGCGCACCTGATCCCTCTCTGCGCAGATGAAGGCCGCCATCTTCTTGGCTATACAGCAATGGCGAAGCACGAGGTTTCTGCGAGGGTGGGTTCTACGAGGGTGGGTCTACGAGGGTAGGTTCTGCGAGGGAGAGTTCTGCGAGCGTGCCGTTGATTTTGGGGGCAGCGTTGGTGGCAATGGGTGATAGCAGCAGCGTTTCTGGCAAGAAGAATCATGGACTGAACCCTTTGGTGTAAGATGCATGCTCCGTGGATGATGTCTCACAGTTCCCCGCGGCCGACGAGAGGCTATACCGCGCGCACCCATTCTCCCATTACTTCGCGCTCCGCCGGAACCGCTTGATTAACCGGCAGCGTTGCTCCTACATTCATTCGCGGCAGGAGGCCAGCAAGCGATTCGGGCGCGTTCGTTCCCACCGTCCGGGCGTCTCCTCCAGCCCGCATTGCCTTGTTTTCGATCTATCTATCCGTTTGGACTTATGTACTACCTACCGCCGCGCCGAAAGATGGAAACTGGCCGAGCCGGGAAGATGCGGTTGGAGGATTTGTCTTTGCTTTCCTAGCGTGGTGCCGTTGTAGAGGAAGACAGGGCGACCGTACCGTTTTACGCAAGGCATTCCCCCGACCGCATCGTTCACAACGTCCCAGGATATCTCCTCTAGATTATCGAACACGGACTCACGCAGGTCCGCCTGGCCTACGGTGTCGAACAGTCCCCTACTACTATAGCTTCTCCAGCCTTACGGACGCCTAGAGATGGTCCCTGTCCTCGAGCCGATTAGACGACGACGGCATGGATTGAGATCCGTCGACTCCGTCTAAGAGATGGGTCATGGTGCCTGGCGGTGCTGCGGCGAGCAGGTCAGACGACGACGACGACGGGATGAAATTCGCTCCGTCGCCTTTGGCCAAAGTGCTCTTTACGGCAAGATCTCGGCTGACGACGGCGGAAGATAAGATGGATGATAATGACGATGACGATGATGATGCCAGCCATGCGGTGACGGCTGCCTAATACGCCTTTGTCTCGACCTACAACCCTCGTCCTCGGGTTCGAGGAACACGAATCCTCTTACCTATAGAAGGCATCCGACACCGGGCGATTTGGCGACTCATTTCCGGTTCGTGGCCGGTGCTTTTCTAGGAACCCACGTCCTAATCAGAGCAGTGTAAGGAGAAGGATAATAATGCCAAACTTCGAACCTTACTAACGTATCTTAGTGGAGCGCATCGAACGACATCTATTACGACAACATACGGAGCTTAGCGACAAGTTTTGGGTTCTCTCTTGGACTACCTGCGGTCACTGTAGTTCAAGATGCTTCATCGGAAGGACCTGTTGCTAAGAGGGGGACGCTGTCTAAGGCTGGCGACGAGGAGGTGATACCTACGGCAGCAACGAAAGAGCAAGGCGGGTTCGACGCCGGCGCCGGCGCAGGGACAGGGCACGGGCTATAGCGGTTGGATGCGTCGTTGGAATGCAGGCGTTCTTTGGGCGAGGTCGGGGAAGCTGATTGTCGTGCCTCGAACCGGAAGAAGGAGGCTCTCGCCACCGCCATGTTCAGGGGGGAGGAAAAGTCGCATGCCGTCGTCTTTCGGCGTCCACGTCGGGAATGGGGATAATAGGGACAAGGGGGTAATGATGGCGAGATGGTTCTGGGCACGATGGATCGCACGGACATGATCGTGGAGAACGCGGACATAGAAGACGAGGGCGAGGACGAGGGTGATAGTGATAATGATGAGGCGAAGAGAGAGTGCTGGACGGGGGCTTTGCTTGCACGGTGGTGGGTGAAGGCTGGACATGTACCAAAGGTAGGCGGGATTTATCTTCTTTGCTGCCCTTTGGGCTTTTGGATTTCGTCTCTTCTATCGCTCCTATCGTCCTTATCTCCCCCAGCTCTTCACATAGCTGCTCTCATCTCCCTTCTCATCTCCCACCCTCTCATCTCCCCCCCTCTCATCTCCCCCCCTCCGTCGCCACATTCGTTCAAACACAGTCAGCCGGCAAGTGTAACACTCCTTTGGTTCAGCCAAGCTACTCGTTACCGGAGTCGAATTCATCGCGCCTACCTTTGCTCTCTCGCGCCATTCTCCCGGAAACCCGTCCGCTGGCAAGTGTTACGCACGGCAAAGATTCCGCGGCGGTATAGCCTCCAGCTCCAGCTCCCGTGTTTTGGATAAGTCGGGAATTTTCTTGCTACAGAGTTCGTGCAGTATTACCTTTGCTGCCTAGCTCTAGCCCCCCTTTTCGAGATGTGCTTTTCCGTACTCTTGCGGCAGGAGCTGGATGGAGCCGGGCTTCCCACTGTGTCCACCTCTGAAGGTACTTGCGAGAACCTGCTGGATCGGCGGCAGATGGATGCAGCTCGCTGTTTTACCACGGCTGAGAAAATGGCGAAAGAGGCTGCCGGATTGACGGTGGGTTTGGCGGAGCCTGCCGTTGCTGCAAAGCAGAAATCTAAGGGTGGCTCCTCGGTCTAGCACAGTGATAAGACCAATCCGTGGGCAAAAGGAGGTTCGCTTGGATCGACAATGCGCAGAACGGTGGTCGTGGAGCTTAGGTCGGCGCGATGAGGGACTGTCGTAGAGGTCGATGTCGTGGCCTCTGATGTGAAAAAGTCGTGTAATGGAGGAGTCTTTACCGGTCCAGTCGTCCTCGATGACAATGATTCGACGCGCACTACTCGATGCGAGCTAGCAGGGACAGATGACAACCGGCTCCGCGGGGCAGAGCGGGCGACCGGATAAGAGACAGGGCGTACGTGTGTTGTCTCTGGCATCAAAGCGGAGGAATTTGTCCGGGAAACGATTCCCAGGGTCGCGAAGGCGAGATGTCGAGATGTCGCATGAAGGCGCTCGTGAGGCGAGACGACGAGACTTGGACTTTGCCGGTGTCAGAACATCCGCGCGGAGGGTGCTGGATTGCCGGAGGAGGGCGGAGCGTACTGCTGCTGCTGAGGCCTGGAACTGTCGAGTCGCTGCAGGCGGTAGTATTCGCTGCTGTTTGGCCAGAATAACTAGAAAGGGTCTCCCGTTCAGGGGCCAAAGGGGGGGACGAAACACGCACCAGTCCCTTCTTGACCGGCTCGTGTGATCGCACCATCCATTGCAACTATGGCAAAGCTCCTGCATGTGCTCACTTTGTTCTCCTTCCGTCTCCGTAGTCCGCGGTGCACTGGCTGATCATCAGTAATCACGGTCCACAAGTCGAACATCGGGGCCGCATGCAAGGACAAGACGACGACGACGTTTTTAAGAATCCAACAGCCTGGAGCCCATTGATGAATGCTGCCTCCGGAACAGTCTCCAGGTCGAACAGAACATCGCGCTGGAATCAACGCACGGCAACATGACACAATACAAGTTACTCCAAAAATCGCAATGGAAGGTTGTATAGTAGTAGACCGAAGATTAGAGGCAGTAGTAGACGAGGCGACATTGTGGAGAGAGATACACGTAGCCATGATTGACGTTTGTATTCGCCAAGTCTGCGGCCGATCGCTAGTGTTGGTGGAATTTCATCGTCGGATTCATCGCCGCGCACCAGTATCCCTCCGCACTGTCGGTATTTGCTCGATGCCTTCTGCTTGTGCGTTTCCCGCTTGCGTGTGCTGCCCGGATCTTACGCACTTGCGAGGAGGAGGAGCCCGCCGACTTGCCAAAATTGGTGCTTCTTCGCCGAGATCCGAGAATCGATAGCTAATGTTGTACGCAACGAGGAATGGACCGTAGGCGTGGGATGGTAATCGACGATGGGTCAAAGTCCGGTCGAGATATCCTTGGTCGTGAATAAGTAAGCGGCGGGAAGATAAGAGCAGTAACCGATGCCTTGTGTGTTTCCCTCTTTGCGTTTGCTGCCCGGATCTTGCGCCACGTAGTAGGACGCTCGGATTTGAACAACTCCATAAGCTGCTGCTGCTTCTTTGCGGAGGATAGATAGCTGATGTTGTGCGCAACGAGGATGGACCGACCGTAGGCGTGGGGAATGGTTACGGGCGATAGGTGCGCTGACCAGTCATTACATCCTATGCTGCAAATCCCGTTTCATGCTCCCATTCCATGTGGCCAACCCAGTTCACGCTCGACAATCATCCTTCACGTAGTCCAGCTTTAGATCCAAAGCGACCAAGGCCGGTCTCATCGCACACATACTCTTCTTAACCAGCGGCCAGTCTGATCTGGTGAGGTCAAAGAATTGAGATCCTCGACAAGGTCACGGGTGTTGGCCTTCCCGGCAAAGTTCCTAGCTCTTGAGTGGTGTTCTTAGACGTCATGCTGAAGCCTGAAGTGGTTTTGCTGTGAGCCTCCAAGTCAGGATGGCGACGAGCGTGTCGGCAAGGTACCGATGCGGTCTGTGAAGTGCTCTCCAACGCCTGGTCGGGCCGCTCGGATGCCGTGATGTGTAGCGCCGGAAAAGGACGTCGCCGTGAAGTTCGTGGATCGAGACGTTTGGTCGTGGATCGGACCGTCGTTTGGTCGTAGATCGGAATTTTCGGCCTGTCAATCGGGTTATGGATCATAATCTTCCTAGTGTCGGTAAGGTCCAAGGTAAGCTCAGCATCGAGGTGTTGGGGAAACTTTGGTAATCGTAGCAGTAACGGGCGATAAAATGGTGGAAGAAGAAAAGAAGGAGCAAGTAGCGGGAGTCATGGTACACAAGACACAGCAGCCACGAAGAACGAAAGCGCGGGAAGAAAATAAGGGGGGCAAAAAAAAAAGAAGGCTCCTTTGTGGAAGATGCGACACTTTTCTGCTACCGCTTGGGGCCGACAGCAAGAGGACCTTAAGCAGCACATCGAGACGACTGGTGCTGACCGATCGCCGCCTTGTATAAGACTCCATCCATCCGCCACGATCTCACGTCCTACCTTCGCGCCTCTCATTAATCGCTCGAGGTCAAGTTCTCCTGCTGTAGATTTTCTGCCTGTTGTGCATGCCCTTTTGTGGTTCCAGAAGAATTTTTGCACTCTTAATTCACCGTCTTTTCGGCAAGCGTTGCGCCTGCTGCACCAAAATGGGTGTCTCGCTTTCTTCACTCTCCGAGAGGAGGGAAGCTGCAGTAGCTATGCGAATATCGCTACGTCGGCGTGAGGCTGAGAGGTGGCAGCTAGACAGTTTGCGATCTTGGCTGGTAGGCTCCCGTCCTGGGCGAAAGCATGGTCCTTCCAACAGAGCGACACGTGCGAACATAGCAGGCAGCATACCTCTTTCGGGTTGGAATGGCCCAGATCGTGCGCTTCTGCGTATGTGGGTCAAAGCATGCGGTGTAGAAACTGCAAGACCAGGTAATATTCGGTTCTTAAAAAGGGTAGGCGATGGATAAGCACATGGCTGGAAAGTCCGAGGTAGTAGAAGAGACGAATCGGAGTAGGCAGCCGAGGTTTTCGGAGGCAGCCGCAAGATTTTTTGTTGAAGCTCTTGAAGCCGCTGTAGGCCGATCACGACATACCAGTTCGAATAGGATAGTCGTGTAAGATGACTGCGGAGCGCGTAATCCGATCGTGCACAACGTCTGTCGCTGCCTCTCCTGCGATGCGTCTGCCTGTACGAGATCGTATAGACGAAGAGTCGCGCGATTCGCCAAGGGCTGGACTCAGCGTCGGTTCTCGCGAGAGTCCGCCGTGCGCAGAGATGTAGAGGCGTCGACCGCATGCACCGCATTGCCGATGGGGCATTCAAGCCAAGACACAGCATGCCAATGTAGCGGATTTCCACTGGCGATCGGCGGCTTCAGACTCGGTCGAGCTGATATCCACGCTGAGATTTGCCCAGAACCGATTATCGTCTAGGCTGTGATCTCGCTCGCCGAGGCTGAGCTTTGCGTGTTGTGCAGGGTAAGTTCATGCCCGACGGACGGCGAAGAAGAACCGGCAGAGCGACCGTAGGCATCCGCGGTGGGAGGTATGTCGAAAGCAACCGGCAAGAAATATTTTCTAGCAATTCTCCTCAGACTGGTCTCAAAACGAACTGGCCGAGATCGACCAACCCGCACGAGCACAGTGTTGTCCGCCTCCAATATGTCGTGACGTTCTTGCTGCCGACCTTATCGCCGGTGCCTGGCGCCGCTCTTGCCGAGTATGCATCGGCTGTGCTTCTAAACACAAGCAATCCGAATTGGTACGCGCCGGGCAAGCGTGGCCGTGTGTGAAACCTCAACGCCGGAGAAACTGCTGGGCAAGAGGATCCGCGACGCATTGAATGTAAATGTCGTTGCAGGCGTGCGTAAGCCTTGCAGGGAATCGTAGGGACGAGCTCGAGGCGAACGGTGGAGGTGATGTTTGAGGTGCAGGATATCGTCGCTCGTAGTGTGCTCGATGGGCGGGCAGCTGTAGGTGGTGTGGGAGCTGTAGACCATCGTTAGCTTTTCTCTCATCTGCCTGGAGTCAGCCATCTTCACCTGTCTCGAATAGTCCCCAACGACTGTGATATGGTTTCTGTTACATACACCTTAATGCTCCACAGCACTAATCTGTACAGGTATGCTGCCTGCGATATGCCACCTGCGATATGCCATCCCCACTTATACAACAGCGAATGCGGACAATGTCGATTATGCGCGGTCCGTCTGTCTCTCTTACACACTTCTCGCCCAAGACCCCGATCGCACTGTCTGTCCCGCTTATCTCGGCGTCTACAATATCCCACCTCCATCACGATCTTGAACCCTGGCTTGGAGAGTAGCACCTGAACTGCAGTCTGACATCTGTGGGCAAATGCGTATCGCTGGGCTTGGCCACTCCCAGACATATGCTGCGCTGTCCCAGCGCTGATTGTCCTCCCGAATGTGTCCTTGCAATTTTGAAGCAGGGTGAGGATGACCACCAAGCCATGTCGTCCTGCTGCCGACGACGTTCACATCCCATGGCTTGTTCGAGGCTCAATCTTGGCCACCGCAGCCCTGCTCGCCCTCCTCCTCCCGTCGCCGCGCACTTTTGTTGTATTCGGAGACCATTTTCGGGTGGGACTTGGGCGTCATCGTGTGGCAGGCGGAGTGTTGGCAGGTGTGAGGGCGGATTCCATCGCGAGCAGTTCGGGGACAGCTTGGTCGAGGAGGTGGTGGTGTTGGCGAGGCAGAGCGGCAATGTTTCTAGGGAGGATGGTTTTCACGTCGAAGCGCCGAGCATTCGTGTTCGTCTGTGGTATGAACGTTTCTTAATGACCAGTCCCGACACTTGGAAGTTCTCTTGCCCCAAATGGTCAGTAGAAATACAGGAACCCCAGGGTCCGGACGCCAAGACTTCAATTGGATTCTTCAACAACACCCTCTCGCCGATGCAGCTATTAATTATTATCTTCACGACAACGACACCCGTAAACATCACACCATTCACCCTCCAAAGTGGCTTATGGTGAAGTCTATCCATTGCATACTCTCGATGAATCCACTTTTCATAATCAGCCGACCGACCATGCTTCCAGGCGAAATCCTCGACGACGACAGAGTCTCTCGCAGTGCTATATACGCTCGGATCAAACGAATTAACCTCACCGGCAGTGAGTGAGGTGGATCAAAATACAGCAACGACCCTCCAAAAGGCTCCTCAGCCCGGACTGGTTCCGCCGTGCAATACCCGATTGTAGTATTCTCCCGAGTTCTAACAAGAGGGAAGCACGTTTCGAATTTATATGCTCATTATCCTGTGTGTTGGACTCAGTCCCGCGCGAACGTGGAATGAAGATGCCCATCGAGCAGCTACCGATCAAAGCATCGCCGGTCACATGGAATCGAACCATGCGTGAAACTTGGACTTCTACGTGGGTGCGCATGCACTGAGATCGACGTGTTGGCCACGTTTTCTCCTCGCGAGGCCCTCCTGTGCATCACGAGCTGTCTCCCCGACGACACTTCGTGTGTTCATTTTCCAACTTCACTCCTTGCTGCCTGCCAGGCCTCATTGAACACGAGCGCGACTCCCGTGCATGAGACTTTGTAGATTTCATTGCCTACTTTGAACAAATCCAGTTCCGTAAATACCGCTTTTTTCCTTTCTTGCTGTCGTTTCCTCTATGCTCCAAAAAAAAAATCCTTACTCACTTACTTGTCCGACATGGGGGGGAGACAATGTGCCCGAGTTTTCGACGTGGGAACAACTCCTGGACGCGGGATGTTCTTGATGTCGTTGCTTGGGCATCTGGTGTTTTTTTCCTTTGATGCTTTCACTCCTTCGAAGTCCCATCGGACCTCAACAGTCGTGGACGGGAAAACAACTAGCCAAAGTCGGTGCTGCCTCTTCATGATCGTCCGCGGGCCTTAACGATCCGTATCGAAGAAAGACACACCGCACCGCTGCACCAGGTGCACTTGCATTCGTGCGCTTGACCACAACCCCTCGGACAGCGCAATCGCCTCCCACTCCCCTTCGCTGGCCGGCCGATCCATCCATCACACAACCAGATCCAGCCCTCGCGGCAGCCTTTGCCGACCGAGACTTCTCGCAGCACGCACCTTCCAGCGAAACCAAACCGTCAAAGATCTCGAGATCTTCATGGTCAGCCTTCCAGCCTTCCCGTGAGTATCCACGTCGACACGAATGCATGCATGATCTCCCCCGGCTGATTTTTCGAGAATAGAGACGCAGGTTTTTGTTTTTCCTCCTAGACGCGCGAGTTTGGAAAGTTCTTCGGGCTTGGAGTGCTGCAATGCACCGTCCGTGATCATCATCATCAGCTTGCTCAAGGCCGCGAGAGCACAGCTCTGGGCGTTCGCTGCTGGAGGTGCATGCGTGTCACGACGTATTGGGTCGTCACAATTTGCTGGCTTTCGGCACACTCATATGTCGAAGCGATGGCTTGGATTTTTGCGATTCCACCTGCCAGAATCAACTCAATGCGATCATCGACTCAACGTGGTTCCTTCGTTCTCTTACCAGTCTGCTCTAGCCTGTGCGTCATTCGATGGGTCGGAAAGTGTGCTGGACTGCAGCCATGCCACGCTTTCCAGCCCAGAAACTGACGTGCACGTGAGGGCGGGCCTCAGCATCATCACTCGCCGCTGCAGCCGGACAAAGCGACCTGAGTGGCACAATCCTCCCGCGACCTCCCTCCCGACTACTTCCTTCCGGTCTTCTTCATAAATGCAACCACTCTGAAGGAGACTTGCTCCTTCACCTCGATCGGTCGAATATCCGCTTCTCCAACACCAGCCACCGCAGAGCCGCGATACCATTTTCCCGACCAGAACCGGCTTCGCGCGAAGTCGACCACGTCTTTCACACACAGGCAAAGAAGCCGTTGCTTCGAACGTCCGGCGGGTGTATGCCTGACTTTTTGAAGCTGACGTCCAGTACGCAGTATGACGAGACGACCGAGCCTCGAGCAGCGCAAGGCTTCCATTGGTTTTGGGTGGAAGGAGAAAACATTTGTTTCACGATGGAGATCTAATGTGCTGCGGATTCGTGACGACAAAGACGATGATTGAGAATGAAAAGGTGTTTTTTGCGAGTGGAGGAGGCGGTTGACGAATGTCAGGCGGAAGGGGGGGGGGGGGGGGGGGGTGGGTTTTTGTATTCTTCCGATGCTGCAACATCTTCTGCGCGTGAGTTGCGGTGGTCTGGCCAGCCATCGTGATGAAGGCGTGGAGGTGGTGTGCATGGGAGAGCGGGAGGGTACGGCACGGGTCACATCGTTCATCTGTCGGTGCAGATCCAGTTAGTCAGCGGTACAAAGAATCTGGTTCCACTGTGAGATGATGAACCGGCAAGGTTGTCAAACTGTTCAAGGTTGTCGGCAGTTACCCCGGATGTCATCGACGGAACGGGCCGCGGAATGACGCCATTAGTAGATGCCGTACCTTGATGTCTCACCTTGTCAACACTTTTCCTCCTCCTCCCCTCCCCTCCCTCCATCATTCCCGCTCCGCTCCGCTCCGTCCCCCACCCCTCCACACCGCTGGCATCCACATCAATTCCGGGCAACCAAAGATCCCGTCTCCTTCATCACCACACTGCAAGCCGTCTGTTCCTGCCTTGACTCCGGCACATTTCGAAGGGGAGCCCCGTGCGCCCGTCTTTTGCCAAACGCCCTTGGCCACATCCGCTCGGCCATCGACAGGTGTGCTACTGGTTCATGCGGGTACGGTGGACGGATGGTTCATGCGGGTATGGTTGATACATGGTTCATGCGGGTACGCCTGCTGGCCACGCTCGTCAGTCATGGCCATTCGCTCGCCCTTTCGTGCATGAACGATCTTTGCCGTCACCGCCAACGCTGAAGTTGCGGAGACCTGCGCTCTCGGTACGGTGACACTGGCAACCGCACGCGAGCCCGTCATCTCCCGCACAGTCCGATGGTCAACAGATGCACTTCCTGGTGGACGAGCAGCATCCTCCAGCAGCTCTCGTCGGATCTACTGGATCTGGCTGGTTCGCATCCTCAAGGTGATACTGGCACGTGTGGTCATCTGGAAGTCATGTCCTCCTGGACCGTCACGAACCCCACGAGCACGTCCGCATAGAAAATGGTTTTCCGGCGCGTTCCCTGCATCGACCCGAGCGGTCGGTGTCGCACGGCATGACTGTCGCGCGAACTCCTGTGAACGACAGTTCCTGCGCTCGGGCCTGGCCTTGATCCGACATGCTCGATTCTTCGATACATTGGCCCGGAACAGTCTTGCCCTGTCACTCCGGAACAGTCTCGCCCTGTCAAATGTCAATGGAGTTCCGGGCATTCGCTGCGGTGAGTCTCCTCCCCGCAGTTTCAGGTCCACATCTCGGAATACGAGTTCACCATTCATCCCTGCTTAGCCACGCTAGCCGTGGGGCAGAAGATCGTCTTTTACATCAGATGCAGTCCGTCCATCTTCGTCCCAAGTCTTCACCGTCGCCGCGGCTTCTTGTCTTTGCCATGACAAAAATCCTTATCTCGAAACAGCAGCAGAGCACCTCGTGTTCGCCAGCAGTGTCGCTAGCCGGCAGGAGATGTTACTGCACGATCAGCGCAGTGTACTTCACCGATTTCTCGTCCTGATCTGCACCATCCCGTGGCGGGCGACGGTCGCGGTGTAGACGCAGACGCATCCTTGCTCCGGCGCAGCGCGAGTTCTCTCCATCAAGAACGATGCTGCTGGAAGGCAGTCCACCTCGCGCGCGTCGGCAGCGAGGAGATGTGCTGCACGATCCAGCGTAGTGTAGTCCACCGACTTCTTGTCCTGATCTGCACCATCCCGTGGCGGGCGTCGGTCGCGGTGTAGACGCATCCTTGTCCCGGCGCAGCGAGAGTTCTCTCCACCAGGAACGACGCTGCTGGAAGGCAGTCGCGCAGGAGCGTAGCTCGATCCATCCCCAGCAGAGGCTCTGCGATTGAAGACCAACTTCCTTTGAAGATCACTGCGGTGTCCTCTCATCGACAAAACACTTTTCCAGGTCAAGTCAGTTTGTGAGTCGAATACCATTCTACAGACTCTCGCTCAGCTTCATTCAACTCAGCTCTCTCCGACATCTCGGAGCCAGCCAATCAGCCGTTGTCTACTTCCTGCCAGATTCGTCCTCGCTCAAACAGCGTCTCCAACAAGGTAGGCGTCCAACCTCATATTTCCAGCACATTCACTGACTATCAATCAAATCCGTAGAGCGAGCCTACTACTCAGGTGTTGCCATTCCCGTCTCAACTCCAAGTCGACCTTGAAGTCTAGGAACGCCACTCGACTCGCCCAACTTCACAAACCCCAAAATTGGACACACCGACCCGGCCGCTTTTGGATCATCACAACGACCCTCTCACAATGGAAAGCAACATAACATACAGTCCCGCCGCAGAGCCCATGCACCTGTACTACGGCGAAAAGCTAGACATCTCGACGGCCTTGCTCGCCCCTAACGCCGTCTCCTGCCCAATCCGATTCCGGCGCGAGCGGCAACTCAAAGAGTGCAAAATCCCCATCGGCGAAGGCCGAACGTTGCGCATCATCCACCTCCTCGAAGACCTCCACTTCCACAAATCATTGCTCTCCGATACCACCGTCCACAACGACAACTCCGCCGTCGCCCCCGTCGCGCGCATCAGTTCTTTGATCATGAAACAGATGTTCTGCTACAAGCACAGACCGGAGGAGTGGAAGTCGGTGGCCAAACTCCAGTTCGACCGCATCTACGCGAAAGCTTTGGAGTGTACCCGCTTCCAGGACCCGCACGCGGGACGTGGGGATCGCGACTTTGAAGGGATTACGCGGATGTTGCAGGCGGACAATGCTCAGACTCCTGCCCGTCGCAACAAGGGAAAGCACGCTCGACAACAAGAGGAGCAAATCGACATGTCTCCGCCGTTGGCGCCGAAGAAGCCTTGTCTTTCCAGCAGCAGCGCCTTCCCCCCGTCGGACAATTTCACGGGAGAGGACCTTCCCTTCTGGATGGGATTCCCTTGCCCGTCCATGACCAATGATTCCCTTCAGCAGCCCTTGGTCGACGTCAACACCGTCTACTCGCAGCCGCTGCAGTGGGATTCGCTTCGAGGAAATGACGGCCACTACCACCAGGCGAGTGCCACGACGGACTTCGCCGTCAACCGCTTGCTCACTCCCGTCTCTTCGCAGTCGGACGACATGTCAAAGCAGCACAGCCTCCTTCCACAACAACAACAACAACAGGCATCTCCTTCGGTGGTGCGAGTGGCTCGTTTTGCTGCCCGTGCTGGTGGTGGGCGTTCGTTTGTGGGAGACGACTTCCACGACGCGGGAGGAGGTGCGCTTGGCAACCACGAGCATCATCAGGCGGGTGGTGCGGGGATTTACGGCGACATGACGACCTACAATATGAACGCTACCGACTCATTGCAGGGAGGTGATGCGGGAAGCTACGGCGATGTGACCTCCTACAATATGAACGCCACCGACTCAATGCAGGGAGGAGGTGCGCTGGGAGGAGCAAATGTGGGAAGCTACGGCGACATGACGACCTACAATATGAACGCCGCCGATAACTCACAGCAGGGAGGAGGTGCGCTTGGAAACCACGAGCATCAGGCGGGTAACGGAGAAAAGCACGGACATCAGGCGGGAATCTACGACGACGTGACCTCGTACAACATCACTGCCGCCGACAACTCACAGCAGGGAGGAGGTGCGCTGGCGGGAAGCCACGGCGACATGACCTCTTACAATACCAACGCCGCCGACAACTCACAGCAGGGTGGAGGTGCGCTTGGAAACCACGAGCATCAGGCGGGTAACGGAGAAAAGCACGGACATCAGGCGGGAATCTACGACGACATGACCTCCTACAACATCAACGCCACCACCATGACCTCAAGTAACATGGCCTTCAACCAGCACCCATCACAGGCAGACACCGCCAGCAGCTCGACGGCTTCATCAGCAGTGAACAGCACTTCCGGTTCCGAGCCACTGTCCTCGCCGTCGTCCGCTTCGTCGTCGTCGTCGTCGTCTCAGACCAACACTTCTGACTGGTATCGAAATGCGCTTGGAGAGGATATCTTCAAAGAGCTCTTCCCGGAACTGCACAACGCGTAGTGTTTGAGAACCGCGGCAGCGAGCTCCTCCTCCTCGTGATCGGCGGAGATGGTGGTGGGTTTTTCGGAATGGAGATGTAAGGCGACGGAGAAGGGAAAAGGGCAATGTTTGAAGGCGGGAACAGTCGCTCAAGTTCAATGACGGGAAGAAGATGGTTTCTGTTGTGGTTGACGAGTACAAGGAGAGATATATCATGAAGCCATACTCACGAATATGTCACGACGGAAACGATGAAATGATATCGGAACCATCATCACCCTGTCCTGTCGCCCTTTTGATGTGCAACATGTCTTCAACACGTCATCCCGGAGTCCTCTCCGACGGTAAAACCTTTAGCCTGCCGATCAATCACGAATCTGTTCGAGCAAACACATTGACCACGAAATCAATCAATCAGCCGCCAGCAAGCAGCACACAACATCTCCCTCGCACACGGGGGCGCGCCAAGAAGCGCAACTTCTACACAATGTCTCCCACCAAAACCGGGACCACCACGTCGACATGGCGGACATGCAAAGCCCAGATCCAACGCACCTTCCAGCCCTTTACGAGGTTTGAGTGTAAACATCACTCCTCCCCTTCCATCCTCCTCCCAACCGTTCGCAGCAAGAACTGACCAATACACACCGACAAACAGTACTCTGGCTCGGCTTCTGCCTGAGCGTCGTGCTCGCCGCCATCCTCGCCGGTTCGATTTCCCACTTCCACGGTCCCGCGTTCCTCCGGTCGCCGCCGCGGGATGGTCTACCACCACCACCGCCACCACCACCGCCGATGTTGGGAAAGTTATCGACGGGACGGCGGGAGGAGGAGGAGGAGGAGGAGAAGGGGAATATCGGAGCGTGTCTGGGGGATGGGGGGGAGGTGGCTGTTTGTCCGCAGCCGGAGATGGGGTGGCTTAATTGGTGAGGGTGTGGGTGAGAGGAGGATAAGGACGAGGGATACTGTGACTAGAGGACGGGTCTCTGGAGTCGCGTGGGGCACCGTTACAGAGACCAGAGCTCAGCCGGAGAGGGGAGCCAGTGGAAGAGGATCAGAGGAGGAGATGTGTGTGTGGAGAGGGCGGAGGAGGAGGGAGAGGATCAACGAGCGAGCGACACCGACGCCGACGCCAATGCAGACGAGGAACTGCGATCAGAGTCCATCAGGGCGCAAAAAGCAGAATGTAGATCCAATGCCTCGCTGCCTGCATAGATAGGTAGTCACCTCCCCTCGAGAATGTGTGTCCTCATCTCTCGCCGGGTGTGACAGCAGCGCAAAGCCCTCGCATCTCCATCGAATGAATCCTCCACTTTGGAATGCAACGTCGACTCTGCCAACAGCCAACTCATGTCCTTTCCCACCCTCCCTCGCGCGGGACTTTGTTGCTCCTCCTCCGACGCCGATTCCATCTCCTCCTCCTCCTCCCCCTCTGCTCCGTGCTTTTCCCGCGGCTGTCCATGATGCGGCGGTGGTGCTCGAGGGGCGAAAGTGGGAAGGCGGGAGATGTGGTCGCGACGTTGCGTATCGGATCGTAGGGATGGAGGTTGGGTGGAGGTCTTGCTAGCTATGAGGCAGAGCGTTCGTCAGTCAGTCCGATGGAGTCAGGTAGCTCGACGTAGTAGAAACATGGGTCTTCGAGGGCGAAAGAAGTCCCTGCCAGCTCGGGTCTACCACGGCATTTCTTGATGACGAGAAATCGGCTAGGATGCCTCCATTTGGATTCGGATTCGGATTCGGATTCGGATCTGGACTTGCAGACTTCTCCGATCTTGACGCCTCATTGTTGCGTCGACGAATGGCCGTCGATACCAACGTCGCAGAAGATGGCCGTGTCCATGTCCGGTGTTGCCGGTTCCCTCTCAAACTCCAAAGGTGAACCCGAACCCGAACCCGAAAGCAGGGAGCTTTACTCCCTCGGTTCGAGCATGGGTGGGCTGACCTCCCCGCCCCGCCCCGCCCACTCCCGCTTCCGCTTCCGCTTCCGGGCACTAGGACACCTTCCACTCCGCCACCCTAATGCTTGTACCATCCCTCGACGTAGTTGCGCGGCTCACTCAGCTCACCTCACCTCACCGCAGACCACCAAGGCTCTCACCCATCACCCGCCACCCCGCCGTCGCAATGGAAAACCCTCCCGTCCTCATCTGCCTCGCCACAACACTCAGACCACTGCTCCGGTGCGCCAATACCACATACTCGGGACTGCTGGAGGAAGCCTCCGCGAAAGGATGAAAGCCTTGATACGAGATGATTACGTCCGCAGTCATCACAAGAGCGGGAAACGCGGCGAGCAGAAAGAGGAGGGCTGGCGGCCTCTCTGTGGCTACCTCCGTGCCCCCCTCGACAACGCCAGTGCACAGCGTGGGACACTTGCACGATGGAGGCACTTGCACAACACATCCGCCCGACTTCATCCAACAGCTCAGCTGCGGCGGTGACATCCAGCAGCACGACAACAGCCCGGGGATCCAATTTTGCGAAGAAGAGCACGCGAGTACAGGCTGGCGACCGGCGCGACACGTACGGGCAGCGGACACATACAGGGAAGGGTGAGATCAGAATGCGGGTTCGCGGGGGAGTGGTATCGCAATTGTGCATCAGGTCAAGCCTGAGGAGCCTGTTGGGGAACGCCTTGGTGATGGTGGTGGTGATGGCTTGCGGTGGCGATAGCTCGCGGCGGCGATGGCTCGCGGTGGTGATGGCTTACGGCGGTGATGGCTTGCGGCGGTGATGGCTTGCGGTGGTGATGGCTTGCGGCGCTGATAGTGACAGGCGACGATCACTCGACCTCCACTTCCTTTGCGCAGCGTCGATCGACCTCCTCTACGACCTCCTCTACATAACACCAATCGACTTCACCTCTACAAGGGACCATCGACTTCTGCTGCATCACTCTACCTCCACATCTTCTCGCCCGGCCTGCTCACGATGCGACTGGACCACATCACATCGCGATCTCCCCAACATTTGGGAATCAGTGAATCAGAACAAGCATAGCAGGGTGCGTGTTCTTGTTTTCGTTGGCAGACACGCAATGCAACAGCCGGAATACCCTATCGCTATGGCACTACCTACACGACTCGACGTCTGCAACACGGCAAAGGTCTGCTCTTCCTACTCTCGCCTTCGATTCCGCCAGGACTGCATACAACGACGAGACAACTCCGCGGCTTCTTTGGCGTATGGATACTCCGTATGGTGAAGTCCGGCCAGCTTCTTTACGCACCCTATCGATCCATTTCGATGGAGCGGTGAGACACTCACTCCTGGCCCGATAGAGCTGTCGTTTGCTGAGGCCCCAGTCCACACTCAACGCCAGCTCGCCCTGAAAAGCTTCCAGATACACTTAATTCCCACGAAGCAGACAGATGTCGTCTAGTGAAGTTCGGCAGCTGAACTCTGGACAATGGGCTCCGGACCGTACTCTGGACACGTCATCACTTTGACTGGCATGTGCGCATGTCGATACGAGGCAGCGCTTGCTCCGCAGCGTTCACGTCAGTCAAACTTCTTAACATCCCTGAGATTCGCTCGGTTGATTTATGCTGACCACTCTTCAACAGCCGCCCCTTCTCGCTCCCGTTCTTGTTCCGGTCCAGACGTCTCGCACAGATGCTCACCGCGCCAGCTCCTCCTCCACTACCGCCTCACCTGGCCAGCACCAACGACGGAACGGGTAGCAGGGTACTATCCCGACAGAATCATGCTGGTCACAATCTTCTCCCTGCAATTCCACGTCGCATGTAGCATATCACGGCACGATCGCAACCTTCTGCTCCGAGAACACAACGGCACGCCTTTGTCTAAGGCAGACAGCAGCTAGCCTACTACTATCGCCTTCCTAATAATATGGCTCGCCAGCCCTCGCAAGACTGTGTCAACGCTGGACGCTCGCTACCTGCAGCAGCAACGACTGCATTTCGAGACGCCCTTCACCAAACAAAGTCACGACCTCGAACTACCGCCAGGATGGTCTACCAATTTGCCGAATTTCCTGTTCTGCGGCACAAGGGCCTACAACACTATAATTCGCACCCGAGCAACGCAAAAGCTGGTGTTCGCATAAAGACTCTACCTTGGCAACAAGCTGAACATTTGCTGAGGTCAGCGTAGCTGTTGCAGCATTTACGGGTCATCATCAAAACCTTTGGCATCGGTCATTATAGATCCTCGCCTTGGTCCAGACCCGTCATCTCCTCCGCGGGCTGCAACCCGATTGCTCCACCGCAACTTCATTGTCCGCTGGGGTCCTTTATTGTCCGCTGGGGTCCTTCCCAAATGGGAGGCTCGGGCCAATCCACTGCTGATCTGGTACCGTCCTCGTGACATTGTTATACGATCGACATACACTTCCTCGACCCGGTCTGCAATCGCAACAGTCCAAGTCCGTGCCATCAACACCCCACCAGAAGCCACGAGACCGCATCTTCACCTCAAGATTACCTTCGCCACGCCAGAGCGCACGGCATCATTGGTCGCACTCGGTCGTGTTTATTGTCCGTCTGATTCTGTAATTGGTTTACCGCGGCTGGTTCCAACAATAAAGGGATAACAAAGCTGCCGTTATCGCCTGTCCCTCAACCCAACCCGAAGTCTTGGATATGGACAACGCTCTGGCGGATTGCAGGAGAGTCATGTCTGCGTTTCCCTTGCCTTGTTCTACGTCTTCCTCCTGGATTCACGATCTAACCTTTCTTCCTCTACATTTCCACGACAAGAGGATCTTCTCCTTCTGTATCGCCCTTACCTCCGCCTTGAGTTTCTCTGCCTCGGCCTCCCTCTTAGCGATAGTTTCCCTTAGCACCACGCCTTGCTTCCGGAGCTTGTGCGACCAGGTGACCTATACCTTCATTTTGCCGTTGAGCTCGCCGTCAGCTTTCACCACAGGATCAGGAGTGATGGCCACGCGATTGGGTCGTGCTGGGAAGATGGTTTGGAGGACGGAGGACGACCCAGGATTCTCGCTCTCAGTCTCCGTCTTGACCTCTGGATGACGCTAAGGAGTACCCGGCGCCTGGACGATGGCGGACGTAGCGTATTTGATTTCGGGCACGAGACTCGTCGTCATTGTCCGCACCTTCCCCACGCTCCTCTTCATTCTCCTCCTTCAATTGGTGGTCGCTCTCCACGGCGCCGGCTTGCTCATCAAACACCTGACTTCCCATTTCCCATAGCTCCTCTACCTGCTGCGCCCGAATTTCCAAGTGTTGGGTTGTAGTTCTCCTTTTTCCCCGGGTGCTTGTCCACGATCACTTCCCTCCGATAAACGCCATCTCGCGCACGTCGGCCTGCCGCAGCATATCCTGGACGAAGTGCATGCTCTTTGGCAGATGGAGGTCGTCGACGGTGTCGGGCATGTGGTATCGGTCAAGACGCCATTTGGTGCACCAGCTGGAGAAGATCGCGGCGTCTATGTCGTCGAGCTTGAGTGGGTATTTGCGGGCGTTATCTCTCTTGCGCTCGTGGAGGTGGTCGATGGAGACGTTGGTGGTGCCGAATGTGGGTGGCATGGGGGCAAGGTCGTGAGTGAGCCGGAGGTTGGTCGATGTCGTTGAACGACATTGGGAAAAGTCAGAACATGACCGCGCCGCTCCGGGAATTGCCTGTCGAGCGAAATCAGACTCGGCAAGCTCGGTAGCAGGAATTATAAGAGGGTTTGATCTGGTGGAGGTCGGTTCTGGTCGAGGTCACACGGGCGCTGGAGAAGTTGCTGTGGGTAGAAGTACCTTGGACGAAAGAGCCCAGGGCGACGTGCCACGTAACCTCGGGCTGACCTGATCGTCGACTCAACTCTGCACAGCTGAGGTGGTCTTTCTTTATCACCCTTTTCATCCACCTCATGCCTCAAGCCACGATCCTCTCAGCAAATCCTCCGATAACCAAGACTTGTCCTCCCACGCCTCCACCAACCCAAGACTTATCCTCCCATGCCTCCATCGACTACGAAGCGCATCCTCCCACTTGCGACAGCTGTGGGCACTGGGAAGTGCCTTGCTATGTCAGGCTTCCGAGCAAGTCCAACATACTAGAGATGCTCTAACATCTCGCCGGATGGCCGTTTCGTCGACGAGAAGCATTGGTTCAATGGTACAGCCGGCATAGTCGCGAAATCAACCCGTCACCTTGCTGACTTCCAGTTGTAGGCGACCTGGTTGAGACATATCATCAGACCGTGCCAGTCTTGCCGTTGGAACCTTGCATTCATCATCGTAACGCATGGCAATTACCCCTCGAGGCATGCGATGCCTACCTTTTCGTCCACCACCGCGATCGAGCCGTCTCCGCGGATGTTTCGTTATTCTTCGAGGTCTCGGCGACCTGTGGTCCGTGAGAGGTTGATCCTCGCCATGGTATGGAATCCGACCAAGTGACTCTGTTGAAAAACGGAACGATTTGCGCGGGCGTTTGGGTTCCTCGCGTTCCGATTTTCAACAGAGGCAAAGAGTCCGACTCCAAGCCGCCGTCGCCGGTCAGGTCGAGTCGAAGCCCACAGATCGTCTCTTCAGAACAGCCATCGTTTGACTCCGTGCCAGACATGAACCATCCACGATGAATGTAGAGCAGCAGCACCCGCCCAATGTCCACTACGAATCAGGCACTGCAGCCGACGACATCAGCGAGGATAAATCCGCCACCGACGAGAACGAGGAGACCGATAATAATAACCATGACTCAGACGACATGGATGAGAGCTTCTCTTACGCTCGAGTGTGTGCTTCTCAACAGCATGGTCAACTGGCAGCCCCACCGCCTGATGTGAGGCGACTCCCGACATGCCTGTCGCCGTCCAGACTAAGAGTACCAATCGCAGCTAAATTTCGGACGACCTTGAACCACGACTATAGGTGGCAGTGAAAATGCACTCGCAGCCAGGTCCGAGCCCGCGACGGAAGACACTAGAAGGGCGAGTTCGCGTCGGAAAAGGAATTCTAAGAGTATACCGTCTATAATTGATAGCGGCATTTGGCGCTGGAATCATTGACAGTGACTCGTGGCACGATGGACTTCATTGGCGGGCGCGGCCGGTCTTCAGTGGACATGTACCTCTCCGTAAAGAGACGAATGTATACCCATACGGGATACATCTTGCATCTTGCACAAGCCACCAAATTCTCCCACCTGCCCAAGCTATCATCGAACGTCGTAGCAGTATGGCTGAGTACCTCGCCTTCTGTGTTGCGAGTAGGTTGCTCGTCTTCTTGGCTGATCGCTGCTGGTTCGCTGCGAGTGCGGCGAGTGCGGCGAATCCTGCACGGGCGCACTGTAGGAATTCGGAAGGATTGACAGTTGACTGTACATGCAAGGTTGGGCTGGATACTCACGGCGACCGGAGGAATGTGGCTACACCGAGTTACGAAGGAGGCATGTATCGACGAGTGGTTGACCTCCATCCGGCAGCTGCTGGATTATGTGCTGGTCAATTCGAGGCATGGAAAACCCTGTGATTGAAATGCTGATTTTTTTGTTGAGCAGATGTGAGCCCGCCCGACGTCGACTCTGCTTGAAACTGCACGGCTGTGTTTCAGTCCTAGTAAAGTAAAAGGATATATTACCTTTGTTTTTCCTTCTTGGAGGTTTAGCGACCTCTCGGGTCTCAATAGGAACTACGTTGTTTTACGAGGAGGGTTGGATTTTCCTTCTTGTCTGCGCGTTGCGAGGGACGCGTCTTGATGCCGGCTTTGAATGCTTCCGGCTCTTCGTCCGTCTTGGGAGGAGAGAGGGACGTCTGGGTGGCCCAGAGTGAAGAGTTGCTTGATGGGGACTCGAGCGAAGGAGACATTACTTCCCTTTTCCCTTTAGGCGGGCCTCCAGGTTCTCTCGGTGCGAACACGTTGCTTTCGTTGGAATTCCTCCTCCTCCCTTCTTCGATATCCTCTACGAGGCACGCGTCTCGTACGGACAGGGACGTCGTCGTTGGCGTGGAGGTCTGTCCGCCGTGGAACATTTGTGCGGGGCCGACGGGAGTGTGGACGAAGCACCCTCGTATCCAACTCGCACTCCCAATCGGAACTCCCGTTCGGATTAGAAAACTCATGGTGACAATTGTGGTGCTGTTACCGAGGTAGTTTGAGCACAGAGCATTGATCACCTGCGATCGAGAATGCATCGGCAATGTGGCTCCAAGGTAGTCAGTCCGACGAACATTCCACGACATTTGATGAGTATGGATCCTGTGATTCCCTGTGCATTGCGACAGAGTCACCACCGTTTCCATCTACCTGCTGTGCTTGATAACACTCCAAAGATGTCGCAATGCCTAATTGGGATCAAATCGAAAAGTTCAACGAAGGGTGAGGACCTTGAGAATGAGGACCTCGATGAGACCTGTATGCGCCCTGGCTCCATGTGACGAAGCATCCTTTCGCCTGCGTGCGTGTGGATGTACGTCAAGATCCGACTCTTTTGATTCGAGCATTGCGAATGGTCCAGCAGCACTGCAATGTGCATGTTGTATGCGAAGTAATGGCTCGAGTCCCGAGATGTTGGAATTTACCCGTCCCTCCCGCGTAGGATCAGGCATGTCGGCGTAGATCTCGTCTTCGGACAGCTACGCCAATGGAATTCGACCGTCGGATCTTCTTCCTGCAATCCAAACAATCGTCGGCTCGTCGTCGACACGACCGGACCACCACCACAGATACACTACATACCTGACACCTCCAGCGTATGCAACAGCAGCAAGTACATCATCTCAACATCTCCTTGTCTTGCCATCTTTCTTTCCCTTTGTCCGCCTGTCCGCCCTCCCAAGGCCGCATTCGGCTTTCAATGCCCTTCCCACGACCCAAACAGCAGCAGCAGCAGCAGATGGTCGATGCTGATGCAACTGATCATGCTCACCGCGGCGCAGCGCCCACTCCTCCAGCATCCATTTCCACGCAAGAAGGTGAACGAGCTGGCGCAATGGCCGCTACTGACTCTTCCATCTCCACCTCCTCCGAGTCGCCATTGGACTTGGACGCCATCTTCTTCGACTACGACGACAGCGACGACAGTCTCGCCGACCCGACATATTCTCCCCGCTCCAGTACAGCCGGCAGTACAACCTCCGACTCGTCCTCTTCTACAACCTCCGATTCGTCGTCGACGCGCTCATCCTGGCGGACTCGATGCGCTCTCGCCGAACTGGAAGTCTTGAGGAGAGATACATGGCACTTCTCTCGACTACCTACAAAGCCTCCTTCACGACCGCTCCCGCCATCCTCCCCCTCCAGATTCGTCGTCCTGCTGTGCGCCGCCGCATTCGTTGCAGTCTTGTTTGTCTCGACCATCTTTCGCCCACCACCACCCTCACAGTGTCGGCCACACTTCGAACCCGACCTCGAGCCGAATTTCCATCCCATGGTCCGACCCAGCGACGCCTTCGCACTGAGCAGGATCGCCTTCCAATTGCCGTCGAGCTGGGCGGAATGGATTGCTCTTCCACCTCTTGGTATGTCGCATTGGAAGGAACCCAAGGGTGGAGAAGAAGAAAAGAGCGTGTGGGAGGCGTTTTCGGACCTACAATTCTTCGTCGGGCGTGGACTGGAAGAGCGTGTCGAGATTCGCGAAGAAAAGAGGGAGTCGTGGGCTGCAGACTTGAAAGAGATTGGCCACTGGCAAGGCACAGAGACAAACGGCTTGGGATGGATACGCCGGCAAATGGTGAAAGCCGCGGATACACTCCTCCCACCCGACGCCGGCAGGGCATGCATTGATACCATAGCCAAGGGTTCCATCATCTCTCGGCTGGAATATCTGGTCGACGACATCTCCTCGCACCTGAATTTCGAGCTGGAAATCTTGGATCTCTACCTCGATGCCTTTTCCCGCCTCTCCCGCGCATTGGAAGTGCGGACTCGTTCTCTCAATGAGAATATCTACCAGATCGCCATCGAAGCAGTTGACCGCCGACGCCACGCATCCGATCGAACGACGACAACCCTCGTTGATCTACTCTCCGACTCGGAGAACTCGCACATTGCGCTCGCCCGGGAGGAGTACGGTCTCCTTACATTCTTCACCCTTGTCTCTTTCGCTTTGCCGCCTGCTATGCGCGAGCGAAAGGAGAGCATCCTCGCTGTTAAGACCCATCTGGACGGGCTTAAAGAGCGAAGGTATGTTGACAGTCCTTTCGACCATGCACGGAACGCATATCGTCGCCTCCCAACCATGGTGGATCTGGACTTGCTACTCAAAGAGAAGCATCTCAACGCGCAGACGATTCGAAAGCACGCACTCGAGTGGATGAGAACTCACTCTCTCGACCTGAAACAGACCAACACGGTTAGCAACAAATGCACGACCAATCCAGCGACAATAACACTTCCTCCTCCCAACTCTTCACTCACCTCCCCCCGCGCTCGATCCACCTCATCACCCGCCCACATCGCCTCCCAACTCTACCACCTCGTCTGGACGCATCCCACCGTCGGCGCCGCGAGCTGGCACTGGGAAGGATCCGGCCCGACCCCGCAGCACGAAATCTTCTCCTCCTCCTCCCGACACACCCTCGAAACCGCCCTCCTCTACGCCGGCCTCGTCCACCCGGATCCCCCCGATTTCTCTCGCATCCTCGGCGCGGGCGAGCGGTGGGAGGACTATCGATATCGGATAATTCCCCGCCGGGACGGGGCGGATGTGAGGGTGTGTTGGCCGGTGGATTATCGGAGGAATCGGTGTGCGGAGGTGGGCGCGGAGCGGTTTTTGGTGGAGGTGGGGTTGTTGGGGAATTCGGAGGAGGGATGAGAGGAGGAGGATGGGGAGGATGGTGGGTTTGGGGTTTAGGGTTTGGAAGGGCTGGGACTTGGAGTTGGATGATTTCAAAGGGCGTGAGGGGGCGGGAGGGGGGATTCTTCTGTTTTTGGATGGATGGACCTTTGTTCTTGTGTGTGGGTGAGATTGATATGTTTGGTTTTTGTGTTTCTTTGTTTGTTTGCTGGTGCGAGGTTTCTTGGAAGCGTTGCCCAATCGTCTGAAACTGTATGCTAAAAAGACGTAATAAAGAAAGAGGGAGTCTTAGTGTGAGACAGATGGGAAACAGACACCGTAAGGTCCGCGACTAATTTTCAAGCTAGAAATGATTTCCTAGACATGTATGCTATGGCCGTGAAAGGGTAGGGGTAGGATAGGTAGGTTGTCTAAGTTACTTATTAGCTTTTTAAAACGATAAGCTTATCGGCGGACGAGGTAGCTTAGAATCGTGCCCTACTCGGGGAGAATTATAATACTATATACTTAAAAAGACGGGCTTAAGAAGGAAAGAGGGAGTTTTAGGTAAGGGAAGAGATAGATATTATAAGGTCCGTAACTAATTTTAAGCTAGAAATTGTTTTTTATATAGGTAATATTATAGGCGTTAAAGGGTAAGGGTAAGGGTTAGGTAGGGTACGTAGTTTATATAATTAGTTATAAAGGTAGTAGCTTTTTAGGAGAATAAGCTTATCGGCCGATAAGGTAGCTTAGAATTATATCTACTTAGGGAGAATTATAATACTATATACTAAAAAGTCGGGCTTAAGAAAGATAGATAGAGTATAGTAAGTATAAGGGTAAAAGTATATATAGTAATATAGTAAATACCTAGTACTCTTAGATAAAAGGTAAGACTAATTCTTATAGAATTTAGTATATATACGTAAGCCCTTCGCCTTATATATATATATAGGCTTTGCTAAGCCTTAGTTATTCCTATAGCTATAATATTACGGAACCGAGGCGCGTAAGGCGCTCGTATACCTCGCTAGACTCGCTACCTTATAGCTACCTCGACGACGTACTAGTCGCTAAGTCCCTTACTCGCGCCTTAGAAACCCGGGTACGCGTAGAGACTACTTTACTATTCTCTCGACCGTTCGACCGTCGCTACTCTAATACCTACGTACTTATACCTATAGGGATAGTAAGATATATTAATTTACTATTAACTCGCTAGTAAGTTACTAAACCTATATATACCTAAACCGATCTAAAAGTATTATACTTAATTTAATTCTAACCGTTAAAATTAGCGTATATATAACCCGTCTAATTCTACCGTTCTTTACGCCTATCTATTATATATTTTAACTATACTATTATTCGAGCCTTATAGACTATATTATTCGGACGGCTACGGTAGAGGCTACTTACGCTAGTATAACCTACGCTACTTCTTCTACTTTATTATAGAACTATAGCTTCTAGTTATTATACGATACCGCGATAGCTAGATAGTATCTCTATACTAGCTACTAACTACCTTACTTATAATCTATAAGTATTCTTTTTTTTCTTCTTTTTTTTTTCTTAAAAGAGGTACTACTTCTCTATATAACTTCGAGATAATACTAATATCTTAAGTTATCGACGGTCTAACTAATACGTAGGCCTAAGTATTTATTAGAGTAAGGTCTATTTAGTATAATAGTAGTAAAGTTATTACTAGAGGCTATTAATAGTAAGTTCCGCCTAGGTTCTAGGCTCGGATCCGGGCTAGTTTAGTATATAGTTAATTCTTATTATATACCTATACCGTCTAAAATAAATAAAGGCGGAATTAGAAAATAAGGAAAACGACTAAGTCCTAATATCTTCTAACTTATACTAGTCTACCTCCTTTAACTACTGTTTTAATACCTAATATTATAACCCTAAATAACCGCCTACTTTACTTACGCTACTATAAGTTACCTAGTCCTATATATTATAATATTCGGTCTAGGGTTAGCTATCTAGTTTAATTAATTATATAGTTATAGTAAAGAAACTATAAGATTAGCTAAGAAGAAAGAAACTATATACTAGTATAATTAATAGATATATAACGTTCCTAATTTATATATTCTCTTCTATATATATTATATAGCTATTAGCTATAGGAATCTATAGCGTATAGTAGGTAGCGTTTAGCTCTATTATCGATATAACTTATATATTTATAATAGAAACGTACCGAGATATTATTCTCTCTTTACCTTAGTTTCTAGCCTTTAAAGGCGCGGATAAGGCCGCTAGTCGAGCTTAGAAGCCGCTAGCCCTCTCGAGCTTCGTAACTAGTACGCTTACGAAAGACGTCGTTTCGAAATAATAAAACGATAAAAAGTCGTTTATAAATAATAAAACGATAGAAAGATAACTCCTCCGTTAAAATCGGCTCGAATCTTTTAATTCTATCGGCGTTAGATTCGTTATATCCGGCGCTAGAAGATAACCGTTAGCGAGTTTCGATTTAGGTTAGCGATATTAAGATATCGGTATCGGTAGGAGATTAACTTAAAAGAACTTTCTCCGACTACGTATAAGAATAAGTAAGCCGAAGTTACGGACTTCCGTATAAATTTATCTACGGGATCTATTATAATAAGGAGTTAGCGAAAGCCGGCGTTATATACTCGGGTAGAAAGCTTACCGAAGTTATTATCTATAATAGATACTAGAAGATAGAAGAGAGGACTCGGTAGAAGATATTTATATAGCTAGTATACTAAATACTAATTACTAAATACTACTCGATTAGCGCTCTCTAAGGAGGAGGGGGGAGTTAGTAGGTCGTTCGAAGGACGGGATTAGATAGCGAAAATGCTATATTCTTATATAAGGTATTATCTTATTAAAGGAGCTAACGAAGTAGGTCGTACTCGGCCCTAAGCGCTATCTAAGAAGAAATTAGCCGACGCTAATAAAGGTCGAGTATCTAAATCCGGTCTACTACCGACTCTTTATCTACGGTAGTACTAACCTAATAACCTTTAAAGACGCCTATATATTACGTCGAATCCGGTATTAATTAGCGTAATCGTAATCGAGCTCTTCTACCGAGGCGTTAGCTCCGTAACCTCCTCTACTATAGCTACTAGCCTCGAATTATCTAAAGATAGTCGCGTTACCGTTCGTACTACCGAAGAGTCCTCGTATAATCGTAAATAGTCTAAGATATCGAAGTATACTTCGAATGTACGCTCGTATACCGGCGCTTATAAAAGGGTTACCGACTAAGGGCGTTATATACGAAGTAAATGTTCCCGAGAGTATTTAGCTATACTACCTATTATCGCGCTCTAGTTCGATAGCCTAATCGTACGTATACTTACGGTACCTACTAGATTTCTCGGTACTACTAGCGACTCGTACTAAGTATTCGTTCCTTACCTATAACTTCCTACTTAAAAATAATGTCCGCTATACTAGTATCCTCTAGCTCTTCGACTATTCCGCTTAGTTCCGCTAACTTTCGATCGTAAATCCGCCTTTAACGCTTAATCGCTAGTTCTAGGCCTACCGAGACCGGACATCTACTATACGGTACTCGTAGTACTTACCCGATCGACTATCCGGTAAGGCTAGCCTCCTAGCGTACTACGGTTTACTTCTAAGTTCTAAGGTTATTAAAGCTAAGTAGTATAAGTACGAGCGCTTATTAATTAAGGATTTATAGGCGCTAGGATCGGCCGAGAGGAAGTCGGTTAAGAGTAATATAATATAGAAGCGAGTTATATTATATTATAGTTATTAGTATATCCGATAATTCCGATACGAATACGTTAGATAGAACGCTTATTAGTTTACGTAGCCTACCCCGCGCTCTTAGCTTCCGAGAGACGCGCTTACTAAAAATCGCGTATAGAGTTCCCTATTATACTTTATCTATAGGATATTATTTATATTTATAGTATAGCTCTTTCTAAGGTATTGTTCGTATTATTATTATATTAGAGGTATTATTATACCGTTTTTACTACCCCCTTCGAGTAGTCTACCGCCCTCGAGTCTACCCTTCGTACTACTAACGCCGCGGCGCTCTACTCGTACCCTAGCTCTTACTATCTATAGAAAGGAAGCTATTAAGGCCCTAAAGCCTTATTCGAGAGGTAGTCGCGTAGAGGGTATTATAAAGGCTAAGGCGCTACCGGTAGTACTAGAAGAGCCCTCGTCGTATCCGATAATCGTAGAGACCGAGTCTTAGGCCGAAGCGTTCGTAAACGTATAGCTCGCGCTACTCCGGAAGGATAACGAGGATAAGGATAAGGATAGGAGCCGCCGACTCCGGATATATATAATATACTAGTTATTAAAGGATAGGATACCTCTAATAATAGAGCGGTAGAAGATACTAAGACTAAGCGATTAGTAAGAGAAGCTATTAACCGCGCCGCGCGTAAAAGGATAATAAAGGATATAGAGTAATAGGCTTAAAAGGACGAAGCGAAGAGGCTTAATACCGAGTATACTACTTAGCGTATTATTAAAGCGGCGACGAAGAAACGGAGTCGTAAGGCGCCCTCCTCTAGCCTACCGCCGTCTAGCGCTCGTCGTCGTCGTATTAGTATTACTACGTCCTTACCGGTACCGCTTTAATTAGAAGGTATTACTACTTAGGAGCTATACGAATATTATATCGTACTATCGGTACGCTAAGGTAAGACGGTACTCTTTTAAGATACTTAATATAGCTCTTCGAGCGATAAGGACGAGATCCTTACTAGCCCTATAGTTAGACCCTACGCTAGGTCGGG
>AFIV01000066.1:0-93584 GCA_000223765.2 Zymoseptoria ardabiliae STIR04_1.1.2 | reverse complement strand
AAGATTAGTATATAGGGAGGTAATAGAATCGAATTTTTAGGAATAGAGTAGAATTTCGAGACGAATTTAATAGCTATACCGGTTTTACGATTAGGGGGATAGGGGGGGCGGGTATTATTAGAGGACAACTCCGGTTTAGACCCTTATAGGGGTAGCTATAAGGATCTCGGTACGGAGGTACCTAAGGTAGTACGGCGGCGTAAATAGACTATTATAGAGGCTAAGAAGGAGGTTATTAAGAAGAAGAAGAAGAATAAGAATTCGACGAGAAGTATAGTCGTTACTATACCGGCCGCTCCTATCTACCTTATTTTATATATACTTTAAGTAGCTCTTATATAAGGCAAGTTCTTCTATATATATATAGATAATCTATTTAGTAATGTACCGCTCTACGCCGTATTACGTACGTATAGTATCGCCGCGACTAGTACCGTTAGAAATACCTTAAGACTATAGCCTTAGTAAGGAGCTAAGTTTAAACGTACTAAGAAGGGGGTAACTAAGCTCGTTAAGCTCGCTCGTAAAACTACTAACTTTCTATTCGATTTAATCCTTTAACGGTCGCCTTTATTCGAGAGTATATACGTTCGTACTAGAATAAGCTACGAGAGTATAAACTAGTACCGCTCGTTACGGCTTACTATAACGACTATATAGGCGGTATCGATATTTACGACTAGTTAAGAAGCTACTACTCGACTTAGTATAAGACTAATAAGTCGTAGTATACCCTCTTTTCTTTCCTCCTTAACGCCGCGCTAATTAACTCGTTTATCCTTTATAGAGATACTTACTACTATACGAAGGAACCGCTCCTTACCGACTAACGTAAATACCGAGTCTATCTCGTAGCCGAGCTCGTACTAGACGGCCTACGCGAATAGGAGCTTCTCCGTTAATAGTAGCCGGTCGTACTAAAGAGGAGAGAGCGTAATAAGGAAACTAGTAGATATATAGCTAGTAATACTACGAGTCGAGTTACGAGATACTACCGGCGTTACTAATTTAAGAGGAACGAGTACATTATAGACATAGAGCGTATAAATACTATACTTAACTATACTATCCGCTTATTACCGAGTAAGAAACGCTACTATCTCTATAGGTAGGCTTCTACTAGCTAAGGGGTAGAGTATAATGTTCGTAAGGCTTATTACTATTATAAGGACTATAGTATTAAGTATCCGCTCTATCTATTATGTCGACGGTTATAGTATATAATCTCTTTAGAGGCTAACCTTATAACCGCGCTAATTAATATATAATAACTTCTAGCTCCTATACTACCTTCTTATATACCTATAATAATATCTAATATATCGCTCGTACCTCCTTACGTAATGCCCTTAACCCTAACTCTATAGCTACGATCTAAGCCTCTAAAAATCTACTACCCTTAGCCGCTCCGCCCTTAGCTTCTACCCCTTCTTTAATAGCCGCTTCTTTAATAGCCCCTTTAAGAGCTTATATAAGCTCCGGTAGTACTAGTGCCGCTAGTAACGACGTCTATAGAGGTTAAGGAACTTCGGATAAATATATACTATTAATAGTAAGGTTGTCGATAATAGTAGAGCGGTCGGAAGGATAAGGATCTTCTATAAACTATATATCGATAATAGGAGGTAGATCGAGGTTATCGTTAGTAATTAATAGGCTAAGGGTATCGTTGTTAGGCTTGCTATTACTAATCTTTATATATAATTAGCTTAAAAGTATATACGAGAGTCCTAGCCCTTACTAACCTCTTCCTTTATAACCGCCGGAGCTATAACCTTAGATTTAAAGCTATATATATACTATTTGGAGCGATTTTAAGGGTTTAAGAGGTATAGAAACCTCCCTAGACTAAGGTGGACGCACGTCCTACCGAGACTCTTGTTCACTACTAAGAATAGGTAAGAGTTTTGTACTAACATAGGACAGCCGTCGCGCTAGGTTCCTCGGCGTTTCACCGGAATCACCGTTAAAGCTCTTAAGGGATGGACAACGAGGGCCCAGCATCGTGCGTAGGTCAGAGCTCTTGACCTTGCTCCGGGTTTCCGGCCCCAATCGATGGCCTTTGAGCTTTTGTCCAGGACTACTCTCTCTTAACTTGGGGACGCTTTCATGTTGGGACTTCTTTGAGACACAGGACATCAACGTCAGTTACCCAGAACGGAGAGCTGCTACATCACCAGCTCTCCTCAACCGTCGCTGAGCATCCTGCACCGCCAATGGATCTGAAAGGTGGTCAGACAAGTGATCACGCGAGGAGGGGGAGGCAGCTCACTCTCTCGCCTGGTCCTGGTTCCCAACAACTTCAGGATGCCTGTCTTTGCCTTCCGTCTCCCAGCGCAGCACATCCGTTGGGTCAATGACGACAACCCTTCTCCCTTCGGCCAATAAGCGATTGATGTTCTCATGCACAATCCGTCGTGCAACCTTGTTCAGGGAGAAAACATCCCGAAACGAGAGCACCACCGCGCACGCGTCTGCATAGGTCCCCGACTCGAGATCGTCTGGATCCACGTCTCCGAGCTTTTGGACCAAGGCTCTTGTCAAGATCTCGGAACCAGCGAAGCGAACTGCTCCACGCATATGGAAGATGGCCACTCGACGCCGACAATTCGCATGGTCGTCGGCCGTCTTCAAGTTTGCGATGGTTGTGGTGCCCCTGGAGCGGGCGATCTGAGCCACGTCCATCATATGAAGCTATTGTCGGGTCAGCAACGCTTATACAATGAGGCTTGAATATTTTCCAAGCTTCCGCGTAGTTCGAGACGGTCTCGGATGCTGCGAGCTTTGGACCTTCCAGAACTTACACCCATATCTCTCGAAAGTTGCTCGCAGATAGCCACTCCTCGCACACTATTACCCTTATCGTCCAGCTTCGGCGAGAATGCAGCCAGACCAACCTGTCCAGGCAGGGCACCGAGAATGCCACCTGCGACTCCCGATTTCGCCGGTATTCCAACATTCGAAACCCAATCGCCGGCAGCGTCATACATCCCACAAGTCGTCATGACTGACAAAACCTGTCTTACACTGTCATGAGGGAAGATGCGCTCGGAGGTAACAGGATGGTAGCCCGCATTGCCCAGTGTCGCAGCCATCAGCGCAAGATCCCGAACCGTGACATTGACAGAGCACTGCCGGATATAGCCTCTGACGACCTCGCGAGGATCGCCGCGCAGGATGCCAGCGGCTTTGAGCATATGCGCGAGCCCCATATTACGGTCCCAGTCCTTCATCTCCGCCTCAAACACCTCTTCGCAAACGTGCAATTGCCGACCAGCCAGTTTGGACATGACTTTCAAGATCCGATCCGTACGCTGCTCTGAAGTCGCGTCGGGGCTCACGACAAGTGAGTGGGCAGCAATAGCACCAGCGTTGATCATCGGATTCATCGGGCGGTTCGAGCCTTCATGCAGAGAAAGCTCATTGAAAGCATCGCCGGACGGCTCGACTCCAATTTTCTCCAGTACATGCGCGAGACCGGCGTCTTCAATGGCGAGGGCGTAGACAAATGCCTTGGAAATGGACTGGATGGAGAATTCGACCTCGTCGTCGCCGGCGCTGTACACATTGCCATCCACCATTGCAATGGCCACGGCCAGGCGGGACGTGTTGGCCTTGGCCAGCACGTCAATATAGCCGGCGGGAGCGCCGGAGTCGTCAGCGCGAGCATTTTCGAGGACTCGGTCGAGGTAATCCGGGATGGGAGACTTCATGGCGATGATGGAGATGAACAGGATGATGATGATATTGGGGAAGATGTGATGTGGTTTTGTTTGCTCGTCATCTTCTTGGACCCCGCCATTGCATGCTTTGCGCCAAGGTATTGTCGTCCATTCGCTCCAAGGACACACGAGGGAAACCGGGAGGGATGTTCTCAGCTATGGACGGGTGATCATGGGGAGTATTGCAATGTGTATATTGAAAGAATGTACAGGATGTGAGATAAAATCGACCATCCGACTCCAGCCCGCAGCATGATATACCCACCCCAAACGCCATACCGCATCAAATGTATTCACAACAGTCCGACGATCAATCCTCACTCTCCGCCGCCTTCTCCTGCGCCGACATCTGCACCTCACTCTTCGGCAACTTACTGCTCGCCACGACCTTGATCGCCAACCGCCTCAACGCCATCGTACTCAGAAGATCAAACACACTGACCTCCGCCCTGAACTTCCTGAAGATCATATTCCTCACCTCCACCGCCGCGAGAGAATCCACACCATACGAGTGCATCGGCTTCTCCATATCCACATCTTCAGGCTCCATACCCGTCGCCTTGGCGATGTTGACGGCGAAGACTCCTTCGACAACATCCGCGGCGGCAGCGAGACTGGTACACGCCTTCAGTGCCTCCTGGGCTTGTTCGTCCTCGCCCGCGTTGGCCGAGTCGTCGCCGCTGGCGCCATGGAGATTGGTGTACTTGAGATCAGCAGCCATGGCGCTGCCGATACTGCCGTCTTGCATCAGCTCGCTGCCAACGCCGGTGACGACTTGAGGTGGAACGGGGAGGCCGTTGCGGGTAGTGCCGAGCATGGCGGCGGAGAGGAGGAGGCGGAGATCGCGTTCGGAGATGAAGAGAGGTTTGAGGTAGCGGAGGCGTTCGAATTGTTCGGGGTTTTCGGCGATGTAGCCGACGTCGGAGACGATGCCGAGATCGATGGTCGTTGCGTTGAAGCCGTTCTTGCGGCGGTGTACGGAGAGGGCGTCTTGGTAGGTTCCTGCGGCGGAGTAGTTGGCCTGTGAGGAGATGATTAGTATGTACAGCTCTGAAAGGGCTGTGAGGATCTCTTACCTGTCCAGGGTTACCAATAATACCCGCCATCGACGACAACATGATAAAGAAGTCCATATCCTTGGGCAGCTCAGTGTGCAGGTTCCAGCTACCAGTGATCTTCGGCTGCGTAGACCTCGTCCACTGATCAAAAGTCATATTGTCAAAGACAGAGTCCTCGAGCACCATGGCAGCTTGCACAACACCCTTGATCTTCTCGCCACGGTCCAGAGAAGCCTGCACAAAGCCGGCAACTGCAGCTTGAGAAGACACGTCGCATGGGTACGCTTTTGCATTGCAACCGCGGAGCTGCAGCGAGTTGAGCAGAGTCTTGGCCTCTTCCGTCTTCGCGCCGGAGCGAGAGATGAACGAGATGTTGCGAGCGCCGGCCACGAACATGGTCTCGGCGATGGAACGGCCGATACCGCCGAGTCCACCTGCTAGGACATACGTGGCCTCTGGATCAAGTGCCAGAGTTGGCGGAGGAGCCGGAACAGCGAGAATGACGTTCTTCGGTCCGATGTTGACAGCCATTCCTCCAGGAAGAGAGAGATTCTCCGGCAGAGGAGTCGTGCCGTTGAATCCGGACAGATCCTGGTTCCTCTTCGGCGGCAAGATGTGGAAGATGCCCTGGTGAGCCAGAGCCCATGCAGTCTGGTAGACTCTGGAGACTTCACTCGGGGTTGTCTCGCGGAGGTAGTCGAGGTCCAAATTCGTGACAGTGACACCTTGTGCTAGCGCAGCGGAGGAAGAAAGGACGGCGCCCGAGCCAAGACTGACGCAGCGACCGAACGGAGCGAGACAGTTGACCGTGTAATGGGCGGCGCCGTCAGCGACAGAGGACACGACCAAGTCGACGCCACGGCCGCCGGTGCGACGGAAGAGAGCTTGCCTGAACTTGTCGCAGCGGTTGATTTGGATGACGTTGTCGTCCTCCAGGCCCATGTGCTCTACCAGCCAGCGACGCTCGTATGCCGTGTTGTAGGAGGCATAAAGCGTGGCTCCCAGATGTTGAGACAACAAGATGATAGCAGCAGTGTTGGAGCCAGACTCGGTTGTGATAAGGATTGAGTCGCCCTTCTTGATCTTGCCAAGCTCAATGACGGACAAGTATGCAGTGGTAATGGCCGACGGCAAATTCACGGCGACGGCGTCTGCAATGAAACTGGGCTGCGGTCGCACAAAGCCCTCGGAGATTCGCAGGCGGCTGCGGAGGGAGTTCTTCGAACAGACAATGACCTTGTCTCCGACGCTGTATTCTGTCACCTTGGCTCCGATGGCAGTCACGGTACCCACGGCATCTCGACCGACGGAGTTTCCGGGAGTGAACTCGGCAGAGCTGAGCATGACCACGGACGGCTGAACTTCAATACCATCATCGGCAAGAGGCTCGTCGTTGCCCACATCCTTGATAAAGTGCAAAGCATGAGTGTCGGGAGAGACCACAGCTCGAACAGGGTAATCCAGCGACTCAAGGGTTTGCTCCACAGGAACACTGGAAACTCCCTGCTGAAGTTCGGCGTGGAAGCTCTCGTCGGTAGCAAGGCGAGGCACGCACAGCTTGTCGCCAACCTGGACAAACTCCTGCTCAACAGCCTTGGCACCGGACAGAACTGAAGACTCAAAAGCGTCGACAATAAAGTCAATACTGTGGTCGTCCGAGATCTTCTCCTTGCCATCAAGGTCGAGCTGGAACAGGCGAAGCTGCGGCTTTTCGACGCGGATCGTTCGCAGGAGACCAGTCGTGCTGGCGAATCTCAAGCCCTCGACAGAGCGGACATCAGCACCACGAGTGACCCAGAGGATGCATTCCGCGTTGGAGGCAAGATCGCGGAGCCAAGTGAACTGCTTCTCAGTCCAGCCATCAACGTAGCACTCTTCAATTTCGAGGAGCGACAGGACGACCTTGCCTTTGATGCTCTCAAAGTTGATCGACTCCGGGTGCAAAGTGCTGATGCTGGTGCACGAGGATGCAAGTCTTGCTTGAAGCTCCGCCACCAACAGTGGCAACTCGACGGACTCCTTGAAGGCGTGAAGGATGACAAGCTCGTCCAGCTTGAGCAGTGGCGCTTCGGATTCGATGATGACCGCCTGTTCGCCATCGTCGCTGTGCTCGGGGGTGACTTGAACGTCGTCCTGGTGAAGAGGGATATAATCCATGCGAGTGCACTTGCGAGATCCACTTTCAGATGAAGCCGCAGAGGTGGCCGAGATGTCGCGGGACAAGAAGCGGCGGACAACCACTTTTGGCGCCTCCCAAGCATCGTCAGACAGCACAATGTCGCCAGCTGTGTCGCCCGAGCCGCTTTGATCGCCCTTGCTGTATCCATGCAGCTCGGTGCCAGGCGCTGTTGTAACGTCGGCGGCGACGTAAATGCTGTCAATGCTGATCGGAACCAGAGTCTCGTTACCAGACAGACTATGGAGGTATCCTAAAGCCTGCAAGTGGAAGATGGCGTCCAGAGTTGCCGGGTGGATGAGATGAGGATATTCAAATTCAGATGGCATGGCGGACTTTGTGTCGGGCACAGTGAGAACACCGTAGCCTTCACCGAATCCAGACACCGCCTTGGTGACGTTGCGGTGAAGTGGGCCGTACTGCAGACCCATCTTGTCGTCGAACAGTTTGTAGAACGTCTTTGGCTTGATGACTCTGCAAGCACGCTTTTGAATAGCGTCGTACAAGACGGATTCAGATTGCCACTCCCGAGCACCTTCGCCAAAGTCATCGCCGTCGTAGAGGAGAGACACCGTTCCAGTACACATCGTGTTCCACGGATCGTCGCCGTTGCGTGAATATACCTCGAACGTCCATGCAGTCTCGGTGGGAGAGGGCGATGATGTTGGCTTCAAGTGGATCTCAGTCTCGGCAAAGCCGTCGCCGGACGGAATGACGAGACCCTTCTTGAACACAATGTCTCTCACCTCAACCGCCTTCAGGGTCTTATGCGGGTCGGCCAGCGTGCGTGCACCTTCGATGGCCTGCACAACCATGGCAGCGCCGGGATAGAGGACATTGTTCTGGACGCGATGGTCACTCAGCCAGGGCTGCTCGGAGATACGGATGTAATTGTGCCATCTCGGCTCGGTGGCGGAAGCCGTGTCGACGACGAACCCAAGGAGATCGGTTCTGGGCTTTTCGCGGTTGAGGACCGTCTTGGCGTATGCACTCGTGTGCTCGTAATACTTGTGGTTCCATCTGTATGGCGGCAGGCAAGCCAGGGACTGGAGTGGGTTCTGAGGCTCGGTCTGGAAGTTCAGCTTGTGAATGTCAACGGTAATGCCGTGTCCCCACAGTTTGCCAACCGCGGTGAGGGCAGAATGAGCAGCGTCGACGTTGCGAGAAAGCAGTGCGGTGTAAGGTACTGATGTAGCTAGCTTTCCATCGACAGCGTTGAGGATCTGCAGCAGAGGGCCTTTGAGAACCTCGGCGGGACCAATCTCCACCACGGCGGAGTAGACGACAGGAAGCTTGCGGCGAGTTTTGGTTTTACCGGGAGTCGTAGCAGGTTGCGTCACCAAAGCCTGAACGGCATCGGAGAACCGGACGCATCCTAACATGTTCTTGACCCAGTACGAAGCCTCGACGTCGCTGGCGGTGAGGATCGTGCCGCCGGTGACGGAGGAGAACATGGTCGCCTTGGGTGTGGTGGTCGCCACCTCGATGTCGTGCATGGCGGCCAGATAGTCATCAGCAATGCAGCGCATGTGCGGAGAATGGTACGCAGTCTTGACTCGCAATTTCCTCGCGAAGATGGAAAGATCTTGCAGCTTCTTCTCGAGAACGTCGATGGCAGTCTGATCGCCGGACAATGTGACACTGTCGGGAGAGTTGACACAAGCGACGACGACGGATTCCGGCGGTATCATGGCCAGGTAAGGCTGAACCTCAGCTTCGGACAGAGCGACAGCCATCATGGCACCCTTGGTGGTGCCCATGCGGCGCTCGACGTCAGCGGAGAAGAGACCACGGCAGTACGAAACTTTGATGGCCTGCTCATGGGCGAGGAAGCCAGCGGTGTAGGCTGCTGCAATCTCTCCACTGCTGTGTCCGACCACCGACTTGGGAGTGAGGCTCCACTCCGCCAACAAGTCGACAAGAGCAAGCTGCAGAGCAGTGCAGAGAGGCTGACTGAACTCAGGCTGGTCGATACGCGAAGTCTCCTTGCTAGCGCTGAGCTCCTCGATGAGGTTCCAGGTGCAGCCGAGGCGCTTCAGCTCCGTTTGAGCACGTTGCAGACTGGCGCGGTATGTCTTGAACGCCATGAGCGACTTGCCCATAGTAGCCCACTGCGCACCTTGACCGGTGAACAAGAAGAACGAATTGTTGTTCTTGGCGCCACGGCGCAACTTCGTCAGCGGAGCCTGCAATTGCTGCGACAGGTCGGAAGCTGAGCGGGCGACAATGAAGGACCGGTGGTCGAAGGTGGATCGTCTGGAGGAAAGAGTGTAGGCGAGGTTCTGCAAGAACTCAATGTTTTCCACCTGCTCCTGGTTGTCCTGCACGTATTTTGCAAGTGCCGCTGCGTTTCTCTGAAGACCTGCCTGGTCAACAGTGGAGACGACCAGAAGCTTGGGCTGTAGCAAATCTTTCTCAGCATCGTCGCCTGGCGAAGAGGCACCGGAGCTGAAGCCAGAGTCCGAGCCATCGGACACTTCCGCAGTATCGAGTGGTCCGAGTAGAGTCTGGTGGTGTCCGGTCAAGCCATGGGACTTGAGGTAGTGGTAGGCGTCGTCGATGATGACGTGCGAGTTGGCTAGCGAAATGTCAGTGGATGGACAAGTTATCCTGTCTCAGGGTTTCGCTCACCTCCACCATAACCGAAGCAGTTTACGGAAGCCCGACGCACACCCGCAATCGGCCATGGAACCAAAGACGTGGGAAGAGCGACCTTCCATTCGTCCAACTTGAGTCTTGGATTGACCTTTTCGAAGTCTGCGATAGGAGGGATTTGTCCCTGTTCAACCACGAGGACAGTCTTGATCAGGCCAGCAAGACCAGCGCAGCCTTCAAGATGACCAATATTGGCTTTCACGCTGCCAACGTAGAGTGGGTTTGCCTCGGTGCGCGTGGCGCCAAAAGTGGCGCCCAAGGCTGAAAGCTCGTACGGGTCGCCGATGGGGGTACCTGGGAATGAGGTCAGAACTAGAGTAAAGCGGGAGATCGTCCATCAGTGCATACCTGTGCCGTGAGCTTCAAAGTAGGCAGTCTGATCCATGTCGAGACCGGCAGCCTTGTAGACCTGTCTGATCAAGTCCGCCTGAGCTTCAGGTGAAGGCATGGTAATACCAGGCGTGCGGCCGTCTTGACCGAGACCAGAGTTCCGGATGACAGCTCGAATAGTGTCGCCGTCCTCCAGCGCTTTGCTCAACTTCTTGAGCACCACCGCACCGATGCCGTCACCGCGACCATAACCGTTGGCGCGGTGGTCAAATGAATGGCATCGCCCATCGGGGCTCAAGAACCCCATTCCGGTCAAGTCGCGCATGTAGCAAGGATCACAAATCATGTTGGTGCCACCTGCGATGGCCATCTTGGACTCACCGGTACGAAGAGACTGGCAAGCGAGGTGGACGGCGTAGAGTGAGGATGAGCAGGCGGTGTCGACCGTCATACTTGGGCCACGCATGTCGTAAAACCAGGAGACACGATTGGCGAGCATGCTCATACCATTTCCAGTGGCGGCGTAGAAAGGTCCAGTGTATGGATCGCGGCCACCTCTCGCCTCCCAGTCACGGGTGAAGCAGCCGACGAAGACGCTGGTGTCGGTGCCGGCTGTCGATGATGCGGAGATACCGGCGTTCTCCAGTGCTTCGTATGAGACCTCCAGCATATGCAGCTGCTGTGGATCGCTGCCTTCGACCTCGGCGGAGGTCATGCCGAAGAATGGAGCATCAATGATCTTCGCGCCTTTCTCGTACTCGCCAGACAAGAAATGCGAACCCTTGACGAAGATCTGCGTGGAAGCTGAGTCAGTCGTGTTCGTTGTTGCAAGGTCGGCCAAAGACTTACTGAGCCAGCGCGGGCTTGGTCGGGATGATAGTAGCCTTCTGTGCTGACTGTGAAGGAAGATTGTCAACCATTCGCTCGAGTTTTCAGGATAGATGAATCATGCTCACATCTATCCTTGGGGATGGTTCTCCATCCATCCCGTCCACTCTGGAGCAGATCCCAGAACTCCTCGCTGGAGTGCGACTCTCCAGGGAAGCGCATGCCCATACCGACGATGGCAATGGGCTCCATCTCTGCGTTCTCGATGACAGGGCTCATATTGTGCGTAAAGGTGCAGGAGAAACGATTGACGGAAGAGTTGTGCGGGACGGGAAAGGAGGAGAAGAATAGCGTATATGTCGAGGAGTGTGAGGAGTGTGACCTTACTCTGGATGAAGGCAGGATATGTGTCTTTTAGTATGCGTAGCGATGCACTCCCTATCGTGGTCAAGACACGGACAATGACATGCTCGCCTGCAGTTCGGCCTTCGCGCCGAGGAGCGTCATTCCACCGCGTGGCGTGCGAGACAATGATTCAGCGGTGCATAGCTTCTATCATCCGATATCACAGGCGAAGTTGGAACGATGATCTTGATGGATGAGGTGCTGTGGTCTCGCATGTGGCAAGGACACTAGCGCGAACGATATGCCGGTTTCCGGGAGTTTCGTGATGATTTGCTCCGCGGCGGTTTAGCGGGACTGGATGGAGGATCCACGTCGGAATACCGAATCTGAGGTACGGTCCTTGACATGCCATGTGGGCGCTTGATAACGGTTCATGCAATGCAGCCGAACCACTCATGGGCAGTGTCAACGATGCGTGGAGAGTGCATAGCCTCCGCATGGATCGGGAGACATTGAGACGCGGGCGGTAGGGCAGAAGATCAGCCGCTTCGTTTTCCAAGGCGGCGATCCACTCGAGGAACTTTGCGAGAGTTCCATTGCTTCTGTGGACCTTTCACGGCCCATCAATGCGGTAGATGTGGAGATTGATATCATTGCTCGTGACTGGCGAGGCAAGGCAAGACAGGACAAGCTCGGAGCAGGCAAGGCTTGTTGTGTCTTCAAGACGGATGCATGAATTGGAGCCATGCTGCAGATAGATGCATGAGTGAGATTCTCGTCGTCGTCGTCGTCGTTGTCGTCGTCCTCGGCCGTGTCAGTGTCGTCGGCCGTAGGGCTGCATCCGTGAAGAAAGGCGGAATTGCTATGAGACGACCATCATGGTTGGTGTTCAGGGATTGATGTGGTTGTTGTCAAGGTTCCTTATGGAAGGTTGGTCGGGACATTGTTGGTGTTGAGGGATCTTGATGTGGGTGATGTCAAGGAAGTGGACAACCTGGAAGATTGTTCGGGGAAAAGACGCGAGCATTATTTCGGTCACGTGAACGGGAAACGGAAACAAATGCGTTCCGAATTCAATCAGGCAAGGCACGGTCAATGTGTGAAATGTCTTGGTTTTGATGATCATCTAATCACCCCCTCATCAAACTCATCAAATGCACCCCCCAAACTCCATCAATATGATCAAATAATGACACCGGAAAGAAATCCCTGTTCATCCCGGCCAAACTCCCTCCAAACACTCTCCACCCACCCTGCCCAATCCCGCTCACGCCGCCACCATGACCGCCTGCTCCATCGGCCGAGCCGAGATCTTGGGAATATCAAAACGGTTGCTCTGCCCCATGACATACGCCTTGTCAATCGCCTGGCGAATGCGCAGCACATCCTCCGCCTTGTGCGGAATCTCATGAACACCATCATATCTCACGAGCTGCGTCATGGTCGGATCGCACATTTCCTGCGCGATCTCGGCGAGCTTGAGCGGTGCCGGATCATCTCGCAGACCGCGGACATGAACCGTGGGAATGTTGATGCGCTGCGTGGTGTATACAGCGTTGAAGAATCGCGGGAAGTCCTCCAAGTCATACGAGTCGTCGTCGATGGCATTGGTCTCGTCGGACTCGTCGATACCGAAGAAGTTTCTCGCGCCGAGAGACGCCTGGACCATGTCGATGAGAGCGATGAAGATTTCCCTTTCTTTGCCTTGGACTTTATTCTCCTTCACGACGGAGAATTCTCGTGGATCTTTGTGGCCTTTACGGCTGATGAAACCCTCGTGGAGTTCGTCCTTTTCCGCGTCGGTGAGCTGGTTCAATGCGGCCATGATCTCTTTCGTCTTGTACTCCGGGTCAGCGGAGAGTGCGGCGGCGGTGCCGAAGAAGCAAACGAATTTGAACGGCAGTGGCACGCCAGGGCGATCGATCAGGTGTTGGAGGCAGTAGCCAAGCACAAACGCTCCGCCTTGGCTGTATGCCAAAGCGCCATCGAAGGGGCCGTGCTCGGCGAGTGTTTCCTCCATCAGCTCGTTGGCGGCTTGGATGCCGTCGGCACCCCACGCATCCCAGTATGCGAGATGTCGGCCGGGAATGAAGTCGGCCATTGCTGTGGAGATTGTCAGTCAGGATCTATTCCCAGCCGATGATCGACTGTGCTCTGGATGAGGCTTACAAGTTCGGTTGACTTTGACCTCGCCGTCCACGAAGACGTATTCGTGGTGAGCGCCGATGCCGTTGGTGAGGCTGCCGCACATCGCCTTGAAGATCTCGGAGGACATGCCGTATCCGTGGCAGACGAGAAGCTTCATCTTGGCGATGGGAATAGAGATGAGAAGTGGTGGTGTTCGTTTGAAGGGTGGTAGTGAAAGGTGAGGCAAGTGAGATGAGGAGATGAGGCTGTTGGTTGTTGTGACTGAGTTGTGACTCTGGTGGTGGCTTGACTTCCCTTAAGAATGCCAGAGCACTCCTTCTCGTCCATTGCTAATGTCCATAGGTCTGCGAGCGGCGAAGTCGAGTTCTGTGCGCGATGCGCAATCCACCCGCGGCGTATTCTGGGCGTTCATATTCGCTTCTCGCGTAACAGTCCCACAACACCGGTCTACCGCCGCGAAGTGGTAATGAAGCATTCGGACGGCCGAAGGCGCAGTCGACTACACTTCGGCCGAAAGACTTGGCGGCGCACCGATATGCCGGCCTATCGTTCGGCGGCGGAGACATTGTGCGGCGCATAGCCCTGTGATGGAGTTTGTTGCACGATGACGACGATGGATGCAGCTTCGTTGTTGTTGAGGTCAAGTACTGGACATCATGTCTTCTATATCAGTCAATTGACATTGCACCAACAACAGAGACAGTATCGACAGAGACAGATACCGTCGCTACAACAGAACGACTGTAATTACAGGATCCCCGACACCGGTCACTATAACATCAGTCACCACAACGGAAATTGACCGAACAAACGAATACCTCACCAACCCCAAACAAGTCAACATGCGCGTTCTCTGCCTTCACGGACAAGGTGCCAGCCCGGCCATCATGGAAAGCCAGACCAGTAAGTCAACATCCCTACCTACCATCACCCCATCTCAGACACGGCACATCTGATCACCAACGATCAGGTACCTTCCGAGCCTACCTCCCACCAACCTGGTCCTTCGACTACCTCGAAGCGCCATGCGACAGCGAGCCCGGCCCTGGCTTGAAAGGCATCTACCCTCCTCCACACTTCTGCTTCTTCGACAAGTACAACCCCGAGGAGTTGGAAGAGGCAGTCGAATACGTCCGCGAAGTCGTCGAAACCGACGGACCATACGATGCAATCATGGGTTTCAGTCAGGTACGTCCATCCTGTCCCTCCACCCCTTCAACAAACTAACGGCTTCCACAGGGCGCCTCCGTCGCCGCCGCCTTCATCGCGCAATCCCCCACGTCCATCGAATTCGGCATCTTCATCTGCGCCGCCTTGATCCCACCCATCACCGCCTTATCCGAAGAGCTCGTCAAAACCATCGGGACGTTCGGACACATCGACCTGCCGACTCTGCATTGTGTGGGTCAGCACGATACTTGTTACCCGCAGAGCGTGGAATTGAGCAAGTCGTGCGAGAGCTCTTTGGGACAGGTACTGGTGTTGCCGGGGGGCCATGATGTGCCGAGGGATGATGTGACGTCGAGGAATATTGCGCATGCGATTGAGAAGTGTGCGAGGAGGGCGTTGGCTATGTGTTGATGGACAAGGGTGGATGAGTACTGGTGTTCTAGCTTGCTTCTATAGAGTGTCATATTGCTTCCAGGATGTCTAGTCTGTTCGCGTCATTAATGTATCCCTACACTTCATCGTTTCCGATCTCCTTGCGAGGTGACCGAGGTCCGGTCGAGACATTGTTCTGTCGTTGCAACCTGGCCGGGGGTATGTCTCGGGATAAATTCCAGCCTGACACGGCTCCATTGACAATAGCAATGATAACTTTCGCTCGGCCGCTGCTATGTGTCGAAACGAGGACAGCATTGAAAAATACCGCAAAGTGAAGTCCCGTCGCTTCTATTCCGCTGAGTAAGATATAGTTATATACGGAGGCAGGTCCGAACAATTCACCGCAAATCCTCGCCACCCTCGCTGCAGGACAATCCTCCATCAAACACCGCAAGATCAAAAAAATGGCCGTTCCTCATATATGCATTCTCGTCCACCGCGATATCCTCAGCTCTCGTGCGAGGGTACTCTCGCGCCCTTCTCCACGGACGCCTCGGCAGAGGTCGCACACGATTCGGAGGAGTCTTTGCCCTTCGCGTGCTGCGGGAAGCAGAAGCCGGGATGGCAGACCGTAAAGGCCAATACCGCAATGACAATCATACTGTGAAAAGATATTGTCAGCGGATGCAGCACAACGAAGAACCTCACTATACGTACCCGCCCTCCAGAACTGCGAAACTGGATTCGTGCTGCATGATTGGATTCGCCCAACCTCCAACGAGCTCCGGAATACGGTACAGACAGCGCAGGAAGATGGCCGAGTAGGCGACAGTGACAGCGATCAGAAATGAGCGGAATTTCCTGTCTTGCAAAAGTGCTTTCGCAGGCTGCGCGACGTTCGGCCAATTCTTTCGGGTCCTCGCGGCATACAGCCAGACCAGCGCGGCGAAGACGAGCAGAACAATCACCTGCAACACCACGCCCGCAATCATCATGTCCGTCCCGGTCTGTCGTCGCTTTCGGTCGAATCCGGCGCCTCCAGCCATACCACCTCCAACCGACTGCAGTACCAGGCAGACAATGTCGGAGGAGATGAAGATCCAAGTGTAATACGCCGGCTTCAAAACGCTGGTCTCGGAGCCGAAAGTGTTGACAACATCCTTCAAAGTGATATACACCGCAGCGGCGACGAAGCTCGGAGCGAAAATCAAGGTGCTGACTTGGATGCTGAACGCCGTGTTGCCGTAAGGATTCTCATGGAGCATGATCCGACCGCCATAGCCGATTGCTTCTGCGATGGATCCCACGGTGAGGACCCAAGCCAGAAACCACGTCTTGGTGAGGACTCCCGCGATGATGTGAAATATCGCAAAGGCGGCGAAGATGGCTGTGAAAAAGGCATTGAGTGGGAGGGAAGGGTAGTAGCCGTAGATCGTGTCCTCGACGGGACAATATGGACCCACGTTGGTGCAGGTGAGGTTGACAAAGTAATTGGCCATGGTCGTCGTCCGGTGTTGAGCAAGCAGTATACCAGCTACGAGGAGGAGAGATGGGAGCACATCACCTCTTGTTCAGCGGCTCCCATCGTTGAAAAGACATGGTTTGTCCATGGCAACGTTGGCATCGAGGTCGGCTGAATTTTGGGCCGTGTGGTACGACCGCTACGATGTGCCGCACAACGAATACAGTTCTTGGTATTGATAACGTGTGGTCTGGCGAAAAAACATCCCGAGGGCTGATCATCGGGGTTGTTTTACGGCCGAACCGGGGTTGTGGTGCGAAACACCCCTGGGGCAATCCTTGTCTAGCACGGAATGTTGCGTACGATGGACACATCCCCCGAAACAACACCCCGATGGACCATGCCGCTGTGCAGGAGGAGGATCTTCGTGCCGCCTGAGATTGGAGCCTGGTAGGGACGAGGATGACGATTCTACCGACGGAATCAGGTGCGATGACTTGCCTGGCGAGAGACCTGGAGAGTGGCCGAGGATGCTCTTCTGAGACTACCCAAGTCCATTGGCAAAGTGGCAGAAGTCGACCATCTTGAACACCACGAAGAACATCATGACATCAGACGACCACGTTGGCAACTGGCCAAACGCAGCCGGAGTAAGTTAATCGGAGCCTCTCGACTCGATCACGGATGATCGCCAGCCAGCTGACCATACCCCCATGGCTATAGTTCCAAGTAGACGCCGAACAACGCTCTCCAATCGAGCTACCCGTCAAAGGAGCCTTCCCACGAGCCCTCGCAGGCACCCTCTACCGCACTGGACCAGCTTACGCACAAGTCGACGACTTTAAACTGAGCCACTGGTTCGATGGCTTCACGCAGCTCTACCGCTTCCAGATCATCCCAGACGATGAACACGACGGCGCGACATGCAAGATCCTCTTCAATTCCCGCCGCCAAGTCGACGGTCTGATGGAGAAAGCGAGGAAGAGCAAGCGTTTGGACGGCATCACATTCGCGCAAAAGCGAGATCCATGCGAAGGATTCTTCGGGAAGGTGATGACGCTGTTCACTTCGGCGTTTGCGAAGCGGGAGGGACCAGACGATTTGATGTCTGGAGTCACCGTCCATCGCGCCGTACATGGCGGAGGCGGAGGCAGCAACCTGCTCGAGACTCGGACCGACCAGGGAGCTTTCAAGACGGTCGATGCGACCACTTTGGAGCCAAAGGAAGTCATCACTCAGACAAAGCTGCATCCGGATCTCACGGGTCCTATGTCGTGCGCTCACGCACAATTCGATCCGGTTACTGGGGATGCTTTCAACTTCAACCTGGCGTTTGGACGACATGCTACGTACAAGATGTACTGCACATCCGCCGCGACTGGCAAGACGGAGATTCTGGCGACGATCACGGAGCCTGACATTCCCGCCGCATACTTGCATGCGTTCTTCTTGACGGAGAATTATGTGATACTCTGCGTCTGGAGCTCCCACTATGCGGCCGGCGGGCTCAAGACACTCTGGGAGCGCAACGTGCTCGATGCCTTGATGCCGTTCGACGACGCAAAGCCGGTACATTGGCTCGTCGTTGATCGAAAGAACGGTAGCGCCAGCAATGGTGCAGTCAAGAGATTTACCTCAAAAGCCATGTTTGCTTTCCACACGGTCAACGCAGTCGAAATCAAGAACGAAGATGGTACAACGGACTTGCTGTGCGACATTGTCGAGTATCCCTCAATGGAAGTGCTGCAAGGACTATACTACGAGAACCTCGTATCCAACGGAGCCGGAGCCCGAGATAGCGGCATCAAACAGTCCACCCTCGCTCGCTACCGTCTGAAAGACATCACCAACCCTTCAGCAACTCCAGAGCAGGCGGAGTCCGACTTCCGTCTCGCCTTCAACGGCGACCTCCCAACCATCAACCCAACCCTACACACCAGACCGTACCAATACGTATACAGCATCGCAGACCACGGCCTCTCGAGTTTCTACGACAGCATCGTCAAAGTGGACTTGCAGACGCAAGCTGTGAAGCGCTGGTCTGTGGCGAAACATACTCCGGGCGAGCCGATTTTCGTCGTGGACGAGGCGAGGAAGGAGAAAGAGGACGGCGGATGGCTGTTGAGTTGTGTTCTGGATGGGGAGAAGAATACGAGCTACTTGCTGTGTCTGGACGCGGAGACGTTGCAGGAAGTCGGCAAGGCTGAGGGCGATGTGCCTTGGGGGATTGGGTTTCATGGGGATTATCATAAGTGAAGGAGGCATGTTTCTGCGTGTCGATATAGACGGGTCTACCGGATTTGCAACGATCTCAGATTCTGTCCAAGCATGTCCCGGATTATCGACTTCGTGGTTTTCCCGGCCGTGGCGTGACATTCAACGGCCAAGGACTGAAACTGAAACCCTCACTCGAATCTCACCCATGCCGCCCGGTCGAGCAAAAATCAGCAGCTTGTCCCGAGATCTGGCGGACCGATTATACTCCGCGGCATGATCGTTCGACCCTGGACATTATGCGCCGCAGGGCCGGGAGAATGACATGTGCAAGACCAAGGCTCCGATATATCGGGGTCAAGCGACCTGCTGAGTAGGCCGTTCATTCAGAGATCATCGTGCAGTCACAATGGAGATCGTCGAACAACCCTTATTCACGAAGCGAAAGCTGCGAGTCGTGGCCATCGGAGCGGGCTTCTCAAATCTGACATTGTCATACAAGCACAAACACACGGGTGACCACAGTTACATCGACTTGCAGATCTATGAGAAGAATCCGGAGATCGGCGGGACTTGGGTATGGCTCAAGGAGCGAACTACCGCTCTGCCAACGTTTTGTGCTGATGTGGTCCTGCAGTACGAGAATCGATATCCTGGAGCGGCATGCGACGTTCCGGCACACGTCTACTGCTTTCCATTCGCATCCAACCCGAATTGGTCATCCTTCTACGTCTCTGGCGGAGAGATCTTTGAGTACATCAAAAAGACGGCTGATGACTTTGGTCTGAGAGAGTGCATCCGTCTCAATTCCAGAGTGGTTGCCGCAGTATGGTCGGACGAAAGAGGCAAATGGGACATCACGATCGAGACTTCATCCGGTGAAATCCTCCAAGATGAAGCCGACATCCTCGTCAACGGCTCCGGATTCCTCAACAGCTGGAAATGGCCAGACATACCCGGGATCAAGGACTACAAAGGCGAACTCATCCACAGCGCCAACTGGCGAGACGTCGATCTGTCAGGGAAGCAAGTTGGACTGATTGGCAACGGCTCCACCGGAGTACAGATACTGCCACAACTCCAACAGAAAGCCGTCAGCGTGCACTCCTACATGCGAACACCAACATGGATCATTCCCAACTTCCTGGGTGACCACACGCCAGAGGGGAAGAATTTCGCGTATACCGAGCAGCAGAAACAGCGTTGGCGAGCACACCCGGAGGAACTGAAGGACGTGCGGAGAACTCTTGAACATGCTTTCAACCAATCGTACCCGTTGTTCTTGAAGGACTCACCGCAGCAAATCGGAGGCAGGGAATGGTTTGCTGGGATGATGAAAGAGAGGTTGGGTGGAGACGAAGAGCTGATCAAGCGGTTGGTGCCTGACTACGAGGTCGGATGTAGGAGGATCACTGCTGGCGAAGGTCAGTAGTTATCGCTGTCCTTCTCCTCCGTACCGGGCTAACAACAGTGCAAGGATATCTCGAAGCCCTCCAATCCGACAACGTACACAAGCACTTCGAGCCGATCGTCCGCTTCACCGAAACCGGCATCATCTCGCAACCCTCACCAGACTCCGAACCTCAGACAACAGAACTCGATGTCGTGATCTGCGCAACCGGCTTCGACGTGAGCTTCAAACCCGCCTGGACGATGAAAGGACACCACGGCAAAGACCTCAAGGAGATCTGGAAAGACGACTCGGAAGCATTCCTTGGAATCTTCGCACCCGAGATGCCGAATTACTTCACCGCAACGGGACCCAATACACCGACGGGGGTGGGCAGTATCTTTGGAATGATCGATGCAACCGCCGATTATATCTTGAAATGGTGCTCAAAGATTGCCGGCGAGGGCATCAAGTACGTCTTACTGTATCCATTGATAAAACCAGAGCTGACATTACAAACAGGAGCGTCACCGTCAAGCCAGAGGTCCTTCGCGAGTTCAACGACTACTCGCAGGCTTTTCTTCAACGAACAGTATGGTCCGGCGGCTGCAAATCATGGTATCGGAATGAAGCAGCAGGTGACAAAGTCCGGGCCATGTATCCTGGAAGTCTCATTCATTTCCGGCAGATGCTCGACGCATTTCGGACGGAGGATTTTGATATTGTGCCGTGGAACAAGCAGAACAGATTTACGTTCATGGGGAATGGGTTCACTGAGCTGGAGGCCAAGGGTGGGAATTTGGCATACTACCTTGATGGGTAGATATTGTTGTGGGCTAGACTGTGTGCCTGAACAGTATGGTATTCACGCAGCGGGACATCCCAAAGCTCGCTATGTTTGCCCAGAGTCCGACCGACCAAGCCGGCTCACCGCCGCAGGCTTGCTTGAATTGTGAGAATATAGACGCATCGCCGACAGGGGCCCTGAAGACCATGGCCCAGGGTAGACCGTGGCATCACTTGATGCGAACGTATGGATTCACCCACCTTGTACAGTCGGCATGAGCTCCATGCCTTGTCGACCAGCCATGGATCCTTCGAGACCTGCATATATATGCCCCTGCTTCCAGAAACTCAACGACATTCCGAATGGATTCCTGTCTTGCGAGCCCAAATGGCGATGTCGGACTGGATATCGTGTGCCACCAATGGAATCAGCGTCATCAGGGTCTTCGATTCTGCCGCACAACGCAAGTAGGCGGCAGAGAAGTTGTGTCCGGGCGGCGGACGTCGGACCTGATGTTTCATGAAAGCATGCGAGGTTAGTCGATGTCGAGCACGGGTATGGGTTGTCCAAACCCGACAAAGCATGTTTCATTGCCTGACCACGATGATCTGGAGGTTGAAGAAAGATGACTGCAAAGCATGAACAGTTCGTCGCCGGGATCACTATATATGCACGAACAGCACAAAGCCTCCGAATTCGACAGTCCAATGAACCCACCGCCACGGTCAATCGATCGACTTTCCTCCACATCGAACCACTACCAATCCTTTCCAACCACCTAACACTTCAAGCAAAGATGTTCATTCCCAACTGGTGTGCAAAGTTCAGCGTATCCTGCGCAGTCTGCACCGTCTGAATTCTTCCCGAGCAGGGATCGAAAGCAACGAGATCTGTGCCATCGAAGCTGATACGGTCGCCGGCTTTCCTGACTCTATTGGACAAGTTCGTCAGCACAAGACCACGAACACTGCAGGAAGTTCAACTCACGGAGAAGGATTATCCGAACCAATGACTGCGTTAACAGTCCACCTCGTAACCAACCTTGTCCCATCCGCGTTCGCAAAAGCAAAATTGTTCACAGCGCCGTACGAGCTGTACCCCTTTCGCGACCCCTTGACAAAAGCCAACAATTGCTCTTCGTTGTGGACATTGAGCATTTCTGTCATCTGCTTTGTGTAATCAGGTCCGTAAGGCAGACGGTCGGTCTGGATGAGGATGTCGGGCATGATGGTCGCTTTGAGCAGGGCCTCGGAGGTGTCGCCTTTCCAGATTTTTGCCCAGTTCTCCATGACGGCGGTGATGCTGATTTTGGTGCCGCTGCAGGTTTGGCGAGTTGAGAGCTCGAGTACGGGAGTTGCTGTTGCGAGGATGCTGGTCAAGAGGACCGCGGCGAGGACTCGGAGAGACGGCATGATTATTGATCGAAGACGTTTGGATGTCTGTCGATAGATCAGTCAGTTTTCAAGATGGTGCGGTATGTTCTCGATGCAGACTCACCGACTGGAGGCTGAAGATGGAAATTTAGAGATGCTGATGATGGACGGTGGAGGTGGTACTACTGTTCTTCATCCCATTCTCCGGCCTCAAGACCTCCTTCTATACTTCACCGCCCATCATGAGCCCTGACGCCCGTTGCGTCCGTACCATGCTCAAGTCTGAGCTTTCCTTTCCCCTCCGGATAGCCAAGGGGGCAAAGACCCCGGCTTGGTACGCCATTTCGCTTGCTACCCGCTTGTGAGGAAGGCATTGACTGAGCACTGACTGAGAGGAAGTGAGACAAACCACTCTCGCCCGCGTGGTTCGAAGACCTACTTCAATATTACCACTCACCCGGCGCGCGGCTTCGACCTTCCCTTTCTGACCTCTGGAACCACGTGTCGAACCACGTTCGTGCAAGTAGGGCTGCCAGAGTCCCATGGAAAGCGTCTACTTCGATTGGACGGAAGATTCTGGTCTGAGACATAAAGTCGGCTGTTGACAACGTGGTCGCAGGGTTCCTGTATGCGAAGGCAAGCATACTGCGCCTGTGGGAACCACTGTGGAACCCTCCGCGGTACATTTTTGCCGACAATCAGGCATAAGGGGCCCATTCATGTCCACTGCATGCGGCCCCTGGCCTAGTCCTTGCAGCACGCGTGCCGTCCTAGCGACCTCCGTTGAACGATGTTCAACCGTGGAAGCGATGTGGTACAGGAACCATCAATGGTTCATGCCGTCGTCGAGTGAATATGACGTTGCGCCAATCGGGATATCAGGGCTCATGTTCGGTTGATCATGTTGGAACGACTGGCCAAGGCCGAAGATCAGGAGAAACTGCAACTTTAGCAGGCCGAAGTTTTGCAGACGGTGCAAGTGAGATCAGCCGAGACTGCTCTGCCGTGGAGAACACGAATGGACAAAGTATGTAGATGTGCTGCCTAAGGCTGAACGTCAGAAGTAAGACACTGACAAGGCATATCGTCAAGGATGTGATTTGCTGCAGTAAGAAGTCTATATGAACATACCCGAAAACAGTCTCTCCTACGCTCCCACCCATACACGCGGACTGATGTGCTTCGGCCTTCCTTCTGGTTTCGAACTGGTTGTGGAGATGACGACCAACGACTCCATATTCGAGCGGATCCAGCCCTGCCAGCTCGGCCTCGACAATCGACCATCGACCCGAAAGTCTGTACGGCCGGATCTGCGCTGTCCCTCTACTATACCAGGTCGTCCGACTCTCTCGCGACGCTTTCCAGAAACAGAGTAATGTCCGTACACATTTCTCGGACGAACGCCAATTCCTGGTTATCGTCGCCAACGCCGATCGCACCCGGCCACCAGGTCAGTGTCAAGTTCAAAGGTCCATTCTTCGTGCTAGCGAAGTTGAAGAGAAACACTGGACCCGCGGGGTAGCTGTGCTGCGAGAACCTCATATCATCAATCGACCAGGTAGACGGGTCCGTTGCGGCGGGTGCATCAAACGAGCCGACATTGCTGAGGGTGAACGATTCATTGCGAGGCATCTTCAAACAACCAAGTAGCCAGTTCCGGACCGAGGGTAGATAGCTGAGCAAATGCGTGACATGGTCCACCAAGGTTTTCGAGCGCTGTAGAAGTAGGTCGGTGGTGTTCTTGATCTGGTCCCAGTCTTCACTTCCCAAGAACGGCTCGCCGTTTAGCGTCGTACAACCAACTTCGAGGATTTCGAGATTGCTCGAAACTATGTTTCCCCACTCGTTCGAATCGTACTGCAGTGTGTTGCGCAAGTCCACAGGTGTGAAGCAAGCAAACTTGGTGTGGTTCTGACCTCGTCTGTGAAGAGCTCTAGAAATGGCGCGAGCGATGATATGGTCCAGAAGGGCAGACAGCTTCGAGCTGTGCTGTCGGCAAGTCAAGACGGCTTTCTGGATCAAGGCATGCGGGAGGGTGAACAATTCCAACTTATAAAGAGGGAACGCTGGGCCTGGATATTCGGGTCGTGTGCTTGAGCCCTTCCAAAAAGGCGTGTCGGTGGCTGGGCCTTGCTTCGCAGCTTGCAAAAGCTCTTTCGAGATGGACAATTTGCCGCTGTCGTTGATTGCCGCTGGAACCGTGTAGTTCACCGGTGTCGCAAAATCAGGCGTCGAATCAAATTTGTTGATGTCCATGTCTCGTAGCGCCTGAAGAAACGTCTGGTGGAAGCTGAACGTCGAACGACCATCGATGAAGGCGTGCGAGCAGACAAAAGCAAACAAGATCCGATCCTCAGCTTTGGATCTGATAGGAAGCTGAATCACTCGCCACTGAGGAATTCCAGGATGCAGAGGCAGGTCGTGTGCGTTCCTCAGGAACTGAAGGGTGTTCTCGGGTCCGTCATTATCGACAGCGTCAAAGGTGACCACATGCTTGGTCAGGTCCATCAGTGAGGCCTGTCGAAGTTGCGGAGCTTCTATGTCGGCGTCCTCGACGATGGTACACAGCGCGTGGTGCTGTGAGATGCAATGTTTCAAAGCTTTGAAGATCGTGGCGTGCGAGATGTACTCGTTCGATGACCATGGCCGAGTGTAGGTCCCCACGGCCATGATGTATCCATAGAGATTCATGACGTCTCGCGCTATGCAACTTCGTTCTATTCCATCTGCAATGTGTGTCAGCATCGGAACCCGAGCGAACAAATGACTGGGCAGTTCAATCGTACTGGCTGCTCGCGAGGACCGCACTGGCTTGGTCCGCGTAAGATTCATCGTTTCCAGCTTCGTCGCTTCGGAGGTCGCTGTCGCGGTGCGTTGCATGACTGTGGCCATGATGGCTATTGCGCATTGACAAAGAGATGATGGGACTCTTGCAGATTACAGGCAGATCAGTCGATCTTGAATGTTGCTATGGCGGCGTCCTTCCGGCCGGGAGATTGTGGTAATGCGCGTACCTCGGTGGGTTCATGACTACTTGCGGTGACTATACGGCCCATTTGGAGACCATGATAGGAACGTTGCCCGGCTCCTGGCTGCCCCGGATTGAGGCTCCGCGCGTAAGTCATGATCACAGCGATCTGGAGACGAAATACCCGTGGATCGGGGAGATGACTTCGGCTTCGCGAATTGCCATGCTGTCTCACCGCGAGTTGCGCAAGAAGCGATTGGGAGGAGGCATGGAGTAGTAACAAGCCGGACGAAGCGCTTCGGCGTATTTCCATCGGTGTTCTTGTCAATCCGCGGAATAGTCGCTCTCGGGTGTCCTCCACGCCTTGGTGCCTTTTGCGCAGTGATGAGACTGAGTGCCCGCGATTGAAGACCAAAGATGATAAAGCGTGTATCGATTGATGGATGTCGGGTAAGAAGATGAGGTCAAAGGAAGGGAGGAGAGAAGGAATCCGAGCTCAAGTCATGACTAAGCATGTCCTGCCTCAGGCACGAGTAACACCTTATCTCGCCGACAGTCCTAAGGCATGAACCTTCCTCTTCGCATCAAACAGCATTGATATGAAGACAGAGAGAGTCGGTCGAATACGGATATCTTACATTGCATTGTCGACGTAAAATACACAAACGAGGCACATTGCTACACTGTATTCATCTATTCAACTGTCTGATATATCGCTGTAATATAGAGGTAACAGACCGCCTCTCAACTGGGTATAGTCCTGTATCACAATAATCAAAACCAAAAACATGCTTCCGCCCATCTCCCAACCTTGATTCTACCGCACCTCCGCCGGCCACATCAACATCAGCAATGCACCACCACCCAACGTGTCTCACATCTGCTGCTGGAACATCTCTCCCTGGCTCGCCGTCAGCATGCCCTGACCGTCTCCCCACGCCAGCTGCGGGTATTCATTGGAGATGACGGCCTCGATCTCGTGATGCAGCGCCTGCGCCCTCGCCACGCCGGCATGGTGTCCTTTGTCCGACAGGAACAGTTTGGTGGGCAGGAGCACGAGGTCCATCTTCCGGAGCAGAAACATGTTCTCCAGGTGGGTGCTTGCAGGCGTCGATATCGACGACGAGTCGGATAGCCGCGATATGATCAGGCCACAAACATCCAAGAACTGGAGCATGGCAGCCAGAACCAGCGCTGTGGCGGGACATGCCGGACCGGATGTGTTCTGAGGCGGCATGTTCGTGGCGGCGGTGCACATCCGGAGCATGTCGTGGAACAGGTTGTGGTGGACTGATGGAGAGAAGGATGGCCGGCGGCTTACGTGGGAGCGATATTCGTGGAGATCCTTGCACAGCTGCATCGTCGTGTCGAAGCTCACATCGTTGTCGGTCGTTGCGGCAGTCGATGACGGGATGGAGCGTGATTGGAAGCTGCCATGCGACATGTCCGGCATGCTTCCGAATGTTGAGTACGAATCCGACCGTTGCATGCCGGGCACTGGTTGGGAGAGTGAATATTGCATCGACTCCGGGATACAGTTCATGCTCGAATGGTCATGGTGTGCGTATGACAGCTGCGTTGCGGCATCTCCCCAGTTGGCTGTGTTGACATACGACTCGTCGCCGCTGCTGAGACTGCTCCAGAAGACGTTCATCGAATCGGTGTTGTTCATGTCCGGCATCGGGTTGTTGTCCATCTCTGGCATTGGAGGCGCTTCGTGCTTCATCTCAACGGGTGGAGGACTCTCCGAGGAAGACCACTGTCGACTTGTGGGTGAAGGTTGCTTTTCGGGCGCTGCAGCACTGTTGCTCGATCCCAGTCTCTTCGGCCGTCCGGGCTTGCGCCGAGGTGCAAACAAGCAAGCGATCCCGCTGTGTGTGCACAAGGTACACGAGCTTTCACCCGGCGGTATGATACATCTTATCTTTCTCCTGTGTTGAGCAACGCAGTCAGCTTCTGTCGACGTCGATGACGAAAGAGATTGATGCTCGATGCTCGATGCTCGATGCATCCGGCTTGGTGTTGGAGTCTCACCTGTGGCATGGCTCGCAAGCTCCTCTGAATTGAAATCCGGCTGCAGACGACATCGTTCAAGGTTGAGGACCTTTTGAGTTTGGGAGTTTCCAAGATGCTCAGGAAGTTTTCGATCGTGGTTCAAGAAGAGCTTGTAACCACCCTTGAGGTTGCAGCACTGGTTCTTATGTATTGAGCAGGACGATCCCTAACACCCGTCCAGGTCCACACTCGAACCGCACGATTGCATCTAGCGCCAGAACTGCCAGCTATGTTTCGAACAGCGCAATCCGCAACAATGCTGGTCATGCTGCAATGAAGTGCTGCAACAGGGCGCAGTCGCTGAGGTGCCCTGGTAATTGACCCTGGTCTTCGGCCATAACGGTCAACTGTACGCTTGCAATCCTGCTGAGACCAAGTTCGACCTTGTCGGAATTGGACGTCCGAAGGAGCGGCTAACGTCGAGTGGATCAACTGCTTTGCCGAAAGGACAAACCCACTGTAGGGCCAGGTCCTGGGCAACGGTCTTGCGGCCGCTCGGAACTTTCCCGGCTCCAAGATGAGGACGACGGCGTGATCACATTGGGAGCTGTGCCCAATTTCACCACCGCCTTGGGACTCGCCTCTTTCCACTCACTGAGTAATGCAGCCTCCTCTTCTTGGCTTCACCGCTTCTAATGTGCGGCCGTATAACTGAATCGTCGATCTCGATACGCGAATGGACGAACCGGCCGACCACTTTTTCCTCGTCGAACAGACCGGCCATTCGGTCTGCCACACACCCTGATCGACGCTGTGGAGGCTTTCACCCACCTTCGCCAACACCAGGGACCGTGGGGAATGGAAGTCGCCTCGCAAAAAAGAGGACCCTATCAGTCCTAAACGATTCTCCACCGGAAGCACATCTGAGGTGGATATTTGAGGCTTTCCATGGCTTCAACCGATAGGGAGATTTACGACACTGTTCTCCACACTTGCAGATCCGGTTGATGACTGTCCATGCTACGATCCTGACATCGACGTCAAAATGTCTCACCTTGACGGCCATCGAATGCGGCGCTCGTCATGGCCTGCCTCGGTCAAGCTCGTCACGAGCGTCACTCTGTCTCGGGAATGTTCATTGTTCTCTGCAGTTTCACGTCTTTGCAGCCGAATGGACATCTCGACAAGGATGAGATGAGCAGTCGGGACACACGCCTTAGGGTTTTCGGACCGAGTCATTCATTGCGTCGGTGGACCACGTGCCACATCCACCCCGGCTCGAACGCCGCTACCAGTCGATCACAATCCTCGCGTGGTTCTTGCGTGGGTGGTACGTTATTTCTCGAACTCAAAGCGATCTGCACACGAAATGATCGACGGGCGAAGCGGCCGGCGACCGAGAAAATCCGCCAGGGCCATGCCTTTCGCCTCTTTTCTCTTTCCGCCTTACACTTCGGGCTGGATCGAAGCATGAGAGTCCTGAACGACGGACGATACGACCATCGAGATTTTGAGGACCGTTGGCCAATTGACACATCACTTACTCGCAGCAGCCGGCATGGACCAGATCGACAATGAGTCTCGGATCATTCTTGGCCTTACAGACATCGACGTTTCGCTGGCCGGATCAGCGTATCCGTACCTTAATGGAAGGTTTGCAGGACTTGGAAGGCTATCTGTGGCTGAGCACCTGCACATCACGGTGGTTGAATCCAGCAATCGCAAGCATTCGGCAGCCACGCGAGGTGATCTTCTAGCGGCAGCGCTAGATCTATGTTTGTCTCAGTGCTAGTGCATGTTGTTCTACGGCCGTCGGCCGAACAGCGAACCGTGTGTTCCGAACTATCGATCCATACATTCCCAGGACATTGATCATTGGGATCCCGCGAGAATCACGACGTTATCTCGCAAGAATGCAGCACGGTGAGCTTGACAGTCCAAGCACTCTTGGCCGATCATCACTCCACGCTCGGGGGATTGACACCAAAAACCGACGGCTTCGCCTCCAGGCCATTGAGACCCGATTTTTCTCGGCACGCAACAGAACTTCCGCTGACAAGCCGAACTAGCTCGACGTTCGCTATCAACCCAGGGGTATGGGCCCACCCGCGACACTAAGGCACGCACCGTTTCACCTTGTCAATGATCGTCAGATTTACTTTGCGCTAAGCGAACGTCAGAGGACTGGTGATCCTCGCAACGCACGTTGTCCACTGAGCACTCCCTCGGTCGCCAAGGGTTTTCTGTGACTTCTGTCAGCCCCATTCAAAGCACGTATCGCGTATTAGCGGCGTGGGACCCGCAACACTGTCCATCGTTCGGCCTCCTCTCGACTGTCCCTCGTGGCACTTTTACGTGCGGATGCCTCACGCTCGGTCTAATCACGACCGCTTCGCTTGGCGGCGTTGCGATCACATTGCGCCGCGGTATTCTAGGCGAAATGAACGAGTCGGCCACTGACGCCGATGTGCTGCTCATCGAGATGATAAGCCTTGGGTTGAGGTTTCCCACCGACCGACGACGGATTACACCGAAGTATCGAGCAGTGCAATTGCCTCGTTGTTGGAACCTCTATCTCCCGGCTCGTCTATCCTTGTCCTGCAAGCGGCAATGCCTCTGATCACGGAGAAAGCCTCAACGACGCAGTCAGATGAAACAACACAGTCTCTTGAGTCAAGGTCCCCAACAATGCCTTCGCGAGAGACAACAGCGATGCAGTCCCTAGCAGCCGCTGAACCCGTACGTGGTCCGGCTGAAGTAAAGGCCGTTCCAGCATGGAGATTCGCATGCCTCAGCTTTGGGTGAGAACGATGCAGCGTCCGTTCGCAGAGACCATACTCTGACTTTCCTCGACACGAACAGTCTAGGCATCGGCCTTTTCATGTCCTTCATGGACGGATCCATCACCTCCACAGCCATTTACAGCATCGGAGCGGAATTCGGCTCCATGACCAAGATCACCTGGATCGCTCTGGCCTACACTCTTGCAGATGTCGGGCTGGCAATCGTCTTCACATCGCTGGCAAACATTCTCGGCCGATTCAACACATATCTCGTTGCGCAGTTCATGTTTTTTGCGTTTTCATTCGGGTCCGGGTTCGCGCAGACTGAGGACCAGCTCATCATTTGCCGCACTTTCCAAGGCATTGGTGGTTCTGGGCTGTACACCATCGCTCTGATCATCTGGCAAGAAGTGAGCACTTTGCAAACGCGAAAGTTTATCGGCGGCGCAATCGGAATGTGTATCGCTTCTGGCGGCGTCATGGGCCCAATTTTGGGAGGGATCATCACCCAGAATGCGTCGTGGAGATGGATCTTCTGTGAGTTTGGAGTCTCCCAATGTCCTTTTCCCTCGGTCGCTGCGCTGACGGACACCAGGGATCAACCCGCCTATCATGGTCCTTTCGACAACTCTCTTCATCGTAGCCTACCCTCACGGCTGTGGTCGTCTGCGTCCGGCAAGCTTCGCGAGCGTTTACAAAGTCGACTGGCTGGGAACCTTGCTGCTCATCGGAGGCTGTGTCCTGCCCTGCTTCGCACTCATGCACGCCGCCGAGGTCCCAGGATCATGGAACACGGGTTCCTTCATCGGTTCAATGGTCGGTGGACTCGTTAGCTGGGTCCTGCTCGTGGTATGGGGTGTATACCACACGACGAAAATGCCTGACCGTCTCGATCCGGCTTTTCCACCTCATCTCTTCCGGAATCGAAGATATGCTGCCACGACCGCCGGCTCCCTCCTCATCGGTCTCGGCTACGTCGCATGTCTATTCAGCATCCCGCTGCGTGTGCAGACGGTGCACGGCAAAGGTCCACTTATCGCTGGTCTCACTTTACTTCCTCTTCTGTGTTGTTCGGCGGTGGGCAGTATCATGGGCTCAGTCCTGTCACCCACCAAAGACCGATTCGGTCCCACAATCATGGTCGGCTCCGCGATCATGGCTCTCGGAACGGGTCTTCTCGCCATACTGGACGACTCAGCCGCCATCGACCCGAATATCTACGGTTTCCAATGCTTGGTAGGATTCGGATTTGGCATGACTGCGAGCGCATCGACCTTGGTCGCCAACATCGAGTCTAAAATGAAAGACCACGCCGTGGCCCAAGGCATCACAGCCGCGGCAAGAGTTTTCGGTGGAGCCGTAGGATTGGCAGCTTCGACGACGATAAGAGGCGACGATGTCCGGACAAAACTGGCAAGCATCTCGTCGGCTGCATTGCAGGACCTGCACTTGTCCTACAAGAACGGAGACTTGACAGATGAGCAAATCCTGTTGGTGCGCAAAGTCTACTCGGACTCATACAGCAAGATCTTCATCATGGCGGCGGGTATCGCTGCTGCGGGGTTCTTGTGCTCGTTGTTTGCTTGGAATGACAGCACGGAGCCGTTGGGAGATCGTTTACTGCATAAGGCTGAGCTGCACGAGGCTTGGGCGAGTGAGGATGCTGCTGCGGAGAAGGTTTCGGAGAAGAGTAGCGAGGACGTGTCCGACGGGAGTGTGCTACCGAGCAAGGGTTGATCAAGGACGATGCTGGAGGGTTGAATACGTATATGAGCGCTACGAACGGTACATGTTATTACGAGATGAGACTTGCGGGGAATGGTTTGTACGGTACCTACCAGAGTGCTTTCGAGAAAATGATAGTCTTGTTGACTCGATCGACGTTGAACCAGAAGATTATGCCTGTCTGGTTGCTGTGCATCGTCAGCATACCTTCGCTCGTGGATACAATGTTTGGTTTGGCAGTTTGGATCGATTCGATTTTCTAGTAAGTTCTGGTCATCCGGGGTCCGTTGCGTGTTCTTCTGCAAGACATGTCAATTCCGCAGCTTCTTGAAATGTCCACGATTTCAATCGACTCGCTCGCACAAAGGCTGTTCGTATATTGGGATTTTGTAGACCCGTACTATTTGATCCACAGATTCCCTTTGATCGCTGCTGTGCTAGTGGCTGGGGCAAGTTTTCGACATCTTAGGGTTAGGGTTAGGGCAGATGCGATCTACAGACCATCTTGGCTTCCAGTGTCGGGGACCCGGCAGCTTCGCGCATGCTACCACTCTTGACTCTCCTCGACACCAATTCAAACGTTTCAAAATCCCCGCGATACGAAGTAATGGATTGCCATGCTGCTCAAGACGATGACTTGACGCCGAACATTCACATCTCAAGATGCTTGAATTTCCCCTCAAACGACATTTCGCATCGTGGACCAGATTCGCCAGCCGCGAGGCTACACGCCGAGAGCATTGAGAGCGCGTGAAACGACCCGGTTTTCTGTGGCCACGACGATTCGCAACGGATCTCTCACCTCCGGCATGTCCTCTCCTTGCTCGATCCGCCCGACTGTACGCACGTACTACATGGTCATAGCCAAGCAAGAGCACGAGCAGAGCATGAGCAGAGCATGAGATCGAGGGCAATTTCGAGCTCAGGCCTAAGATGTACTCGGCCAGCTACACAAAAAAAAAAGGAAGGAAAATGGCAGAACATGACTGGGAGGTCCGACTACCATCCGTCGATGGCTTATCGCAATGCACATCTTGGAAAGAAACAGAGCGGTCAGCGAAACGGTATGAGTGGACGAAGGCGTTTCCACAGTATCGTATGTTCAACGCGGGATCCCGGATACACCGGCAGCGTCCTGCGAGGGACGTGGGATATGCAATCGATATGTCGCTGCTCACGAGTCCGTGGACCTTGTCCCAAGGTTGGCAGACGGCAGCATGGAGGCGTTTTGAGCTGCTGAAACGCCGACTCGACGACGGAAGAACGGGCTTGAGTTTGTTGCTCCGCCCACATCTCTGCCATGCTCCAATGTAAGTACGTCCTTCCTCGAGCGGTTGGACTCCGTCTGGGCTGCCGTGATCTGCGCACCTTCCAGTCATTGCCCGTGGGGGCGCTTCACAGCCTCGCAAGCGCCACGCGATACAGCCTCAACACCGGCTCGCAGGGCTGAGACATTGTAGAAGCCGAACGGGCATCATCCTGGATCGTTCATCAAGGTCAGACCAGCCTTGCACAGGCCATGGTTCGAGAGTCCATGGAGGTTCATGCTGCAGCTGAATCTGCCGGCATGCCAAACCCCAGCGGAATTTTCGCATGCATGCAGCACATCTGGGATGCGGTTGTGAAGACATTGCACAATTGTCGCCTTGTGCCGTCCGCTTGGAGAAACTCGATGGGGTAAGATCAAGTATCCGGCACAGCGAAGGGTCAAAAGAGCAAACTCTACGGTGCCCACCGGCTTTGGACACGAGGATGACGAAAAGCCCTACATGGCGCCTCTGATCTTATCACGACTGGCCTCGAAGTCGACATGCGTGATTCCGCAAACCGAGACTCAAGAGTGATCGCCAAAACGCCGTGCCATCTGCGGTGATTGCCGCGGCGTGTATTCGGAATTTCGGAGGATCTCCCTTGTCGCCATACAGGGATCTCTAAGACGTCTACCAAATCGCACCGAGGTGCCGACACAGCATTCAGTAGGGAGTACTGCCTTAGTCGACATGCAAATTTAGACTCACTTCTCGGCCCAACTTCTCTCCTTTACTGCATACCTACTTATCGCCTTGAAGGAGAAGCAACCATGACTCAATTGACGACCAGCACAGGTCCACAGGCGTACACATCAACAGCAGACTTTCAAGACGCATACAACACGCTCCATGAAACCTACGCTACTCATAAAACGAAGGACATCCGCTGGCGCAAATGGCAGCTCAAGCAGCTCTGGTGGCTCGTTGTAGACAATACAGATGCGATCTGCGCGGCGCTCCACGCCGATCTTGGACGCACTGAAGCAGAAACTCGCATGTATGATATTGCGGACGTGAAGAAGGATATCAAGGAGTGTCTGGACAACATCGATGCCTGGGCGAGAGGCCATGCGGCGGAAGGTGCTGGGTTCTTGATGGGAAGACTTGGAGGAGCTTGGGTGAGGAGAGAACCGTTGGGCGTGTGAGTCGAGTGTTGGACTGCCAAGCCCCGAATCGCATGCTGACGAGTTGAACGCAGCTGTCTGATCATTGGAGCGTGGAACTTTCCCATCATGACCTTGCTGAGCCCCCTTTGCCCAGCTATTGCGGCTGGCAACTGTGCTATGCTCAAGCCAAGTGAATTGGCGGGTTCCACGGCTGAACTCATGGTCGAGCTTCTGCCGAAGTATATGTAGGCTGGGCCGATCATAGTCGTCGAGATCGAAGAATGCTGACGATCGACAGGGACAATTCTGCAATCCGTATCGTGACTGGTGGTCCGAAAGAAACAGGACTCATACTCGAGCGGAAGTGGAACCACATCTTCTACACCGGCGGCTCGAAAGTCGGCCGGATCATCGCGACAGCTGCTGCAAAGCACCTTACACCAACAGTCCTTGAGCTCGGAGGGCAAGCACCTGCCATAATCTGCAAGTCCGCCAACGTCGATCTTGCCGCAAAACGTATCGCCAACTTCAAAATTGCCAATTTGGGACAAATCTGTGGGTTTTCTTGCCCTTTCGGCAGGAGCGTTTACTGAACATCAGCTCTTCAGGCGTGAACGTGAACCACATCCTCGCCGACCCAGAAGTATACGATGCCTTCGTTGCACGTCTTCAGCATTGGCTCGAGCATTTCCTCAAAGAAGACGCCGAGAATCCTTGGCTAGCACGAATCATCTCTGCCGGCCACTACAACCGGATTCACAGCATTCTTTCTTCCACAAAAGGCAGAATCCTCACCACTGGGCCACACGATCCTTCTCGCAACTTCATCCATCCCACCGTCATTGTCGATGTGACTCTCGACGATCCGGTCATCACCTCCGGAGAACTTTTCGCTCCTCTGATACCCGTCATCAAAGCCGATTTGCCCGCAGCGTTGGCCACTCTCGCTCCTGGTTCGACAATGACCGATCCCTTAGCTCTGTACATCTTCTCCAATTCTCAGCCTGAGATTGACAGCATCCTGAACCAGACGTCCTCCGGAGGAGTGTCCATCAATGACCTTGCAGTTCAATATGGAGTACCCGGAGCACCGTTTGGTGGTGTTGGAGAAAGTGGGATGGGAGCATATCATGGCAAATGGGGGTTTGACTCGTTCAGTAAGTGACATGACATTCTTCGACGGCTCTGCGACAGCATGTTTCTAACGCTCTTAGGTCACGCACGCCCTGTGGTAAACCTACCCCTGTGGTTGGAAGGAGGTATGCAGTGGAGATATGGCAGACCTACGTAAGTACATCTCTGATCTCCCTCTCGACGTGGATTGTGGACAGCCGCTGACCATTTCAACTCACAGTGTTGAGAAGCTGTCGTATTTTGACACGGCCAAGGCGACATGGAAGAAAGGCGAGGCACTCGAACAGCAGAGTTCCGGCCAGAAAGGATGGTTTGGTTGGTTGTGGTAGCAGGAGAGGTGCCAGCATCGACAAAATGATCGCGGCGGCGGAGTGGTAAGTATTCCACAGCATACATGATATAGTACGACGCTTGGATGCAACGCCAGCAATGAATTCGCTCTGAATATCCATCGCAGTTCATGGAAACTGCTCCGACCTCAGCCACACAACTCTTCAAATGCACCGCCAAATACCATCCCTTCATCAATCCCACTCTCTTGATAACCTTGCTTCGTAATGTCCGTAAGGTTCAGACCTGTCGGCTTCTTGAGCAGACCGATGTGGAATTGACCGTTTCCACTCAGATCATTGGGGATCTTTCCAGTCTGTGCAACAGGCTCTTGGTTGTCAATGCTGTACTCAACCTGCAGCAGGTTCTGGTTGAAGTCGAGAAGAATGGCCACATTATGCCACACGCCAGCTGTGAATCGAACCTGCCACAGCGTCTCTTGCTTCGATGCGTCCGACGATCGCAGCCATAACTGCTCCGCTTCCTCTTCCATCGTCTTGTTATTCCCATCGCCGAAGAGTGTCCCCGTGCCCAAGGTGAAAGGGTTGCTGCTGTAGTCTGCTCGCTCCAGCCAGAAGAAGTAGTACTCGTGGGAGAAGTTTAGAGGTCTTGTATCGTCACGTCTGACGGATAGATGCCATTTCTGAACGCCCTCCGTGCTGGCGGTGGCCGAGGCGTCCTTGTTGGTAGGGATCAGCTCAGTGCGGCGGAACCCGGTCTGGACGTTCGTTGCAGAGGGTGCGAAGATCGACTTGTCATTCAAGGTCACCTCGACCGCTTTGTCCGCCGGTCCGTCGTTGAGCGAAGGTGGAACCAAGGGGAACTGGAGGACGTCGGCAAAGGTTTGGTCCTTCCCGTGGACGGAAGTCGGGTTGAAGGGAAGCAGGCCGTTGTCAAAGTCCACTCCCGTCGCATTGAAAGGGATCCTGGCGTCGAGGGAGATGGTTCGGGGACGAGAGGAGTCCTCGGCGCTTGTTGATACAGCTGTGGCAAGTAGTGCCGTGAAACAGAGGGAGAGAATCATGTTGTGCAGCTGTCGATTGTACTGATGCTTCAACGGGCGGCCGGGAGTTTGCATTGTGGTCGGGAAGGTTCATCGGCTCCCGCAAATCTCCTCGTGGTATGGGTCCCCTGCGATGGTTTGGTTGTTGCCACGAAGGTTTCAGCCCCCACTGTATGATCGGGATCCCTGCCAGACTGGGACTGATCCTTGGTCATACCGCACCTGCCTGTGACTCTCCAAGTGTTCGATGGATGCGTTTGGGTATGTGCTGTATGGGAAGCAGTTTTACGTGCACGACGATGGATGGCAGGGACGCCGAGCCAGTTCGTGAGCGCTGACGCTTCTTGCTGTACGAGGGTACTTCCGAGGACACCAGCTGAGTGACAGCATCCGGCAATGACCCGAGGACAGACAGGGGTGTGAGTACGAAGTTCAGGATTCCGCGATGAGCATCTCACTGTCATCATACAGTTCCCAAACCTCTCCACTCTCAATACCAGCTTCGCTTTCGAGTTTTCAACATGCTTGCTGCCGATTCCACCCCAAAGCTTCCATATCTACTCACACTCGCTTCAAGGCTGCTTCGAAGCTCAGTTCAATCTGGTCTCGGACGTGGCTTGCGCCCGTTTGATCATTGCTATCACCGATTCGCTTTCACAGTACTTCAACAAGCTTTGTCTGCAAGGCCCCTGGGAAGAAATCAGCCTGGAGTGGTTCTTCGTGTTGGCCTGTAGCCAGTTTTGACCAGTCATCAGCTTTGTCATTATCTATTCCATAGTCGGCGTCGTACGTTGGGCTCTTGGATTGAATAAAGCGGAGACGGAATCGGAGAAAGAGGAAGATCACACTTTCGGGAAGCCGACGTCAGGGCAAGCACTTGAGACGGGAGAAGCTTGAACCTGCTCTGCGGACTTCATTGTAGCAAGAGCTTGGGAGCATGAAGAGTACGACGACTCCGTTGCATTTGCCAGCTCCATGGACAGCTCAGCACCATGGCGATCAACGCGTTGGCGAACATCCATCCTCGATGTCAGCTAGACCAGGATAGCATCTCTAAAGGCAAGATGGATTCGTGGTGTCATGTTCTTCGAAAATTCCCCTGGTAAATCGAGTTGACACGAAGCGGTTGATTGACTGGCCCTCGTGATCGAAACTTGAGTTGTACCTGCAAGACTCATGCGAGGTCCCACTTCGTCGGAAGCAAGGAGTATTCCTCCGCCTGATACTTCATCGTCCTTGTCATGGCAAAGCCTCCACAAGTACCACTTCCAACATGTTGCTCTTCCGACTCACCCGAATCCGCTTCGCGATCTCATCGACGCCGGCTTTCAGACTGACCAGAGCTTCAATCTCCGCACGACGCAGCTATCGCCAACAAGCATGCCAGCTTCACGCATTTCCAAGGCGTGGACGGCTTCCAGCAGTAGCTTTCGCAACAACAAGATCGTTGCCTTCGGATCGGCGAAGGCACGCAAAGAAGTCCAGCTGCGAGCGAGCGAACGACAGATCGACAAAATGCGTTGACGCACTCTTGAAAAAGCTGGACCAACGCCTGCATCACGCACGGAAGACGATCAAAGACCGTAACGCTTTGTCCCGGGAAGAACGGCGACTGCTTGTAGAAAGAAATCTCATATCAGCGTCAAACACAGACCACGCTGGTTTGATTCTGTCGTGTGACACGCGGGCTGCGGATCAGTTCGTGAAGATATGCTTCAAGGGACCTTGGAACGAGGTTGGTCCCAGAAGGTGGGACATGGTGTTCAAGTTTGTAGCACCCAGGGTTCTCGTTGGCGGTATTCTGTTTGTAGTGATGAGTGCAGCATGTGAGCTTGGGGGGCTTTCCGTACGGTGGGTTTTGACGGTGTCTGGGTTATGAAAGCTGTCAGTCATAGAGACGACGGGCGATGCTGCTGGGTGAATCGTGGATTCATGGGAACTCGAGGATTGCGGCGGAATAGTCTTTGAGCTCCCACATACTTGCCTCGATGGTAGTCTTTCGAGGCAGCAAATATCGACGTACAGTATCTGCATTCCTGACGTCGTGAGATCTGTGCGTACTTTGGAAGGGACCGGACCCCTGCCGATTGCGGCGCCAATACACGATAGCTGGGGTCACTCAATAAGAATCGTGGGGGTTCGTCTTGCTTGGATGCAGTTGTTCGTTCCTCCTGCAACTCCCAGATGTTCAACGCCGTTGATGTTTGTTGGTGCCTGAGACAGGAACATGCTTAGTCATGGCTTCACGAGCATACCTCGCTTCTTCCTTCTTCCTTTCTTCTTCCTTCTTAGATAGACTATCAAACCAACACGTATTGGGCCATACATTCCGTAAAGCTTTTGCCACAGCATGTCGCACATCCGTCTGAATGCTATGCGGTTCTCCGCCCTTGGACCAAGCCTGAGCAGAAGTTCGATGATTGCACGCCCAAGCTATCGACAGCGTACATGCCCGCTCAGATTGCTTCCACACGGAATGCTCATCGCCGCCACGATATCAACGGGTCGTGCATTGCTTTCCCACCAGCAGAAACATGGAAAACGGCCACTGGACGATGACTGGACCCGACGAGTCTTTAGGCAGGATATCCAGAACTCGAAACTCGTCAGGGCAAACATAAGAATCAACGAGCGACTATCCCACGCGAGGAACACGATCAAGGACCCTGCCAAGTTGGAGCGAGAAATGACACGGTTGCTTGCGGAGCGAGACATCCTGGGAGCTTTCCAAGAAGCCTCTCATGCCGCATATCAGGGTACACGCACGGACAGTTTGACGGGTCTCGGTGCGGTTCTGTCGAAGCTCGTGCGGGCGCACATGTACTTCTTGAAGCTATGCTTTATCAAAGGACCTTGGAACGAAATCGGCAGTAGAAGGTGGATCTTGGCCACAAAGATGATCACCTTGCCGCTGTTCATTGCTGGTGCGACGTACGTGGCGGGCCGGCTCGCGATGCTTGTGGTCCGGACGGTGCTCTGGATCTGAGCATGAACGATTATCATGACCAGCCGTGTATTCGATGAGGGAGCCGTGTGTCCGATGAAAGGGTCTGAATTCGGAACCAACGAGATCTCTTTGCACCTCACTGTCCGTTGGGTGGGTCGTGCGTAAGCTTCGACGGATCGTGGCATCCCACTCAAAGTGCACCACGTACACCTAGCAGCTTGGAATTTGCATACCGAGCAAAAGAAGCAGGAGATCGAAACAGCGAGCGCGGTCAGGGCAGGCACAAGAGAGATCGATCAACGGCTGAACAAAGCACGGTACACTGTCGGAAATCCCGCCCGATTGGAGCGTGAAGTGGCTCGACTGCTCGCCGAGCGCGATATCCATGATGCGTTCCTAATATCGTCTCGACCTGCATCTCTTTGCGCATTCTCGAGCACCCTGGCGCCTATACCTCCGGCTGTGGGTAACTGCGTGCCGTCACTGAAGTACTTTGTGAAGCTATGCTTCCAAGGACCTTTGAAGCGATTGGTAGGGATCGGTGTATCTTGGTCACCAAGATCGTCAGCCTGTCACTGATCATTGCTGGCGCTGTGTACACGATAATATGGCCAGTGAGACTTATCGTTCGAACTGCGCTTTGGAGCTGAATACGTTCTATCACGAGAGGCCGTGAATTTGGTCGAGATGCCGGAGTTTGTACGAAGGAGGCTGGGCTCTCCACTTGCTTCTTGTCTTCAGTCGGCTTTGATGTGTATGAGTCTCCGGTGTTGCCGATGTCAGGACGTGGACGATCACGTCGATTTGTCTACCCCTTTGATGGCTGGATATCCGAGTTGAGCACTTTTCCAAGATGTCGAGTCGAGCAAGAAGAATGGCAATGCCTTTGGCCTTGCTGTTGGAATGAACGTTCAACGCACTCGTTTCAAGTCGCTTCTTCTCGCTATGTCGTTGCTTTGGGTATCACCTCGTGCACCACGCAGTATTTCACACCGTAGTATGCCTGCGATTGGCAGTAAGCAGGCCCGACTATAAGACAGGGATGATAGAATCTGAGAATAAGCCGTTGACTGCGACAACAAGCTGACAAGTCGCGATGCGTCTATCATACTCGGCCACACCACTTCAGGAACTCAGCATGGCTCTCGCGGGATCCATAGTCAGGCGAATCGCATCCACAAGAGTCATCACACCCGGACGATCGTTGAGCCCAAGCTCCGTCACCGGCAGTCATGGTGCCCTCCAAACTTCGCGACTTGCAGTGCAGAAATCCCGCTTTTCGACATCGCGGTTCTTGAGACAGCAAAAGGACTGGGGTAAAGAGCCTGGGTTGGAGAATGGAGATGGGATGTATGGCATTGAAGCGTCGTTTACACGGTCTGCATGCTCGGGTAGAACGATCGATTCGAAGAGGCGAGAACAACCATCCGGGACTTCGAGATCATGGAGCGGGAGTTGGAACGGTTATTTGCAGAACGCGAGTTCTTGCACGCATTGGGAAGAGCCTGCGAGGCAGGAACATAAGACATGTCCAGAGAGACGAAAGACATTGTGCGCAGCGGCATGGTTTTCACTGATGTGTTGTGGTCTGGATCATGGGCTGAAGTTGGCCTCCATCGGAAGATCGAGATAGTCCGGATCGCTTTCTTCACGATCAACGCTGCCATGTGTCTGTCATGGTTTCCTTGGCTGATGGGTCGCCTTCTGCTGTTCACGCTGGGCGGTGGAGGCCTTCGAATTCCTCCAAAACAATCTCAACGGCATCATTGACCGCAACCACCGATTGAAGTGCCGGCGCAAAGGAGCTCTCGACTCCCACAAACAGTTCTGGAAGCCATGCGATAATGTCGTCGATAGGCAGTGCTCAAACTCACTGTGAATGTGATGCTGATCCTGGCCATGCTCGCAGGCACCGCGAAGAAGACGAAGACGATACAAAGCGCCAATGGCGATCTCGTTCATTATTACAGCTGGCAAAGGCATCGGCATCTTAGACGATTTGCGAGGCAGAACGCGATCGTCAGGCGAGCATCAGTCCAATGCGGCAGAGGTTTAGTCCTGCATCTGCATTCAGTCGCAGCAAGAGCCTGAGAGCGGCGGTAAGACTGATCCAATGGTAGTCACGCAATGGAGCGAGAGATCTACGAGATGGCGATCAACCTTTGGCGAACATTTCTCTACGATGTTAGGTTGGTCAGGGTAGTTTCTCATCAAGGCGTCTTTCTGGTAGCCAAGACATGGGTTGTGTGCCTCAGTGGTCTTCATGTCCACTCTCGCCGCACGAGTCGACACGAAGCATTGTATGGGTGCTTCCCAATGTGATCGATCGGCCTGTGTTCGGCACCTGTCGTTGGATATCCACCAATATGCAGGATCCATGCTGTGCTCCCCACCCTATCGGGAGGCAAGGGACCATCCTTCAATTGTCCTCCTCCTCTTGAACAGCACATCAATGGCTTCTCTTCTCATCCCAGTCCAGCATGATTCGCAGCATGTCACTTTTCAGTCTAGCTGCCACCCGGTGCACAGCTTCGCTCGCTCCAACTTCCGGACCGTTTGAAAGCTCAGCGGTTGTACAACTCAGCCACGGCAAGCGCGGACGGCATTCCTCGGACCTGTTTCGCCATGCACCAGTCCCCGCGGCCGCGTTCTCGACTGCCCGGACATTGAAGTCGAGGCAGCGAAAGCATGTGACCGAAAGCGATGAAGTCGACCGGTGGATCAAAGAACACACGGCCAAGACCCGGAATATGATCAAGGGCGGCATGAGAAAATTGGATGAGCGAAGGTACAAGGCGCGTTAACACGATCAAGAATCCTATCAAGCTGGAACGGGAGATGAACGACAATCGGCTGAGCGAGCGATCCTCGAAGCAGCAGAAACATGTGCCAAAGCTACGGGCGAAAGCGCGAAAGAATGGTCAAAGGACCTCAAGCCCTCCTGGAGGCATCTTCTGCGTACGGTCGGCTCCTTCTTGAAGGTGACTTAAGGGGACCTTGGAGTGAGATTGATGCAAGACGCTGGAAGCTGGTGGTGAAGATCATCTCCATACCAATACTAGCTGTTGGCGCTGTTTATGCGCTGTTGATGCTGGTGTGGCTTGGGGTTCGGACCACGCTTGGATTCTGAAGGTGTTTCAGCACAAGGAGCCATAGGTCTGTCGAGAGATTTGGGCGTCAGATGCGTGAAGCTGAAATTGTAATCGACGAAGCTCCGGAGGATTGATCGCCACTCTCGTGGTGGTGTATGAGCCTATGAGGATCGGTTGAGGCGCAGTATCGATGTCTGTCGCGGGGCTGTAAAGTACAATCGTCACTCAAGATGTGCCACACGCTTGGCATGAGTAGCTGCAACTGCAACTTTTGCGCAGGTGTGCTTCCAGTCTGCGGTCGTTGTTGTGGTGATTTCGAGCCATCCCCGAGACGCAGCAATGGCCAGACAGGACTGTACGAGCGATCTGGCAGCTTTTTGCCCGGTAGAGTCGGATTCGACTGGAGCGCAGAGCAGAGCGAGATAGCGGAGGCAACAGCACAGCCTGTCCATGGAATAACGTCCGCTCCGAAGAGTGCCGAAACCCAGCAATCGATCCATCCCTTGGAAGCGGTGCATCATCATTGTGACTGTCCGGTGTCGGCATCGACCCCCATATTGCCGTGTATACCACATGCCCTCGTCTTTTGAAGCGACCTCGTCTCGAGCGCCTGTCGTGGTGGTTACACAACCAGTTCCATACGCGGAAGGGCCCACTGTAGACGAGAAGCAAGGGCGGACCGGGCAGTCCACCTCGATGTTTCAAAGCAACAGCTGCTGAACTGAAACCTCCATCCCTCATCAGCAAGACATCGACTTCCTCCCACCAATGTCGCTTCTCGGTCTGAAAGCCATCCGTTCGACGGGCATGCGGATGCCGCCTCGGCATCGACTCGACGACAACTGCCCATGCCAGTCATGCACCGTCCGGCTGCCGTCTCCCATCATCCGGTCGCGGACAGTTCCCGGCCTCTACATTTTCCACCACACGGACATTGCTGTGGGAACCAGCGCAAGCAAGAAAATCCATCGATCGAGCCAAGAGAGACTTGAAGCCTCGTCTTCCGCGCACCGCCCAACGAGAAATTGAAAAAACTTAGATCGGGGAGGGGTGACTAGGAAACAGGGCACTGGTCCACGACCGTCGTTGAAGTCGAGCTGCGTAGTGGCGCTGGCTTCGTGGGTCACCAGCTTCCCTCCCTGGCGCTGCAAGGTCGGAGAAGCGGAGCCTTGTGCGGCAGTCATGGCCGAACCGCGAGACATGGATCCGGAAACGTGGAGTGCAAGGTCGACACTCTGGACGTCGGCGGGTGGGATATTCTCCAGAGCGCGGCTCAGCAAGCATCCGAATAGCGCCACACTTCCGCCGCAGCCGGGGAAGATCATCGTTTTGGTCGTTTGCGCTGGGAGGTCGTTCTGACCTGCTAGGGAATATGTGCTTAACTCGGCGGACGGCGGAGGTGTCGAGGTAGTGTACGCCGTTGCGAATGCAGGCTTTTATAAGCGGCGAAGCTGTGGCGGCGAAGTGACCGGCGCTCTCCGTCCTCGCCAACTGGATATCCTCGTAAGCGGCACGACACACCAAGAGTTGTTGTGTGATGAGCACGACCCGCAGCTCGGTCACAAGAGTTGAACCTTTCGGCTTGACAACGCGTACCTCCGGAGAATGTTGGATTTCGGTTTCGATGGGACGTGGTGGGCGTCGATTTCGCGGGAGCAGGAGTTCGATCGTCGGTAATAATCTCACGTCTCGCGGATGCTCACTCAATGCTGTCACCAGCGATCCGAGAGTGGAAGAACGTCCGTGATGGCTACCACGAAGCCTCCTCTCATGCAATCAAACCTCCCTCCCCACCACAATCCCCCTAACCTTCCTCCTCTCCTCCTTCGTCAACACCCACTTCACCCCCGTCTCCCTCTCCAGCGCCTCATCCCCACTCTTCTCACCCAACTCGACGACCTCCTCCCACTCCTCCACCTCCATATTCATCACCAGTCCCATCTGCACACACCTCGAAAACACATCTCTCGCCTCCCACTTTGCGCCTTTGATCGCTGTGTTCACAATCCCCGCGATATCTCGTTCCAGTCGAACAGCTCCCAGTTCTGAGACACGGCCGTGGAGGGAGAGCATCCTCTTCTCCAGCCGGTCGGCGAGGTAAGCGAGTACACCGGTCAAGAGGCGGTCCCACAGGTTGGGAGTGAGGATGCGTTTGACGGGGAGGGTGAAAGACGCCCAGCCGCGGGAGAAGCGTTGGAGGACGAGGTCGTCTTGAGAGTCTTCGGTGTCGTCGATGGGTATACCGCGGGGGTTACTATCGGACGAGGAGAGGTTGTAGTCTACATCTCGAAAAGTGTCGACGAGCACAGGGCGGAGACGAGGACGCATGACGTTTTTCTGGAGGACTTCGAGGGCTTCGGTGATGAGGTCGGAAGTTTTGGCGGCGAAAGATTGGGAGAGGGTTTGGAGGGATTTTTGGACTTGAGTGGATTCGTTGCCGAAGGGGAAGGAGTCGGAGAGGGTGGGAGAGGTGGATTGCGGGGTGCTGTCCCCAAGACATTGGGTGACAATGCGATGGACGTAGTCGGTGGAGACGTCGAGGTTGTTGATGAGGACGAGGAATTGGAGGATGAGTGATTCTGGTGGGAGAGCGCCTTGGATGACGGCTTTTGGGTAGCTTTCGTCGCGCATCTTTCGTTGGATCATGCCGAAAAAGTCGGAACCTAGGACTCGTGCGATGGAGGGTAAGACGTTCGAGACGATTGGTCGCTGAGATGTTGACAGAGTTCGTTGGAGCACTTGGTTCACAATGTACATGACGTCGTCCACTGCGGAAGTGATGAAGGGTGGGTTCGAATTCAAAGGCTTGTTCGGGCTGAGAGTCAGGTCTCCCGCTGGACTTTCATCCTGCTGAAACGACTTCTCCACTGATCGTCGAAAGAAGAATGTGGCCATGAGGTTGAATGGTTCGATGAGGAGGTCATGGATTCGCTTCTGCAATGTGCTGTGGAGGATGAAGGCCGGGAGATGTAGTTTGGCGTCATCTTCTTGCGTCGGCGCAGTCTTGCTGGCGAGGAAGCGGGTGTATAGAGACCAGCGTCCTAGCATGACAGCACTTTCGTTGAGTAGTGCATCGACTTCCTTCATATCCACACTTTCGTCTTCGCTTGCACGACCACTTCCGGGAGCGGGCGAGCCAGTGCGGAGATGTGAGCTTGGCTTTTGTGTGGGAAGGAAGCTTGAAACCAGGAAGTTGAAAGGATAACTCTTGACATCGGTGAGCTTGCGACTGACTCTTCGTTCCTCGGCCCAGGTATCCAGAATGAGGCCACCTTGAGCATCAGCTTCGACTTGTATCCGTTCGATGACTTTGACCATGCTACCGGGACCATAGTGACGTTCGACCAGTGGTTCGTGGCCGTCGACAATTTGGGCGATATGCTCGAAGAGTTTGGTCAAGGCACTTGCGTAGAACATGCCGTCCTTTGGTTGAGTCGAGGACATGTTGTTACGAGCGCGAGAAGCGATACCACCACATACGTATCTTCCGTACGCATCCAGTCCGACATCACGGCGGCCGATGAGGGGGAAGAGCTTGAAGAAGCGGGTGACTTTGGACCCATCGCCCTCTCGAGCTGCTTTTTCAAATTCTCTCAGGAACAAACCGCAAAGACTTTCGGCAGCGCTGTTCAACGTCTGTCGAGGAGGATCAGGCACTTCGGCGGTGGGCACAATCTCCTCGGCAAAAGCACCGTCGATGACCGAATGCGGGATCTGACTGGCTTTATGAAGATACGTGGCAGCCGTCTCCCAATCTTGAGGAGCACCCATGGAGCCATGCACACCGAGAACACATGACTTGAGATCGGCGACCTGCTCGACGACTTCGAGGGTTGATTTGACGGCGTGCTGTTCCTGATCGAGTTTTTTGACGGCGTTTGAGATGCGGCTGGCGGTGGAGGCGGCGGTATCGAGCATGCCGATGCTGATGGCACGAGTGGCGATGACGGATGAGCCAAGTTGAGTGCGGGCGAGGTCTAGACGGTTCAACTGACGGGAGAGGTTCTTTTGCGATGCCAGTAGAATGTCCAGACGGGATGTGACGGTGGCTTCTCGGTGGGAGAGATCTTGGAGAGTGGCGCGGATTTCCTCGACGGAGGCGGCGGAGTAGATGCTTCCGGGGGGAGAGGAGGGACTGGGTGCATCCACCGCCATGATTGATGTTGTCGTCGGAGGGTGGACGAGTGAGGTGAAGTTCATTGAGTGAGGAGAGGAGTCGTGGAGGGAGATGGATCGAAATCCAAACTGATGCCTCATAATTCAGGCTCCGACTTTTCCCGCAGTCGTTCTCTTTCTTTTCCGGGATGAGCCAGGGCGGGACAAGAGTCAAGAGTCAAGCGTCATTGTTTATTTATCCTTCACAGATCGTTCGTTACAGCTGAAAACGACCAACTCTCTCCAGGGCATCCTTCAACGACCTACGACATAAGATATCCTTCCCCTACTGTCCTTACCTGTCTCCGTCCACGATGAGGAGGAGTCCATGCGCGGCGTAGCGACGGAGAGACTCGCGTCAGTGGAGGTTGTACTTACTTACTCACTTATTCTCGCCTCAGCCTCAGCCTCAATCCCGTCGTCGTCGTCGTCGTCGTCGTCCTCGACCGAAGCGAGCGAAGAAAAGAAGCATCGGGACCTGAACTTCTCTTACCTGATCACTCCACCGATTCGTGCTGCTCCTTCGAGCGGAAGGGATCCTCCAGCAACTCTCCCCGCATGCTCCGACTCTCACTCCACTCCAAACAACACCGCCTTCCCTCCCCTCCCACTCCCCTCCAATGGACGCCGCCGGCCAACTCCTCTTCCACGCGGCGCATCTCGTCGCCCGCCAAGTCGCCTCCGAGACTGCCTCTCCCACCAGCACATCACCCTCGGCGACCTCCGCCTCCACCACCGCCAGCGCGACATCAACCTCCGCCGCCGACAAGTCCGAGCGTCCCGCCTCCTACAAACTCATCGGCATCCTCCTCGCCGTCGCCTCGGGCCTGTTCATCGGCGTCTCCTTCGTCGTCAAGAAGATTGGTCTCCTCAAGGCAAACGTCAAGTACAATGAAGAGGCGGGAGAAGGATATGGATACCTGAAGAACTTGTGGTGGTGGTCTGGGATGACGCTCATGATTGTGGGCGAGATTTGCAATTTCGCCGCCTACATGTTTGTCGATGCCATCTTGGTCACACCGCTGGGAGCGCTGTCCGTCGTGGTGACGACCGTCTTGAGTTGGTATTTCCTCAAGGAGCGACTATCCTTTGTGGGATGGGTGTCTTGCTTCCTCTGCATCATCGGATCCGTCCTCATCGCTCTCAACGCGCCGGAGCAGTCTGCCGTGTCGAACATCCAGGAAATGCAGCACTATGTCATTGCGCCGGGCTTCCTCGTCTTCGCCGGTCTGATCATCATCGGCTGTGCTTTCGTCGCGTGGTGGGTGGCTCCACGGTATGGCAAGAAGAGTATGATGGTATACCTCACGATTTGCAGTCTGATTGGAGGTCTGTCCGTCGTGGCTACGCAAGGACTGGGTGCCGCGATCATTGCTCAGATTGGTGGACAGGCGCAGTTCAACAAGTGGTTTACTTACGTCCTGCTGGTGTTTGTCATCTGCACACTCTTGACAGAGATCATCTATCTGAATGTGGGTGGTCATCTCGCACCATTGTCCACCTCACGCTGACTCCCCCTCCCAGAAAGCCCTCAACATCTTCAACGCCGCCCTCGTCACGCCGACATACTACGTCTTCTTCACCTCCTCCACCATCATCACCTCCGCCGTCCTCTTCCGTGGCTTCCACGGCACATCCACCCAGATCATCAACGTCGTCTTCGGCTTCCTCACAATCTGCTCCGGCGTCGTTCTCCTCCAACTCGCCAAATCCGCCAAAGATGTGCCCGACTCCAAAGTCTTTTCCGGCGATCTCGATCAAATGCGAACGGTCGCCGAGGTGCAAGAGCCAGAATACGAACCTCGCGCCGATGCGATTCGCGGTGGTGCAGGCATTCTCCGCGCGATGAGCAGCAAAGTTCGCAGCAAGCGCGAAGCAGAAGAGATACATCGGATACATGAAGACAGAATGGAGCCGATTGGAGAAGGCGAGCAAGTGGAATGGGATGGTCTGCGGAGGAGGAAGACGGTATCATCAGTAGGAGGCAGTGGATCGATTGTCCGACGGAAAACACTACACCCTCCTCTGGGCATGTCGCAATTCCCGAGCGAAGACGATGAGACCATCAGCGAGCCAGACAGCGAAGTCCACCCAGGCTTCTTCGGTCGCATCGGACGAAACCTGACCCAACGCACACGGAATCGCGGTCACAGTCCTGTTCCACTCGATCACGTTCCGTCGGACTATCTGAAATCGGGAGACCACAGTCTGCATGTCCCATCAGGAATGCAAAAGTCACATGTCGTGTCAACAGAAGAGGACACCTCCTACCGCTCACCCAGCACAGCAGGACACGTCCAATGGGCAGGACCAGACCGACCCGACTCGTCCAGCAGCAACAGTCTCGCGCCTCCACGACCACCACCTCACGTTTCGAGTGGGAACCCAGCGCGACGACAATTCTCCTTTCAAAACGTCTTCTCCCGCAGTCGAGGGGAGAGTGATGCGGACCGACCACTTTCACGAGGCGCCTTGTCATTTGTGAGTCGACGACCGGCGAGTCGACCTGGGAATTACCCTGGTGCGAACTCCTCCGGTACGACAGAGGAGGAGAGACTGGGTCTGGTGCATGGCGACTCGAGGGATACCATGGAACCGCCGTCAAATACCGCTGCTGCTGGCGGTGTAGGCGCAGCGGGAGACGGCATCGATGAAGCGGACGAACGGAGTAGCGATGAGTGGGCGAGGGTTACGCAGAGGGGGAGTGAGGGTAGTCCGGAGATTGTGAGTGGTGGTGCGCATGGGAGGAGGAGGAGGAGGAGGAGGGATCAATTGAGTGATGACGATGATGAGAAGGAGGAGGCGGCGGGGATGTATGATGAACCGGTACGACGGCCGAGTCCGGATGATGGTGGAGGCTCGGGGAGGTTTGTTTGAGTAGGAAAGGATGGATGGTGTTTGGGCTTTTTTGACGAGCGTTCAAGCGGGTGTTGTATAGACCACACAGTTGCACTGAAAACGGCAGAAAGGAGGAACTGGGTGTGGGCGACATGATCAGGGCGGACAGGAATATACGATTATGAAGTGATGAGGGTCTGTTAGATTTCGTCCATGAACATACCGTACCTTACCTTCTGCTATACCTTGCCGCTGTACCTGCCCAGGCTGGGAAGCATCACACCGAAGCATCACAGGGCACGTTTGTGTGAAGAGTGAAAAGAAATCTTCCGGTACCGCGGGTGCATCGAGGAGAAAAAACGACAACTCACTGATGATGATCTTCTGTGTTCTGATCTTTCACAACGTCCCGGACCTCCAACCCGGCGGTCCTCCCGCGGCGATGCGGAGTGCGGAGTGGGGACTACTAGACTATGAAACAACAGCATGCCTCCATCCATTTGAGACGAAGACATGAGACAGGGAGCGGCATGTCTTCATTGTTCTTCTCCCCTGCCTTGCCTTGGGGAGGGGACCTTGGGGAAAGACAGTTGCCTTGACTCGTAAGACTTTTACGGTATTTGGAGCGGCTGATGGTTGCTTTGTATGTATATGGAGAGTGAGATGAGAGTTACATGTCCGGCAGACAGTGAAAATGTTCCCTTCGGTCGCGGGATTATGGACTTCCTGCCGGCACAGCATCGTCGGTCAAACAATGTCAACACATCGCGATCGACGCTCAACATCCGCGTGGTGGGTATCCAGGTCGTCCCCAGTCAGGGCTGTCAGGAACGGGAACGAGAGAGGGAGGTCAGTGTCACACCGCATCTTCATCGATCACTAGTAGTAGTAGTGGGTGATGATTGTTGGTGAACCACACAAACACAGCAGCACAGACCGAACTTCTCCAAGCCCCGTGGTTCTAGCCGCCGCCTTAAGCGTCACACCGCATGTTCTTCTCTCCTTCTTCTTCTTCTTCTTCTTGTCTTTCACTGCCCTTGCTTGTTGGTCCGAAGAACTGCCCTCGACGGACGGCGGTGGGGCGGAAGACTTGGGGCAGGACAGGGCACCAGGACAATCGCGGTGAGACCGAGACGGAGGAGCGCAAGGTATTCTTCGGACCTCCGCGGTGCACCGTGACAATCGAGATGCGAGATGCGAGATGCGATTGCCTTATGTGAGGGGATTCATCAGGGAAGGAGGTTGTTGACAGTTGCTGCTGTTGCCCCAAGATATCTCACACCGCTATTGTCGATGCTTTCTTCTTCACCGCACTTGGCTTTCAGCCCGCGTATGCCGGTAGATTTTTTTTTTTTTCCTTTAGGGCGCGCAGATATCAAGGCTACCCCGACGACGTGGGAGTCAGGGATCTTTCATCACCCTGGCGATCGGGATTCTGGTCTTTCTTTTCTGCGCTGTGAATATAATAGACTTGGAGACGTCCGTCGGTGCGACGCGACCTGGAACAGCCGGAGTGTCTTGCTTTTGTGTGAGAGAGTTCTAGGTGGAGATCTGCTGCCCCCGGACGAAACACCCGCGGACGGACCAGACGACGACGATCTGACTTGGATACTACTGGTTCGAAACACGTCCGGGAGATACTCCCCGATTCATTCTGGTGAAACGTGACAGGCGGGGAGACATAATACCACGAACGGAGAAGAGAAAAAATCATTGAAGAAGTCGGACTTCTTTCAGTCCATTTACACCACATTCACGCATATCAACGATGGAGTCATCCATGATGGACTCAACATTGGACTCCTTCACGATGGAATGCTCCACGATGGAGACTCCGACAATGTCCGCCTCCCCAACGCCCTCCTCCCCTCCCACCCGCGCCACCCTCACCGGCCTCCCCGCCGAACTCCGCCTCCTGATCTTCTCCCACGCCATGTCCTCCTCCACCGTGCACATCCGGCCCTCGACTCCCTCCAAGCCCCCCACCACATCCATCTGGTCGATCCTACACATCAACACTTCCACCCGCAACGAACTCCTCCCCCTCTTCTTCTCCGCCGTGACCTTCCACCTCCGCGAGGACCTCACCCTCTCCAACCTCAAGTCCTGGCTGGATACACTCGACCCTCAATCCATCTCCGAAATGCGCAACGTCACCATCCACGCGAAGAGAATCTGTACCGGTCGATGGCCTCAATCCGCGGGATCGTACGTGCTTCCCACCTACTTGCAATCACCACACGCTAAAACATACCCTCCCAGCCCGACGACCACCACCTGCTCGAGGACGACGTCCTACCACGCCGATAACCGCGCCGCGCAACTCGTCGACCTCGCCGAAATCAACGCGATGAGTCCCGGGAGTGGGTACCGACCGAGCATGTTTTACAATTTCGCGCAGCAGCTGTGTTCGGTGGGAGCCCCGACGTGTATGCGCAGGACGATGGAGGGGTTGAAGGAGAGGGGGTGTGAGGAGTGGTATTTGAGGGATGATGGGGAGGGGTTGACGGCGGAGAGGGTGGTGGAGTGGTGGGGCGCGATGAATCGGGATTATTTTGCGGAGGAGAGGACGGAGGTGAGGAGGGAGGTGTAGAGGGAGGCTGTGAGGCGAGCCAGTCCCGTCTGTGCCGGTATCTTTCCGCCAGAACCAGTGCGGAAGCGATGTGATGGTCCCATCTACAGGGAGTGTCCAAGGCTTTCGCGAGCGGCTCCCGCGCTTCTCCGAATTACTCCAACCAGGAAACCGGAACAACAACGAGGTCCACTTAAACATCCCTTCTCCTTCCATCCGCTGTGCAACACGGCATCCCACGCCAACCCATCATCCCATCCCACGGACCCCGACATGAACCGCGGCGAGACACATGCACCCGGCCGCGTTCTCACATGCTGTGCTGCGAGCACCCGAGTCGGCTGGAGGATGCAGTGTCACTGATTGGTAGTTTCTCCCTGGCCTTGACTGGATACGGATGGGAGGCATCGTGGTGGGAGAATATCATATCCATCAGACTTGTGTGAGGAGATGGTGCTATCTACTGGGCAATACATCACTCTGGACAGAAGGATGGTGCTTCAACATAGAAAGGGTCATGGCAGATAGAGCAGGAAGATCGAAACTATCATAGAAGTAGACGTATTCAATTAGCATCTCTGGACACAGCCACAGTGCGTGACTACTTCTTCATCATCGAGACGAGCAAACTCCCGACCGGTCTCCCGAGGACCGAACAAGACATCCGACGAAGCCCGTCCGTGTACGGTTGTATATATACACATATAGCAAGACGGCGAAAAAGGACTCGTGCAAGTAGGACGGTGCGTTGAAAACAGCAAGATTGCCGAACATCGTCCAGACACGACCATGTACGTACTCGTGTATGTTGGTTGGGTGGCTGTACTGTGCCGAGAAGTTGTGAGTATACCTAAGGTAAGGTAGGCAGATATATCACACCACTTGTCACGGCACTGCAAAGCGGACTCGAAATGCCTCGCGGACCTCGCCGCTGCACGGCTTCGGAGCAAGCGAGAAGTATCCGTTTAGTGCCCTTTCGCTGCGTACTGTAGATGATCACGCTCTGTGTCTCCTGATATGGCTCGCTATGGACACCGGGTTGGACATGCGGGAGTCGAAGTCAAGGGAGAAGTCGCCTGGACGGAATGAGGATATATAACACTGCCCGCGCAACATCTGTTGGTCTCATCATCAACTCAAAGGCAAACAATCAGAGTACATACATCAACCAAACACCGTCCATCGTGTACTGCACCTCGACAAAGGGGCAATACTTACCAACGACCTCAACACCACACCAACACATTTCCAACTACAATGAGCATCCAACCATTGACCCTCCTCACCTTGACCGGCCTCGCCGCGCTACCAGTGAGCATCGTGTACATGGTCACAGCCGACCACCGAACGTACGTTCTCCTGCTCTTCGTTCATCCAGTCCATGACCCGACAGCTGACCATCACTCTATAGCTTCACGCATGGTACGATCGCATCCAACAATGTAGCGCAACGATTTCGCTTGTTTGAACAACGAGCGAAGGACTCCATGCCGAGAGAAGACGAAGCGCAAAAGGCTCGAGAGATGAGGCGGAGGAGGGAGGTCATTCGGGAGAGGATGGCGATGGAGTTGATGTGATTCTGGGATGGTCTTTCTTCTGCGATCGAACCGGAGGCGTTCGGAGTTGAGAGAGACAACTGCGGGACTGTGAGCAACAATGTCAATGATACAAAGCGTGAATTGGGAAGAATAAAACATCTTCTCTTCTATTCCTCGACCCCCGGCCACGTCTGTTGATACATGCCTTCACCCCTCCCATCTTACAACTCATCATGCAGCACCGGCGCCGGTCGTCCACTATCTTTGTGAAGGTCCACGCCGCTCTTCTTCCGCCACTTGTCCCACGTACTCCGAAACTCCTTTTCCATACCACTGTCCATCTGATCCGGCAGAACCACCACATACTCAACATGCAGCGCACCATACAGATATCCATCGTCCTTCTCCACCGCTCCAGACGCCCTCGCTCTTTCTTCGTACTGCTCGCCACCGCCTTTCCACACGGGCATTCCCTCCCCGGGTATCACATCCACGGTCCCGGGCTGCACGACCTCGCCCTGCTTCCGCGCTAGCTGCACCACATGGCCGTCGAGATGCGTGAGATTCCTCGTCCAGTCGCCCATCCACGCTTCCCGTAGTGAGAGAACCTCTCGCCAGAAGAGGTTGCGGTCTTTCCTTCGAAAGAACGTCCCGTCTGTCCTGTGCTTCTCGTCATCTGCGACCTTTGGCGCCTGCTCGTGGATCGAAACCAGCAAGTCTCCCGCCGCCCAGTCCGGACTTTCATCGCCCTCATTCTCATACGCCACTCGTGTTCCTCTCGGCATGCCCTTCTCCACCGAAAGGTCAAACTGCTCTTGTGACCTCAACACCCGCTCGCCGTGGCAGTGCGGGCACTTATGTCTGACCGTGCTCCCCTTCCCACCACACGCATCGCACTGCATCTGCACTTGTTGGTAGATCCCCGGCATGAGCTGCTGTTTCTGAATGATGATCCCTTGTCCGCGACACTTTCCACACGTATCGCGCTCTCCGTCCGCCGAACCGGAACCCTCGCACTTCTCACAAATGACCTGCTTCTCCACCGTAAACTCATGATCGGCGCCCGTGTAGAAATCTCTCAACGGCGTGTCCACCCGCACCTCCATATTCGGTCCTCGACGTTGCCCGGAGCCGTGGAAATGTCCTCCGCCACCGAAGAATTGGCTGAACATGTCGAATGGGTTGCGGCCACCTCCACCTCCCGCTCCCCGCTCTTTATGTTGTTTGACGCCCTCGGCGCCGTGGGTGTCGTAGATACGGCGGAGTTCCTTGTCGGAGAGGGTTTCGTAGGCTTCGGAGACCTCGACGAATTTTTTGGCGGCGGTTTCATTGTTGGGGTTCTTGTCCGGGTGGTACTTTTTCGAGAGTCGGCGGTAGGATTTTTTGAGGTCGCGTTCCGAGGCGGATTTGTCGACGCCGAGGAGGGTGTAGTAGTCTTCGGCGGCGAGGGCGAGGAGAGGGAGGAGGCATAGGAATGCCAGGACGGAGAAGAGGAGCATGGCGGTGGTGAGGAGGGAGTTGTGAGTGAGCGGCAGCAATGAGTGGGCGGAACTATTGGCGCATGTCCGATGCTGGTGGTGGAGGCAAGGTCTATGATTGACGACTCATGGCGACGGTCAGTGGAAGAGTGGAATCGTGCATGTTGTTGCGAGATGACAGAACATATGAATTATTGGCGGACCCCTGCCTCGAAGCCTGACGACAGCTGGCACGAACAGCCTAAATATCGTGACACGCATTCCGATTCTTGGACCTCACCTCCTTGCGGCTCTCTCATTTGACTGCCACGGATATGCGTGTATTGTACATGCTCTTGTGCATCGTCATGATCGTGTCGACGGTGTCAATCTCCGCTGTCCTTTGGCAAAGCTTCTGAGCATATCGAAGTCGCGATGCTTATGGACCATCGCGATGCCTTTCAGAGCTCCTAAGCTTGACAAACGCGGCCCTGGTGTCCAATGCAACATAGCACGCAAGGCACGGTCACGGAAAGCCACGAATGACCTCTGAATCGGCTTTCCAAAACCGGGAATGCGAGACACTTCCGACGAGCAGAAGGCGAGGTCGAACTCACTGGCCTCGTGGTTTGGCCATCCTGGATCGCTGCTATCAAGTCTACGATTCTTTCTTCGGAACGCTCTTGTCCTCGAAAACGACGTCCGATGACCATTGCTGCCGGTGGTAGCGTTGTGGCTGTCGTGTACGGCATCGCGCGGACCATAGAAGTGTGGAGACTTTGATCGCACGTGTGAGTCTTGTTCGTCTAGTCAGAGATCGGTCACTTTTTTCTCCGTGCACTGGAGGAGATGCTACAAGTCCCACCTGCTGCTTCATCAGACTTCGTGGTCAGTCGAAGAGAGCAGCTGTCGGTCGCTCGTGGAGAGGTAGGAAGCCATTTCATTGCCTACAGCTCAGGATGCGAAACTCTGCGGAGCGGCTGTTGTCAGCAGCCAGTGCTCCAGAAGCATGTGCTAATTGCCGGAAGTTGAAGGTGCGCACAACGCTGAAGCCTGAGGACCAGCGACCTACCAGATACCTCACAAATTGTTCACTGAACAAGTTCTGCAGATGCGATGCTTTGGTGCCGGATGTCCTCCCTGTCACCGTTACACCAAGTTCGTTCGAAACCGTTGCTGCTTCCATCTCGTCGCGGCCAGCGAAAGGAGTCTTGCCAACATTCAAGCGCAAGAGGAAGCAGGAATGGACCACCGCCGACATCATCCATGTGTGGATGAGTATTTCTCCATGCAAACTTGGTCTCACGACATCAGCGAAGCGACTAGCAGTGATTCTAGAGCATGGCAAAGTCCATCTTGAGCGCATACCACACAAACGAGCAAGCCGTCCATCTTCAGAGCTTTCCACCGGCAAAGCGGGTCGAAGCTCGCTCGATACCCGTACAGCCAAGGTTACGTCAGCGAAAAGCAAGTGAGGTGGTTCGACTGCAGCTTCCGGTTTCACTTCGACCTGCCACCTGTGCGACACGTTGTGAGACTCTTGACAACCTACACAATTGTGGAAGACACAAATGCGGACTGGCCGACGAAGATCTAGAACATCGGACCAGAACCGCAGATGCTCGGTCGAATTCTCCGACACTCCAATCCTTTGTCCTGGACTGCTTCGGTCCAAGAAGCCGCACCAATCCCTATCGAACAACGAGGTCCGCTCTCGAACAAAGATACACAATGCCTAGCGACTATCTCGACAACGTGGCCATTGTTGGTGCTGGTCTAGGCGTTCGTAGGCCCTCTGCGTGTTCGTCTAGCAACATGTCTCGGCTCCTGACGAATGAATAGGGATGTGCTTTGGCTCTAGATCTCACGCTCCGAGGCATACCCGTCACTGTCTTTGAGTCCCGTCCGGAGGTTTTGGGAGCCATACCATCGGGTGTGATTCTCACACCCAACGGAATCCGCGTGTTGGGCCATCTTGGAGTGCTGGATCGAATCCGCGATCAATGCTACGTGCCGGAGTACCGCATATTCATCGACGACGATGATTGCATAACCAAAAAGGTGCCCATCGATGATCAATATGGATACCGAAACCTTCGCATTTGGCGCGGTGTTCTTCTCGATGAGATGCGAAGTATGCTCAAAGAGCGATCTGTAGTTGTTCAGCACAACTCAAGATTCAACGGGGTCGTGTCGGACGGTGACAACGGGGTCACATTCCTCATCAATGAGGATGTCCATCATGCCTCGCTTTTGATTGGATCAGACGGTATTTACAGCACGGTCCGCCGCCACTTGGCGCCTGGCACAGCTCCAGAATACACAGGTCTCATCGGTATTCTCGGCCACATCAAGCGTTCGTCGGTCGAGTGGCCGTACGAGGACTATCCGAAGAACGCCACAATCCAAAGCAAACCCGGTGCCATCTTCTGGATAGCTGAGGATCCCGCGGGCGAGGAGCTCATGATCGGAAAACAAGTCAACTTCCCGGAACAATCGAGAGAGGAGCTTGATCAACTCCAAGCAGATCCCGCACGACTGGCCGACTTCTACCTCCAAGACTATAACGACTACGGGCCGACGGCGAAGAAAATCATCGATAGTGTCTGCGCCAGTAAAGAACGACTCTACGCCTGGCCGTTCATGAAAATGCCCAAGTTGACTCACTGGTACAGCGATTCCGGTCGGATCATCCTCGTCGGCGACTCCGTGCATGCTCTGCCGCCCTCCAGTGGACAAGGAGTCAATCAAGCGCTGGAAGATGTCTACTCTTTGACCTTGCTTCTCACGGGATTGCGCGATGAGCAAGGCAAAGAGACATCAATTTCGCAGCCAGCAGATCATCTTGCAGCGCTCGCATTCTGGCAGCGGATGAGACAGGATCGAATCGATGCAGTATTGGACTGGACAGCCAACGGATCGAACGTCAGCCGACTGCCGGAAGCAGAACGGAAGAGGCTCATAGCCGAAGGCAAAGTCAAAGAAGGCCAAGATGACGACATGGGATGGCTGTACAGACCAGTATTGGACGAAGCGATTCACGACTGGCTGAAGAATAAATCTTGATCATAAAACGTGATGGCATTCAATTTGGTATCTACAAGAATGGAAGCGACCGTGTCGACATAAAGCGTCTCTCTACTGTCCCGCGTTTGCGTGGATGGTCGGGTTGCCCTTCGGCTTCAGGACGTTGACAGCGAACTGGCCATCATTCGCGTAGTTTCCTGGGCCGGCGTAATTGCAGACGGTGAACCACGGGGGAACATTGCTGCCCACGTTCGCCAGTCCGTTGGGGCAGCCGATGGTGGCACAGCCAATTCTGCCTGTGCTCTTCCAGACGATCTGAGAGAAGTGACCCTGTAGAGATAAAAGCGTTAGCGGATGCTATCATCGGTGACCAAGTGGTGTCGACATACCCAGCTGCCGAAGTTGGAGAAGTCCGTCTTCTGCTGTCCGTATTGGTTGTAGTTGTTGACTTCGCTGTTGTAGAACAGGTCGCTGATGACATAGCCGATGTTTGTGTACGGGATTCCAGCGGCAATGTTCTGTCCGTAGCCACCACCGCCAGCGGTACTGTGAAATGTTAGGACAAGGCCAGCTGACCATCATATCGAAGGCAACTCACGTGTTGTGCTTGTACTGACAAGTCTTTGCGGTGTCCCTTGCGATCGTCTCAAGGTTGGTGTCCCAGACCAAAGCGGGAGAGGAGTGGTTGGCGCGGTGGAGATTGTGGTGGTAAAGGACAGCGTCCTTGTAGGAATAGCCCGTTGGAGCGCGCTCCTCCAACTCAGCGGTTGGCATGCAGGATGCAGCTGTTGCGAGAGCAAGCGTGGCGAAAGTTGAGAAGAACATGTTGTTTTCGAGTTCGTGAGGTGATGAAAGTTGGTGAATTGTGCTCTCAATCAATCGAGGATCTTTCCCGCGGTTCAAGTACTTTGTCGTCCAGACGCAATTTGTCACACCGGTCGAGATGTATTGTGCGATGATAGGAGTCAAAGGATATGTGGGGTTTGTTTAGAACAAAGGACGATTTGCTGATTAAGGGAGGCGGTGGAAGTTCCAACCGTCGTGGCGGAGGACATCGTTCTTATATGTCTGCAACCGGCCTGCTTGGGATAGACATGGCGCTTGTGAGGGACCACTTCCGGAGCCCTCGTTGCGAAATGAAAGCCATGTTTTCGCCGCTGACATGCCCGTGAAGCCGTTGAAACGGGGATCGTAGCCTGTACCATTCTTTGACATCGAGACCGGGACCTGTCAATATACGCACATGCTCGGTGTCAACGTTCTTGTCAAGAAGGTCAGGGTTACGCGAGTGCTCCCGGACCTCGTGGAGTTCATGGTGGACGTGAGACACTCCGGGCCCTCCCCAAGTGCCCTGGTTTCAAGCGGACATCTTTCAGGTCGGTATTGCCGATCATTTCTTTGTTGTCCGGCAGGTCGACGACCCGGTTTGCGCAGGCGATGCTGATATCGATTCGCTCGAAGTGGTTATGATCTCAGTCGATTGGTCTGCTCTGCGAGCAAGAGAGTTTCAAGACATTCCTGCCATCTGAAGAAGAAATGCACAATGCCCATCCGCATTGCCTCCGGACTTCGGAGAAAACGTCCGGCGGAGATTGCGAGTGGTGGGTTGAAGTTTTGGATGGACCAAGTGCACTCTGAACTATCGAGCGGAGAAAGTCTCAGCGTGCACCGTCGTGGTTGGATTGACAAACGTGGCGCAATTCACCGACAACGTGTTTCAGTTGGGGGCCAATCCGAGAGACTTCGGTCAAATCTTACACTTTCCACCATCTTGGTCAGTAAATGCCCGTGTAGGATGGATGGAGCGCCGTGAGTGGGCGGGACGCTGATCGGAAAAGCCTGCTCGAGGCGTTGTCTCAGTCGGAACACTCCATGACACTAGACGACCGTTGCGATTGAAAGCCTGGAGGCGCTGCGGAGGTCGCCACTGCCATCACTTTGCGCCGCATGAGGCTCTCGGTACCTGCAGCAGCGCAGCGTTCCTACGTATTAGATGTGATCGACATGGTATGCAGCATCGCTACCATGTGTAGAACGGACACAGGGTCCGATGAAATGCGCGTCGAGATCATTTGGCATCGCATGGCCATGGTATCGAATCCATGGTAATGCCATCATGTGTGCGAATCACACTCTAGCATTGATTGGTGCATACATCCGGCCGGAGGTCATCGCACCTAGTTGTCATGGTTTAGGGCAGGCAACGTAACCCCAGTCGAAAACCTGTATTGATCCACAGAAGATCAGATGCTGCACTGTGAATGGTCGACGGATTCGCATCAAGGAGGTAGTCAAGTCCGGTGCGATCTCACTTGCACTACCGCTCTGCGCAAAAGGCCACATGGGACAAGTCGTGGAAGAGTGTCGAGCTCGCATGCGGGTTCATGAGACCCTTTCCAATGGAGCGGCCAATAAGCGATTGGAGGCCGAGAAAGATCGATTCGTCTTGAGGTACCGGTACGCCTAGACGATGTATCCGTCTGCAATCGTCAAATACACTCGCGATCGATCGCTTTCGCCACTTTCTGCAGCTGGTCGAGTAAGGCATTGCAATGAAAGTGCCATGGCACAGCAACGTCGCAGAGGGATTCTCAGGTTCTGGCGGCTTGCATCTTGGTCTGACACTTCGTGCGACTCGAAAAGCGGAGCTATCGAGATCGCGGCTGATGCGGTCGCTGGGATGTATACGCAGTGGGCGTTTGCTGAGCCGACGAAAATCTGAGCGCCACGAACAGGCCTGGGATCGGGGTTTCAGTGCGAGCTACGAGGCACATGAAATACGTGTCCGCCGCCGGTGGGGTTTGACCTGATGATCGACCTGGTGGAATTCTTTGTCTGAAAACAAGATGGCAGGCGAGCAAAAGCCAGCAACCTCTTCACGCCGGCAGCCCTTTTCTGCCGCCAACGGCCGGGTCCAAGTGTTCTCGTGCGACTAGCAGGCGTTGATGCTCCGTTTCAGTAGCGGTGCCTCTTGCGAGTGCGAGGAGAATTGGTGAAGGTGCTGTGGTATACTCGCCACTGGTCATCAAGAAGGAAGTCAGGAGAGAGTATACTCATCACTATCTCATGTGGATCAGAACCGCTCTGTGCACTTCCTTCTCGCGGTGCTCGAAGGCGACGCCTTCGGCGTCGGGCGAAAACGCGCTAGCTGCGCTAGCTACGGGAGCTAAAGATTCTAGCCAATTAAACGCGGGGAGTAAGGAAAGTGCATAGAGGGTCTAAGCTAGTTTCGACACATTTTGCCTATTTGTCGCTATCTTTTACTAGAGAAAATACTAAACGCGCGTTTATTACTTATACGTACAACTTCCTACGGCAGTCTTCTCTATATACCTCTTAACCGTCGCATTCTCCCTACCCTCGAATTCTCGTTTTTAAAAACGCGTAAAAACGCGCTATTTTTGCTATTAGTATATACTATACTACCTAAGTATTTTATATACCGGACACATTTCGTATACTAGATTTGCCCTCGACAGCGACAGCGAGGTAGCGATACTAGATATCGAATATCGCCGGCCGTAGGACGCGAGATATAGACTATCTCGCGCGCCTCGAAGTATCCGTATCTCGATAGCTCTTTTAGCGCGAAAATTACGATCTTTTTTCAAAATTTAAAAATCTCGAGCGCGCTTAAATAGTTTTTAAGGATCGCGATAGGGCGCGCCGAGCAGAGAGGCAGCGGCGTTAAAAAAGCAAAAGATATATATAAAAAGGAAATTCTAGATTACTTACCGTAGGGATCGATATTAAACCGTCGTATTATCGAAGTATTCGTGTTTTTGTACTTAAATTCGACGTATTTAGGGCGCTTAGATGGCTAAAGTGTGCAAAACTAGCTTAGACCCTATATAGAGTCTTCTTTCTTGTGGTCCGTGCACTCCTTTACCCGCAACTTAAAACAACCTACACGTAGGGCAGCACAAGAAAGAAGAAGACTGTTTATAGCGGGATGATCCACATGAGATAGACTCATCACACCATGCATCCCGGCTCCCTGGTCTCCCTCGTGGCATGCATGCAAAATACTTGGTACCACGTGCCGTTCCATGTGCGAACGTTCCAATCCAATTTTCCACGAGCATGACCCTGCCCGCGAGTACCGCATGGAATGAGAGTCGCAGACTGCGCTGACGACGACGTCCAGGATTACACACTGAACCGAGTGCTCAACAGGCTAGCTGGCGGTCGAGATGATTCACGATGAAGCAGTACTGCAAGGAGGAGAGCTATTGTGCCCAGCCATCTGCCTTGATGGCAGCTCATCAGCCTCGGTAGAACTAACCTCACCCGATATCTTCCGACAGCTGCTCACTGCTGGCTATAATCCTCGACATTGATTCTTCGGTCAAGGAAAGACAATCAACTATACAATCAGCTCAGATACAATCATACAATCATGGAGCAGATTCAGCAACACTTGGAAGCCGCGCGGAACTATGTGCTGGACAAGCTTCCTGCAGACCGCCAAAGCCGAATTTTCGTCGCTGGAACGAGCGCCAGCGTGGCCGGCGTGGTGCTATTGCCGTTACTCTACCACTATTCTCTCGGACGACATATCAGCCACACCCATCCCAATAGTTCGGTGCGGCAGGCGGCATTGGATTGTGGTGAAGTCAGCTCAATGCCGGAAGACATCGTCGAGAACGCTCAAGCGTATCGCATCGCTCATGACAAGGTGGTCAAGCATATTCCCAAGCTGGTGTTCATGAAAAATGAGGAGCTCACGACCAACTTCACCAAGCTGCTTCGCCGCAACATGGCGTCTCTCTCGCGCATGCCGCAAGGCTGGATGTTGTGGTTGGTCTTGAGCTCGCCCGAGCAGCGTCGCACTTTCAGCCGGGAGCACATTGAGAGTCTGGACTTTGAGGAAGGCGATGTCGTCTGTGGGATCTATCGAGTTTCGAAGCGTACTGCGGTGCATGTAGAGATGGAGTTGCAGGCGCCGACATCCGACTGGCCAGTTTCGGGCTTGACAATCATCAGCTTGAGGCCTCGAAATGATGGAGCAAGTCTGATCTCGGAAACGATTCAATGGACGAAGAAGGATAGTGGTGCTATACTTCCGCTTGAGAGATGGATTGGAGGTTTCTTGCACAGCTTTGCGGCTCGATGGTTGGTCGTTACGGGTGGTGTGTATTTGCAGGGCTTGATGCGCAAGTAGGAGGTCGAGCGGAACGCCCGATGCTTTTTCTCTCAATGAGCTCGAGGTTGAATGGGAGCAAGCGCCGGATGGAGGCTGGAAAGGTGAGCATCTTGCATCGCGCAGTGTGGTTGATACTGTTGCTGAAAGCATGGAATGGCATCGGCATGGTCAGAATGCGACAGATCCTGCAGAACGTTCTTGCCTTGCCTTTTCAGATGTTTGCTTGTATTCAACTACAATCTCAATTCACCTCTTCTTTCATCTTCCGTTCCTTCTCCGTCACTTCCAACTACAACCTTTATTCACCTCTTCTTCCATCTTCCATTTCTTCTTTATTACCTCCGCTTCCCTCTAATACCTCCAAAGTATTCTGTTCTCTCCTTCTTCTTCTCATCAACATCATCTCCTACCAGAGTCGGCAAGCCTTCCTCGGAAACCATTCATTCTTCGCAAACACCATTCACTATCGTCAAACACCAATCACCAACACCATTCGCCCTTCCTCAAAGCCACCAATTCCGATCAACACGACAGCCATGCCTACCGCCTTGGGTCCATGCGTTAACTGCGCCAAAGCCGCGCGCATTAAGTGCGCCCACTGCGACGACGGCGTCTCCTTCACCGCCTACTGTGGCACCAAGTGTCTAAAGAAACATCAAGCCAAGCACCAAGAGGTCTGCAAGGAGAAGAAAGTCGAGAGCGCAAAGACACTCGTCCCAGTCGGACACGCAGCAAAGGCGATCATCCCACCCGAGTACGCAAACGACGGCCAAGGCGATTGCACAGCCTGCGGCAACGCTCAGACTACTCTCACATGCCTGCGCTGCACCGACGGCATCGTCCACTACTGCAACGAGAACTGCCACGACGCCTTCATCAAGAAGCACAATTTGGTGTGCGTTGCTCAGAAGTTGCGCAAGCAGGCCGCAGAGGAGGGAGGGCATGCAATTCTCGACAATCCAGCATGGGATGGGGTCTTCGGGAATATCATCTTTGGGTGATCAGGAGGTCACATCTCGGTTCTTGGAGCGGTTGTGGCGGTGGCTGATCACAAAAGGAAAAGGAGAGATTGGAGCCTCAAGCAAGTCGACCAGCCGCTCCATCTTTAAGCGTGGTTCTCTGAGTTCGACGCCGACGGAGGCTTTTGGCTGCAATTTGGGTTTCATTTGAGCGCACTGCGACGGTGTGAGAGAGTGGTTGAATGGTTCTTGCGGGCGTTTGCCATGGCCGTGGAGGTTGGCTTCAAAAGTGATTTGCAATGTCCTCTGCAGCCATTTGACTTGCGGGCAGAGCTAGGGACATTGCCTTGCGTGCTTTACATAAATCCAAAAGATCGGATTGTTAATAGCTAGGAGATTCTTCCCATTGCCGTGCAGTATCGGTGCAGCTGCTCGTAGCCTCGCCATGGTTTGAGACTGGATGTTTCTGGAATGGAAGTCTTGCGCCCAAGCTTGGGCGAGGTGAACTTTTCACGTGAGGGACAGGCGCCTTGCACGGATAGTGGCAGTAAGAATGTGCAAAGGTCCGTCTACAGCGCTGATAATGTGACGGAGCAAACGTGCTTTCACTTTGCCTAATGTCCGTTGCGCAGAATATGCCACATGCGCGTAGGTCTGAGACGGCAAACGGATTCCTTTGCTGGGGCTCTTGCCGGAAAATTTCCCCATTAGGAAGTTGCCGACGAATCGCAGGTCTTCGAATCTTTCTATTGTCGTTAAATCGAATGCTATAACGTAGAAAAGATAGAGCGATATTAGATCTAAGTGCTGTGCGCGGGACACTACAACGTAGGTCGCCGGTTTACCGAGGTTATTTAAATGCTAAACAGTTATGCACTATACCATTGCTCTACGCCGAGTCCAATGCACTCTTTGGAAAGGTCGTACTACGTCGGACAATGTCGCAAACATAGCTCGCAAAGAGGGGAAGAAATTAGTGCAGATCCCGTTATCGGGTTAGTGGATTTCTCAGCGTCACCAGCACCAAAACCCTCCTCGTACCCGTCGTAGGCGCGACAAAAAGCGCGGGAATTCCGATTAAAGCGAGGAGCAATAAGAGCATGCTGAAGCAAAGGAAGTGGGCTGATATAGCCAAAAAAAAAAAAAAAAAAAGAGATGTCTCCCAACGCGGGCTGATAGAATGGTCAGTATTTCGTTAAGACAAAGCTGTATGGGGACGTCTTACATCGAACCGCGGACATCCAGATAATCGGTGGTGTTCCATTACAGTCTGGCGCTCTTCCAGCTAGATTCGATGTTAGGGACGCAATGCGTAGAGAAAGTGGTGGCGGTAATTACCTGAGCTATTGAGAGGGTTCAGAAGCTGTGCTTCTAATAGCTGATTGGCTACCGGCTGTCAATTTCAAACCGTATATACCGCTTGCAACCCTGCGATCAACTTTGGCTCAGTCTAGCGTTTTTGCTGTAGCCTTATAGGCTTATCATTGCACATTGCGTGAGGAAGCTGTGTAGCATGCCATCGTTGCGATTCAGATCTATGAGAATGGTCAATCAATATTACTAATCTTGCCGATGTACTGGACCGCACGCAAATTGAACGCTCAATCTTAGTCTACAAAGTACAGACGAGACACATATAGTACATGCGCGGAAGACCCGCCTCTCCTGAAGACAGGGAGTCATCGCGAAGACGGGCAAACGACTTGAGCCCTCGCTTCTCGTTTACCGCTTAGCCTCCAAGTCAGCCACCAGGTGAGGCAGAAGCCATTGATCATTGAAACCCCACAACGCCGTCGAATACTGTCCTCCCCAAGCACGACCGGTAAACCACGTACTCCTCCCTCCCTGAAGTGCCGTCAGATTTGCATAGAATCCAGCTCGGATCTTATCCTCGGGAACGTGAAATGATGTCGTTCGGTGGGCGGAGAACGCCTTGAACTCCAGTTGATCAGGAGGTCCATCTCCACGCCTATCCTTGGTGATTCTCTCATACGTGTCAACAATCAGCTGTCTGGCCAACTCCTCGGTGTACGTCTCCGTTCCGGTAGCCAAGACCCGAAAGTTGTTGTCCCCAGAATCTTGGTACCGGACCACGAACGGCGGCGTGGGAAACACGGTATAGTGATCGGGCACGGCTCCGGAGGCGATGTTGACGAGGGATCCGTTGAAGGGGAGTGAAGGGCTGGAGACGATACCGCAGTATACATTCGTAGGAGCCCATGTGCTGAAGATTTCTTCTTCGGTGGGAGAGAGATCGAGAAGCGGGGTGTTGTCGTCGGTGAGTGCAATGGAGACCAGAAGTTTCCGTGCGCGGATCAATGTTTGTTTTCCATGTGCGTCGGAAACCAAGACTTGGACTCCGTCGTCTGATCGGCGGGTCTCGATGACGGTCGCGTTGTACAAGACGTCGGATGCCAAAAGAGCGGCGATGCGGTCGTACAGTTCCTGATTACTTCCCCCTTCTGGAACCCAGCTCGCGAGTTCTCCCAAGATAGATCTGGTCAGAATGACGGGCAACTCCTGTAGCATGTCCAGCAGTGAAGCTGTGCTTATATCGCCCAGTCCCCAGCCGGTGGCTTGGAAAACGAGCGGCAATGCAGCTTCCAGCTTGTAGGTCTCCGCTATGGTCTTGAAGGGGAGCAAAAGCTCCGCGGGGATATCAGGAGGCGAGGGAAAGTTGACAAAGGAGGGAAACGTCATGTTCTCGTACTTTTCCGCGAGGGTGAGGTAGCTTTTCAGTGCGGCTACGAAAGCGGGCGGCTGGGGATCGTGGTACAGCGGGAGTGGATCGCCGGTGTGGAAGTCGACGTAGCTTGTATTCAAGGGCTGAAACGTGGCGTTGATCAGAGTGATGTTGAATCGTGCAAAGAAATCTTTGGCGCCGCCATATTCCGTGTAGGACTCGACGCCGTACTCATAGGGTTTGCCAGAGATGGAGTCAATGTATGTCTCGACGTGACCGCCCTGTGTAGATCTGGCATTAACATGTTGTCCTTGAGAGACCAATGCAAATATGGGAGAGAGACTTACCAAGTTACACTGCTTCTCGATCACAACAACAGTTTTGTTGTAATCCTCCCGAAGCCTCACAGCAGCATGGGCGCCCGATCCGCCTCCTCCGAGTATAACTACGTCTTTGTCGATGACGCGAGAACAATTCTCGGTCCATGCATTGTCGGCGGACACCGCAGTAACAAGGCTCGATAGAAGAATGGAGAAGAGGGCGCCTACTGTGGCAAGGCTTCGTTTGATGTCCATCGCGTGCATGCAATGCGCGCAATCGTCATGAGGATGCAGATGTCAGCGGAGTCGCATGCAAAGATGAGATGTTGTGATGAGGTCGCCGGGCGCTTATCACATCAACACACGTGGTGAGTAGCAGGCCCTTGGATCCTCGCACGGATTTTCGGTGTTTGCGCAGCCGTCCCATTCCCTGGAAACCAGGAACAAGGCTTCCCAGGAAGAGGTGATCAACATTGCAGTGTGATTAATAAAGAGTGGTGGCTTCCATCAATCCACCAGTGTGATTGGAAAGCCGTGCGCCTGCAATCCGACTGAATGCTCTGATTTGTGGATGCAATTGCCACTCGCACCGGAAGGGAGCAGAGCGAAGAAACCATTCCGTCGCTGTACAAGATCCATTCGTTCGTCACTGCCCGCCGCCTCATCCGACGATTTTCACCGGGATGAGAGCTCGTATTTCTGGCTTCGACTTGCGACAGCCTCAAGCTAATCGTCATTTCGCTCCGATTACCCTGTACCAGAGCGCGATGATGCCGATCTTACCTCGGTGAATGAGACTGGAGCAAAGGGGAGAGAGCACAGCCGGGATCGAAGATGATGAGCGCCTGAAGAAGACAAGTCCTTGATCAAGATTCTGGACACTGCTCTTAGATTCAGCCTTCCACTTCTAACCACTGACACCCTCCGTGTCACTGATTCTGTAGATGTACTTGACCGCACTGGCAGTGCCATCCTTGAGCCGCTCCAGCCCAGTCTGCACGCCTCCCAGACCGCCAGGAATCACTTCCCGAGGCTGCGCTTTGAACCAGCCCTCTTGCAGTCCGCGTGTGATCAGCCTGGAGTATACATACGCCAGATCCTTCTGCTGGTCGTGAGATTGTCCAACATTTGTCTGGCTCTGCTGGACACCCTCAGGAATGTCCGAATAATCCGCACCCGGCAGAACCAGTGTGATCTTGCCATTCGGCTCCAACACCTTGCAGATGTTTTGGAAACTGCCCTTCTCGCTGACGGCGTCGTAGGCGTAGTCCAGCTTGCTTCCCTTCAGGGCCGTTTTTATGCCTTCCACCACAGCCTCGTCTCCTTTTCGATAATCGATGATCGTGTCTCCCTTTGAACGGTCGATGAGCTTCTCGACGTGATCTTGCGCGCGGCCGGAGATGCAGATCAGTGGGTGGATGTTGGCCTTTGCGGCGAATTGGAGGACGTAGCTCCCGACAGCGCTGCTGGCTCCGTAGACGACCAGCGGGATAGGTTCGGTCGCGGGAGTGAAGACGTTCGGTAAGGCGAGGCGGTCGCTGGCGAAGAGGCCGATGGCAGCGGTCAGGGCAGCCAACGGGATGGCCGCTCCCTCTGTGCGACTGTATCAGAGTTGTGTCCTCATTCATGCTCGCATCTTTGACTTACCCTCAAAGCTGGTCTTCTCTGGGAGGAAGAAGGTGGTATGGTCCCAGGCCACGCTGTACTCCGCCCAGCCTCCACCAGGCTGGAGCATCTGGTGAAAAGCAGCCACTCTGTCACCCTTTTTGAACTCCGTGACCTCGGATCCCACCTCATGCACGACTCCGGCAATGTCGTCGCCCTGGTTGACGTTCTGCATCTGCGGCATCCATTCGGCGATCTTCCAGTCTCTGTGATGGTATTACAACAATCAGCCTGCTGTTGACGCAGTGCCATATCTCAGCATCTTACTTTGGATTGCATCCTGCAAAGACGGTCTTGATGATGACCTGGCGAGGCTCTGGTTTGGGAATGTCGCTGTCCCGGATGGTGACCTTTGGTCCGACAGATACGACTGCTTCCTTCATGATGGTTGATGCTGCTGCTCGCGTGCTGTCTTGTGTCGATTTCGTTTGCGTTAGTGGTGTGAGAACGATGTGCTCAGGAGGGATATGGAGCAAGAAATGTCTGAGAGAGGAGAAAGATACTTGGCCAGTCTGTCTTTGCTGGATGGTCGACACAATTCTGCCGACTCGACCTTGGAATGACATGGAAAGGACGATGATGCCATTGCCGACGGAGGTGGAGCTCAGAGCTCGATGTATTAGTCAAGGTCGTGGTGCGGGAGAGCAGAGTCCGAGTGTGGAGGGCTTTCACAATCACACCGCGTGAGGGCCTTTAGCCGAAGAATTGCCGGCTGCTATTGTACCTAGAGACACTCTCATCAGTTTGGCATCCACGATCTCAGCCGGTTCGCATTCTTCTGATCAGCTGCATCCAATCCAGGCTCGGCTCGTGCTCAGCCCTCCGCAGTCTGACGCTCGGGGACGAAAATGACTCGCAGGTGGGCGAAGCAGCATCTCTGCGAGGATATCCCTGGTCTTCATAGGGAAGCTTTTGATGGCAAGGTTTATCGTGGGGACGCTGTCGACGGCCAAGGCGTCCTTGTCGGAGCTTGAAGTGGACTTCACGTGAGAGCGGTCCACTGCAAAGCAGGTGGTATTGCTTGCTGATTGTACCTACTGAAGTACAGTATGTGCTTGAAGCACCATGCGGCACCCACGACGCGGTGTATTCAGCCCGCCGATGACATCGACTTCCTAGCCGACCGAGCATAAAGTTTGCCAGCACTGCCATGATACGAGGTTGATGAGGTGATTGCGACATCTCAACGACAGGGCATGTACGGCAAATGCTCTGCGCGCCAAAGAGTATCTGATAGCGTTGCTGTGCGAGCTACGACGGTCGTGCGTGCGTGCGTGCTATCGGTTGATATCGTCAATCCACAAAAGAGACTGTGCCACTTGTTGGTGATGGTCCCGACCAACCCAAGCTGGGGTCTTCGGCCGATTGCCTTCAAATCCGCCAAGATCTGGGCGTTGTCTTTCCACTTCCCATTCCACGCCCCCAATCTCTGGGGAAGATCCCTTCGATGCATTCTTCCAGAGCATCATTTCCCCATCAGGCAGGAGCTGACTTGCTGACCCGGCGCCATGCGATGCAGCGGAAGCGGTGGCAGCAGCAAAGACCGTGGCGAAGCGCAGCCGCGACAAGGAGAGTCCAAGGAAGGGCTCAACACCCGCCATAGTGGCAGCCAAGGGCTGAGCAGTCTTGGCCTGGCTGCACTATCCGCAGTCAAGACACGACCATTGTCTGGGCATCACTCTTGATGGACGTCGACCTTCCCTTCGTGGCCACAGCGCCGCCTTGGCCACGCCGTCCCATCGCTCGCCGCGGCGGCGGACAACAACAACAACATGCTACCGTGACACCCGCACCGCAGATACTACACGCTCCTTCGATACCTGCGATTTGAAGCCCTCGCACGCGACCAATGACGGACCTCCGGGCGACCAATTATCGGACCTCCGAGGTTTGTTCTTGGATAAGTCGCGCGTCTTTTTCGGGGGTGCCAAGTCACGCCATTCTATCGTTGCCACGTGAGATGACGGGAGACAAGGAATGTGCATTGTGGGGAGGGTCGTCTTCCATAGCCTCCATGGAAAAGGTCTGGGATGGCGACTTTATAACCGCCTGTACCTCACCATGCCCACCTCTGCCCTTCCTCCCGTCCCAACCTTTCCCAGCTCCCTCCACCCTCCCCGCCCACCATGAGTGCTCCCATCGCTGATGACCTCTACGCCATGGCGGAGGCTCGCCATGCCAGCATCTCCCACCCCATCGACGAGAAGACGGGCTTTGGCGACTCGAAAGAGTTGTCCACCTCGTCGAATGCCGGCCACGACGATGAGGTTGAGCCGACCATGGAGGAGATGAAGACTCTCCGCCGTGTCTCCGGCAAGATTCCATGGCAATCGTACACCATTACCTTTGTCGAATTTTGCGAGCGTTTCTCGTACTACGGCACTACCGCGCTGTTTGTCAACTTTATCCAGCAACCTCGACCTTTCGGATCCCGAACCGGCCAGATCCAACCGAATCAGAACTGCTTCAGCGCACCCGGATGGGATGAAGCGTCTTGCAAGCAGCCGGGTGGTCTTGGTCAGGGCCAGCAGGCTTCGACGGGATTGACGACATTCAACCAATTCTGGGCTTACTGTGAGTAGTCGCGGGTGATCCGAATGATGTGATTGATGTTTAACCTCGAATCCCAGTGATGCCACTTGCGGGCGGTTATATTGCCGACACTTACCTGGGACGATTCATGACAATCCAATACTCCATCGCCGCGGCCCTTGTCGGACACACCATTCTCATCGTTTCTTCTATCCCCACCGTCATGGACAACCCGCAGGGTGCTCTCGGCTGCTTCGCCGTCGGTCTGGTCATCATGGGTCTCGGTACTGGAGGTTTCAAATCCAACATTGCGCCTCTTCTCGCCGAGCAAATCAAGGACAACCGTCCCAAAGTCATCACCTTGAAATCTGGAGAACGTGTGATTCGTGATCCTCAAGTCACATATTCCCGTGTATTCTTGTACTTCTACCTCATGATCAATGTTGGGTCCCTCGCTGGTGGCATCGGAATGGTCTACGCTGAGCGCGACGTCGGCTTCTGGCTCGCATATGCTCTGCCTACTTTCCTCTTCTTCGCAGCGCCGGTGGTTCTCATATTCTGCAAGAAGCACTACGTAATGGCACCACCTACAGGAAGTGTGCTCTCTAACTCGATGAAATTGCTATCCCTCGCGAGCAAGGGCTGCTGGACCCTCAACCCGGTCACCACCTACCGCAACTTCCAGCGCGAGGACTTCTGGCACCGTGTCAAGCCCAGCACCCTCGGCAACAACGCACCGGCATGGATGAACTCGTTCGACGACAACTACGTCGACCAGGTCGCTCGTGGTTTTAACGCCTGCAAAGTCTTCACCTGGTTACCACTGTACTGGCTCGCGTACAACCAAATGGTCAACAACTTGACTTCGCAATCCGCCACCATGGCATTGAACGGTGTTCCCAACGATCTGATCAACAACCTGAATCCGTTGACTTTGATCCTTTTCATCCCGATCATGGACTTCCTCATATACCCGGCGATCCGCAAGACTGGCTTCAACTTCACTCCCATCAAGCGCATCACCTGGGGTTTCTTCATTGCATCGGCTTCTATGGTCAGCTCCTGCATCATTCAGCTGTACATCTACCGTACATCGGCTTGTGATGCCAGTGATGTATCGACAGGACTGGGCTGTGAGGTAAGCGATGACCTATATCTCACAATGATTTCCACATCTGCTAACATACTTCGCTTTTGTAGTCGCCGATCAACGTCTGGGTGCAAGCCGTTCCATACTGCCTCATCGCCTTCAGCGAAATCTTCGCCTCCATCACCGGCTTGGAGTACGCCTTCAGCAAAGCCCCCGATAACATGAAGGGTCTCGTCATGGGAGTGAACCTGCTGCAAAACGCATTCTCCGCCGCTCTTGGACAAGCCCTCGTACCCCTCGCGACGGATCCTTTGCTCGTGTGGAACTACGCCGTCGTAGCCATCTTGGCTTTCGTCGGTGGTGCTGGATTCTGGCTGACGTGGCGGTCACTGGATGCTCGTGAGGACGAGTTGAACATGATTGAGGCTACGAAGTACAAGGGTCGTTCTCCGAGACGAGTTGATGAGGAGGAGAGTAGGTCTTGAAGTCGTGGGAAGAGGGTGAGCATGTAGCGATCAAAAGACGAATCACTTGTGCTCATTGTGGTCCTTTGTCGTGCTGAGGTCTGCTCAACGAGTCGGTGAAGTCTCCTCGTATACTGACGAAGTGAGACAGTCCCTCCATTACGGCTAAGTGGTACTGCACTTATGTTCTGACATCCTCCCATCATGTGCACTTCTGCTACTCACAACAACAAAAACACCGTTCGCCTTCCACCCGCTGGACTCGATTCCCAATGAGAACGCCCATGCGTCACAAGCAGGGATCTGCAACAAAACCCCATGGCACTTAAACTTTCTCGCACGAGTGGAAGTGAGGCACTCATCCTCCTCGACCCCTCCCACCTCCAACACAACCTACCTTGACCAATCTAGAACCGCAATACACACACAAAAGATGAAAATCAAAGCACATTCATTCCACACACAACACCCTCTCGAATCCTCCAAGCAATGTCCATCATCGAACGCAACAACCCGCTCAATCTGCAATACCGGGTCTGCGTCGTGACCTCTGCGTTTAGTCCACTCGGGGTCATCGTCTGCAAGACGTTGCTCAAAGCGAACGCCCTCGTTCTCGGAGTCGATACGCGTCCAAGAGATGAAACGCTAAACGCCGGGTTGGGAACGCATTTTCAATGCGAGAGTTGCGATGTCGATGATGCCGACACTCCGGAGAGGATTTTGCGGGCGGTGGAGGAGAAATTTGGAGTTGAGAGGGTTGATGTACTGGTGAATATCGTGGAGGGAGGGGTGCAGGGGTTAGAGAGGTTGGGTGAGATGTTGGCAGGGGTGATGGGGAGGGAAGGGAGGGGTGCGGTTGTGAGTGTGTTTCGAGATGCGGATGGGGTGGAGAAGGGTAGAGTGGAGCTTGTGGTACTTGAGGTTCGATGTTCCAGAGGCGTTGGATTGACTGCTGACGTTGGGTTAGATGGAGATGGCCTCGAAGGTGACGGCGAAGTATGGAGAGGCGGGAGTGAGGAGTACTGTTGTGCTGTCTGGATGTGAGTGCGATAGTAGAAGATGGTCTTTTTCCTCTGCTGACGTTCGCAAGCTACTGGAGACGCCGACTCGAAGAAAGCGTACGACGAGGCAAAGACGCATATGACCGCGCTGATGAAGACCGAGAGGTGTGTCTATATTCTTCTGATTGATCCGGCGACTGACAGAGTCTTAGAGCTGCGCAACAAGCAGTCGCAAATACGGAGCCGCGGTTGTACGATCTTGCTAACGTGACTCTATTCCTCGCCGGCGACATGGGCGAGAGTGTGTCCGGCGCCGTGGTTGGTCTTGATGGATCATACCGGTCTCTCTGACTGCAGATCTCATTGCGCACATCGCAGTACGTTGAGCATCAGATATCAGGTATTCGCCCGAAGGCGCTGCAACGCTTTTATCGTCTTCCTCTTTTGGTATTACATGCCTCTGTTCTGTTCGCCACGGGTCGTTCGTTCATAACTGTACACATCACACTACCACTCCCCTCCCTCAATCACGATTAATCACCCTCAAACTCCTCCTCGGATGCACCATAACCCCGACAAACGACGGCTCCTGTCCCGCAAGGAGATCCTCCTCCCCATCACTTGCATTACTATTCCTCCTCAAACTGGAATACCCACCCGTCGCCGCCGCGGGAGCCACATTGACGACACCACCTCCACTCTCACTCCTCCGATGCGAACTCGCGCCGCCATCACTCGTCCTCGTCAACCACGGCGTCACAGCGCCTTCGCCCCTCGCATAACTCGAGTCACTAGGCGTCATCTTCCCGCTCGAACCCTGCTGTGTCGAAAGCAGACCCGCTATACCAGGGACTTTCTCACCTCGAGCTTGAGCCTGCGACATTTCGACGTGCCGTTTGTAGAGTTGCAGTTGTTTGCGGTAGACGTAGGTGCAGAAGGCGAGGTAGCAGGCGATGAGGAAGAGCACGCCCGCGACGCAGCCGGCGACGATGGCGCCGACGTTGGTGCCTGAGGACGAATATTTGGAGTTGGAGTTGTTGCCGGCGGTTTGAGTGATGTTGGAGATATCGTAGGTGATGGGTTTGCCGGTCGCGATGGGACCGGCGGTGGCGGTGTTGACGGGAGTGGTGAGAGTGGCTGAGCCGGAGGGGTTGCCGCCGACTACGTCGATGACGGCTTGGGGGACGAGGTAGCCGAAGCTGCCTTGGAGACCTCCGGCGGAGGAGGAGGTAAACTTTTGGGCGGCTTGCTGGGCGAGGCTGAGAAGAGTGTTAGCGGAGCATCAGCGGATCGATCATAGGCTACTCACGGATTCTGTCCATTTCTGTCAGTCACCGCCGCGGCACGGGAATTGGACGAGCTCTCGCCTCGGGACAGCGATGTAAATTGGTTGACCCACTGCAGATTGCTCATGTCGAAGACGTAGACTCCAGGACTCTCGCAGGTAAGTGTTTGATCTCCGGTGTAACCTCCCACCATGACCATCTGCGCATCCCACACATTGCAAGTGTGGCCAGATCGACCGGGTGGAACAGACTGACCGCCTTGGTCGACTTTGATCCACGTGAAGGACGGTAATGTCAAAATCCACATGTCGTCGTACTGAGTTTGGTTGCCATACGGGATGAGGTTCTGTCCGCCGAACATGTAGATGTTGTAGGATGAACCATCCTGCGCGGCTGCAATGGTGGCGCAAGGATTGACACGGATGTTGGGAGTTCCGCCGGAGGTGGCTTGGATGTACCAGGTCGAGTTGGCGATGTCGTATACATTAATGTTGTTCCTGGGGATGGGTTAGTAAGGATGAGGTGACAATGTCTTCCCTCGACCAACTCACATTTGAGTAAAGCTCTCGTTGGTACCTCCAGCCATAGCAAGGAGGATACCCTCGGCGCCGAATCCAGGGACATAGACCAGCAGTCCGTCCGCACGTTCGGTGAAGCCAGGCAGAGATTGCACACCACCTTCCGTGACATTTCTCCACTCTCCACCTGCCGGAGCAGCCTCGCCACCGTTGAGAGCAGTGATCTGATTGTTGGAATATCCGGGAAATGTGTACTCCAGCAATGACTGCAAGTACACTCTGGCAACGCTCTGTGACCATCCTTGGGTGGTATACCCATCGAGATGTCCTCCGAAATAGAACGCTCGTCCAATGGATGGCACACTCACACCTGCGCCCTCCGCCGCTCGCTGAACAGACTCATCATCAGAAGGCGCGCTGACTCCTGTGGCAGTCGTTGGGTCACTGTGCTCAATCCAGGATCCTTCAGAAATGTCGTATTCCCACAACGAAAAAGGTGTCGGAGAGACGGCAGGCTTCCACGAGAATTGTCCGCCATATAGAAAGAGAGAGTCGTATGAATTCCACAATGATCCTAATGAGACATTCGGGGGTCCTGAAGGTTGTGGTAGCCCATCAAGCGCCGGCGTCGCGATTTGCCAAGTCTTGGTGAGATCGAGCGAGAGGAAATTGTTATTCCACGTGTTTTCCGTCTGACTCGACTCGGTCGTGGCTTGGCCTCCATAAAGATATAGAGTGCCATTCACCACGGCAGACATCTGCGCCCATCGTTGACACACGGCGGTGGGACTATCGGCTCTGCGATCCAAGACAACAGCAGGAGGATGTGCAGGGAGAGCTCCACTGCTGACGGGTTGCAGCGGCATCGAGGCGTGTCCCAAGAATGACGTGGTGTGGAGGAATGGAAGAACGGCCAGCAGGAGGAGAATCATCCCCCCGAAGCGATACATCATGGATCGATAGCCCACGGGGAGCGGTGATTGAGAGTGAAGTCGAGGAGAGTGATGAGGGGATGGGGCGGAGAGTTGTTGATGGAGGTGCGGGCGTGGCTTGGGAGGGTCGCCACTCGGATCTGCAGGAGCATCGTCTAGTTCTAGTCGTTCAACCAGTCGAACGTCGTCTTTGCTGCGGAAGCGGACGGCGAGGGTTGGTCATGGAGGTTGTGATGGTCGTGAATATGATCGAGGCCGTGATGTTGATGTTGATGCACATGATGAAGAAGAAGAAGAAGAAGAAGATGAATTGGATTTCTGGTCGTACGATGCACCCCAAAGCGACTCTCCCTCCGGCGGTGTTGGGTGGTGCATGAATCTAATAAAAGCGGCGTCTGACGCGGTGGGGTTCTTGCAGTTGGGGAGAACCAATACGACGCGAGGGCTGCCTGAGGTTTGCCGTTGCCGTACGCGAGAAGTCAATCCTGAGACGGGACAGGATGAGGTGTAAAGATGTAGAGATGTAGAGATGTAGAGATGTATACTGCGAATGAACGAATGAATGGACAAGCGAGACGAGTGGAGGAGATCTCGCTGGCGGCGGTCTGTCGGTGGATGGAGGCTCTCTCTTCCTGCTATTGCATCGTCCTATCGCGGCGATTGCATGGGACAGATCTCAAAGCAGGATGTCGGTCGGTCGCACGTCCAGGCCCAGGCTGCAGGTACTGTGCGGCGAGAGAGAACAGAGCAGGACTGAACTGAACTGAACTGGACAGGACAGGACAGGACTGAACTGGACTGGACAGTACAGTCCACTACAGGATGACTGCAGAGACGGGAGATGTAATAGACTTTCCTGCTTAATCTCACCATGAACACGTGTTTGGGGCCATGCCATGAAACGTGTGGCTTTCCCAACCATCCCTCCTCCTCTGCCCGGTTTAATGTCCATCTTTGCCCAGTCCAGTTCGTTTCGCCGCCTCCCATGACTTCACACGTGCGGTCAGATCGAGTTTAGCGTCACACGTCAACCCAATTGCGGAGAAATCTCCGATTGCTCTCATCGTCGTCACCTCGATCGTACGCTTCTTTCTTCCCACCTCGACAGACCATTCTTCTTCAATGTAGGCCTTCCTCGGTCTGACACTCTCGATTCCATGGCGGTTTCACCTCGATCGAAGGCAGACTGACTGGTATACCACGATGGCAGTCGACGAAAGAGCGGCCGGGAGATATCGTACGCGCGGAAGGAGGAAGAGAAGCTGGAGGACAGAGGATCGATCACACTGCTGAGTCTGCTCAGACGTCTTGGGGTACCAGCGTAGGCATACCAGAAGGAAAAGGAAGCACAGCTTCTACCACCAACATCTTGGTGAGGAGGGATTAGTGCTCGTACTCCCCAGTTCCAGGTGGTCGTGTTCGTGGTATAGGTCGATGTTCATCATTTGAAGATGTTGTGGGCGGTTGTGTCGCCCTCACAAGCCGTCATCAGTCCATGGTATCCATCTCTTTCTTGTGATTGGTCATGATTGTATTCATCTCTTTCTCGTGACTGTCATGACGCCCGCGCGCGGTTGGTGAGGTGTGTCGATGACCACGAGTGTATTGTTGATGGCTTTGGAGGGCGCGGCGGACGTGGTGAGAGGTGGTGATGGCTGGTGAGGGTGGTTTTGCTGCGTTGAAAAGTGAGGAGACATGTTGGTGTTTGAAGAGCGTTCTTTGAAGAGCGATTGAATGACTAGGTAGGTACATGACCGCTTCTTGCCCTTGACGCGACATCCATCCACCATTGCGTACATCTCAACAATCCTCTTACGCATCTGTTCCATCGTTCTTGCTGCCTTGAACTCGGACCATGGCATCGTCGAGCCAGCTCTTTCTCCCCTTGGCCGGTCTGCTGTCGATCCAAGACGGCTTCTTGCAGCTCCGAGTTATGGTGTGGAGCAATAGCTGCCTATTGGAAAGCGCGAGCTACAGGCAGGAATTTGTTGCCGACTTGGGTACCGCCCTTGAGTCCCCTGAAAGTGTGGCCAGGAATGACCTGAAGGCTGTTCGATTTGAAATACCGGAACTCATGCGTGTATCTATTGTAGATGATCTCTGCATGCCCCTCCAGACCCAAGAACTCGTCAACCTTTTTGAAGACAACTCTGACGAGATCATTGCCGAGTGGGTTCTGGTGCAGAATCTCCACACCCGCCGATGGATGGACAACTTCGCCCTCCGCGTTGATGTCGAATTCGGCCTCTAGACCCTCACCAGTGTTCTCAATCGCCCAGTCTGCAAAAATCTCAACGGCTTCTGCAACGATTGCCTGACGTGGCACGAGGGGTGAGGAAACCGCAAGTGCCTCTGCTGCGATTGCCTGACGTGGCGCGAGAGCTGCGCAGAAGGGAAGGAGCGCCAGAATGCTGGAGAGCTTCATGTTGAAACGAGAGAGAGGAAGTTGGCTGTAGATCTTGGTGGAAGGTCGGTGGTTTTGGAGCGTGCCGGAAGGATTGCTTGACGCGGAAGAGTTGGTTGTAGACCTTGGTGGGAGAGTGCGTGGTCGCAGAGCTTTGCCGGACGGGTCGCTTGGCCTTGAAGGGACCGGAGGTTTAATTGTAGACCTTGGTGGGATGGTTGACGCTTGTAGAGCTTGCCGGAAGAGTCGCTTGACACGAAAAAAGTTGGTTGTAGAGACGAAGAATGATTTGAGCGGTAGTTGTGGGTGGGTAAAATGACTGGAGAGGCCACGTGCAGTACCTACTTATTAACCGAGAGCAGTCCTCGTGTGCTTCCTCGCTTTGACGCCTCTGGAGCAGCTCGACGAGGGATCCATGGCTGTCACTGTCGTCATCAATAGCCAGCCGTCACCATCCGGATTCATCGCGGCCATCACCGTAGCGAGCGAGCCAAAGTCAGCCCAAACACAGCCATCCTCGAGCGATACTGATAGATTAGCATGGGTATCCTAACTCGGTTGCTTCGGTCGTCAATGCTCTGCACCATGGGAGCGCATCGGAGTAGCCCCGACTTCGACGACGGCCTCAGCCTCGAGGCCTGGTACGAAGAAATGCGGCCGAATCGCGGCGTTCAGTCAATCCTGGCTAGCTTGTGCTTGAGCTCTTTGCCGGGACACTGTAGAACCATGATCCTAGCTGTCGGATATGTGTGTCGCCATCTTTCTGTTCATCATGAAGCGGCTGACGAAGTCACGATCATCGATTGAAGACGGAATCTCAGATGATCATGCGCTCGTGATCTTTCTCGACTCTTGAGCAGCGAGTGAGGAATTGCTGGAGCTCGGGAAGCCTGTACTTGCCCACTGCCTTGCAAAGATGTTGGCTTCTGGGATGCGTTCACGAGCACGTTGTAAGGCTACGGGTGCCTCCTGCGAACAGTGCCTAGCGCTTGAGACGACGACGAGTCAATCCGGAGGTCTTCCATCGGCTGGTCGGCAATGTCGGTCAATCGCTACCGATTGCTCTGGAGGCTAGATCCAGACTCTGGATTCAAAGGATGGATCAGTGCCTCGCCCTTGGAACACGATCACGACCTCTCCGGTTAAGTGCAGGGTCGAGAAATCGTCGGTACGATCGAGGTTTCAAGTTTCAACGACAGCACTCCCGTACCCTGTGTTGTTGTGGGGCCTTAGCTGAAATCGCATACCGTGTGCAAGGAGGAATGCTCCGAAGTTGTTAGCGCCTCCATCAATTGGCCAGATTGCTCGCTTCTGATCAGGCATCAAATGAGGCATCACGCTAACAATTACGGCGCTGTGAAAGTGTGCGTGCCAGTCCAGATTACACTACACTTGACCTCGCTGAGTATGCATAAGGACCTTTGTAGTTTTGCAGCATTTCACTCGCCTACAAGCGATGCGCGACCCTCGTAAGCATCACAAACATGCTCAAAAGCCCGGGCTCGAACTGTCGTAGCCGGTAGAACATGGCCTGGAATCTGGATCACGATGGGACCTACCAGGTTGACAGTATGCGGTATGCCGGTACGCAGGTGGGGAATCAACCTGCATCAGCAGCAATGCTTGTACAGATTGATCCGTGCATACGAGAAGCAATGTCCATTCGTTATACCAGGTATCTAGTGATCGAGGATGTTCCCGGAAGGAAGAAGCAAGCCTCCCTCTCCCACCGTTCGAGAGTCCCCCGGACAACACAATCCAACTTGGTACTACTGTACCCCAGACCCTGAGCCATGTGACACGCGCGCTGGACCATTGTCATTGACAACATTAACCTGGGCGACACGTGTGACAAATCTCCAATGTCCTCGGGCTACTACGTCGTGCTCCAGCCGCAAATTCTGCATTCACGAAGTGCAACTTGATCGCGTTGCTCTTGAGACGATTAACTTTCCAGACTCTCCTATCCTGGAGTTTGGACCACAGACGTCATCTCAGACCGCAAGAGCGCAGTTATTTATGGCAGTAAGCGCGTACGAGCAAGAAGGTCCGAGCCACCGGAACCAAGGGCTAGAATGGGCATTTCTTTGACCGACAGTGGAAAGTCGCGCACACAGGACTCAGTGCCGGTAGCGGGCGATGAATCGGGTACACGTTCCTCGAAAATGGGCGTAGCTCGTTCTAACTTCCCTGGCGGCCTCCTGCTTCGAGTATGCAGCATGACCTCTGTAGCAAGGGTACAGGCTGACAGGCTTTCAAAGACAGGCCTTGAGCAAGTGATGCTCGCGCATGGATGTCTCGTCCACCGGTTCGTCTCGGATCACGAAGCTTTAAGCCTGGCATAGGCTGTCAATCGGTGCAAAGGAAGATTTAAAAACTCGTATTCCTGCAGCGTATTCCTTGCAAAGAAGCGTAAGGCAACAGGTCTCGAGCAAGTGGTGCTCCCACCTGCATGCACGGGGCCAGAATGCATGGGCCGCTACAAATCGTCTTCCTGATGACCCTCCCAGTATGAAAGATCGTTGAACAATGCGCTGCCATGTTCCGTGCGATTCTGCCACCAGGAATTTACCGGCAGGGAGAGCGATAGCTTCTGTTCCCATCTGACAGCATTGACGACTTGAACCGCAGTGTGCATTTTCGCGATGCTGCCCGCTTTCTTCAATGGCGAAACACAGTCATTCGGCCAGCTTGGACGACTCACGAGGACGCGTAACACTCGCCTGTAGGACTGCACTGACGGCTCTTCCAGCCTCCATCCCTCGACTGTCGGCAGGCGTCCTTAACCCCGGCACCGCATCAACCATCATGCACCCGGCGTTCGTGCGGCGGCGAACTAGTACGGAGTAACGCAGAAATCAATGAGCCGTCGGCGCTAATGCCGCTGTAAGGATGTCCTTGCTAGTCTCCAAAGCAGATGCCGAAGCAGATGATACAGCAATGAATCCGACCCATCGGTGTTTGATTTTACCTGACCTGATCACAGTGATCCGACCTCGCCACATGAGCAAGTCTTGACAGGCTTCTGTTAGTGTTGAGTGTTGACTGACTTCTAATTATAAGTAATGTGACTCTGACAGTCAGGCCCCTGCATTCAGTCTTTGCCCCGGGCTCGAATCGTACGACCTAGTCCCCGTCATCGATGTGATACGTACAGCGGGTTACCACATTAGAGGAGTAGTTACCGTCCCTTGCAAGGCCAAGGGTATGGCAGGGGATTACTCGTACACGTGATTCACGCTATTGCAAGGACAATGCCATGGGGTCGGTCTTGCCCGTGCATCGTGAAAACAAGGGAGACACCAGGCTCGGTGGGGCCGTCCAGACGATCTTTCAGCACTTGCAAGCCTTTTGGCGTGCTCTAGAGCCGCACACCATGGGCACTCTGGATGTGACATGGTTTGAGTGGGTCACCATCGCACTGGTGAGGTGACTGTATTATACGAGATTGATGGAAGTTAACACACCGCTCGTAAGCAGGAGCTGAACTGTGGTTCTACTGTATCCTGCAAAGGGACTTACACGCTGGCTTCCGGCAACCATGTCGTTGCCTGGATCGGGCAGATATCGACAGATTCTCGAGCTCATAGGGTGCAGGAAGCGTACAAGGGTCGGGCATCGAGTTATGCTTCCCGGACAAGACCTTGGAAAGACACCTGATGTCAGCTCGGAAGTCCTTGGAGGGTTCTTCAAACTTCAATAAAGCTATCTCACCTGCTGGGGCCCGGAAGAGTCGAAGACTCAACGCGGTCAGCGAAAGTTCAATAGATCCAAGATGACTCTGGTAGGGGTATCCAATGTGTCGATGGTGTGCTGAAATTCTCGCGGGAAGCCGAGTCGTCCAACGGCCATAAGAGTCGCTGTTTGCCCTCCTCGTCTTCAGATCATTACTCCAAAACGTCATCTTCAAAACATCACTCCAAAACATCACCTTGAGAACATCACTCCAAAACATCACTCCACAACATCACTTCAAACCATTATCTTCAGCTCTCCAAACCACGTTCCCAAGATGTTCTCGAAGCATTTGTTCTTCGCCGCTATGGCCTTCACTTCTCTGGTCTCCGAAGTCATGGCCTATCAACCCGGTTTTGTGTTTTGCCAGGATACTCCGCCCCAGAGCGAGCGGTCGGTCTTTTTCGGTCCCAGATTGTCTGCGGCACCCGCTGATGTTATACTGTTGGCTTTCCAGGCATCTCTACGGCAGTACGGTGGTGCCATGTGCACCTTTGAACGCGCAGGACGCAAACGATCAACGAACGTACTGTTCAAATGAGTGTGCCGATATTTGCAAAAAATGCCCAGCCTTAAGTGCGGATCCTGTGCGTGTTGGGTGTTTGATCTCCACGATTGAAGACAATGCGAAACTCACCAGGTAAGAGACTGAAGTGCAGAAGGCCTCCATCATTCGAAACTGTCTTGGGCGCCGGGCCTTTGTGCGTTCCGCACTGTCTACGATATCCGCTGACCTTGTATGCTTTGCTTTGCAGGTGTTTCTGCGGAGGCCCTGTCGGCAGGAAGAACCCTCCCGGATGTCCTTAGAGGCTTCCTCAGGGCCGACGATACTGGATCAGCCTCCGGTCCCTCGATGTGGTCTATCAGCACGGAATGATATGGTGGCCACTCGTCGATACCTCGGGGCGCGGGCCGGATCTGGTAAAGCGCGGATGGATGGGTTTGAAATTTCACGCGTTGCTCTGTCGGAGGACAAGGTGGCGGGTGTGCGGGACCGACCTCAACGTCGGCTTTTGATCTCTCAATGTATGTTTCTGTTGGAGGAGGGCAAGCGAATGTGCGTGGGCGACCTCAACGTCGATGTTTGGATTTCATGTCGCGAATTTGGGATCAACGGGATGGGCGAGGGCTTGGGATGATCTTGGATCACGACGTTGTTCATCTGTGGAGACTTTATGCATTGTCCTGTTATCGGTCCCTCTGTTGCATCAACTCTGTTCTCGTCTCCCGGTCTGTCATTGCGTTGGAGGGCGACATGAGGGGAAATGTTTTGTTGGCCATATGCGACTCCGCCTGCCAATCTTGCACATACGCGTTACGAGGAAGACGATGAGGACAGCAAATGGTCTGCAGACGGCAGGCCATTCTCAAAGAGCGATGCAAAGGACCGCGACAAGACGAGCGAGAGCACACACGACGTTGGAAATCAGGGGAACGCGGAGAAAGGACATGGGTATCGAAGAGAGTGGCACTTGAACACCAGAGATATGCTGCCAACTTTCGGTGCCATCGGGGTCTCTTTGGTAGATAGGCTCGACTGGCGGTAAAGCCTTCACAATGTCCACCGACGTCCTCTTGTGAATATCTGTTTCGTCCGTGTACTCGTTCCCGTGCTTCTGCCATCGTGATGTTCGTCCTCGCCTTGCAACTGATTCCTGCCTAGCTCGAACAGCAGTACATCGTGCAATGGCGTGAGATGCAAGTCGTAGGAGCCAGCTCAAGATCTCGCAGACTGGTATGGCGGCTTCCACAGCTCTTCCTCGTTCAGTCCCGTGATCCTGTTCCCACCTCATGCTCTTGAGATATCTTGCGGCTAGAAGACGCTCCACATCTGGGTCGTTCGTGCGAAGTCCTGGTCTTCCGTTGGTGAGACTCGGTAGTCATAGCACGTTTGCAGCAGCTGCCGGCAACACTAGCGAACAAGGAGAGGTGTCGCGCAATTGTGGTGGTGTCGACGGGCAAAGAGAAGTTCTAGGCCGAGGACAACAGACGAAGCGACGCGGAGTCCGTACTACGGCGACCTATACCGGAGGTCTGATCTCCTGAGCAAGAAAGGCCAAGGTACCTTACCTACTTTAACATCGAACTGTTTACACAATGTATCGCCATCGCGTTCGCTGGAAGAGCTCACGGCTCGTCGAAAGCGCTTTTTCTATCCACGGCAAGACAGCAAAGAGCGGATGCTGAGCAGACACAAGCTCGCGTAGACGGCTGTTGGAGCACCGAACAGACCTCGCATCGGGCACCTCTGTTACTCTGCACATGTCTCAACCCGACCTTGACATCTTGGCCTCTCCGATGTGCTGCACGCCAAGCAGACGCAGTGCCGAGGGACCGTCAATCCTTCGATTCATTGTCCGAAAGATCTCGACGAGACCGAGGACTGTGAATGTCAGACCCGAAGATAGGGATACCTCGGATGCATGCCGCCCTAATGTCTCCCGTCCAGCGGACAACGAAACGAGCTGGCACCCTCCTCATCCAACACGAAGTCCGTTCTTTGCACCGTCCCGTGTCGTCCTGTCGACTGCTAAAGACTGTCGGGTTCTGCAGGAAGCTCAATTCACAAAGAAGCCTGAAGGTGCAATTGCATCTCCACTATCTTGACTCTAGCACTTGCATCGGCGTCTCGACCCATATCAGGATCCAGCCCGCCACCCCCCTTCCAAGGCTGCTGCAACGATATTGCATCGAAGCGGAGAAGAGTGGATTCGCAAGGATCGTCTCCACGACTCGAATGCGGCGACATGCCCGCGTGTTGCACCGCATGTCCACACTCTATGCTCGTCTCGTACCTCTCGGCGGTGGCAGACTAATGATACAAAAGGCCATGGCGCCTGCGTGCGCATACAGTGGTCTGGTGTGCACTCATCCAACACAATGTCACCCATCAGCCTTGATCCGGCCGGCTTGCTCGAGAAGTGTATCAGCAGCTCCATACCTTTCCCCACTCTCTTCGGAGCACAATTTCTCTCCCTCGATGCTACTCCAGTGCGGAACTACTCATTGTCGAGCGAGTCAAGCCGACCAAACATCGACTTTTGCAACATCACCGTCGTCTACACTCATCCAGGCCGAGATGACACCATTGAGGTTGTCATCGGCCTGCCGCTGGATAACTGGAACGGCCGTTTCCAAGCCCTAGGGGGTGGAGGATGGACAACGGGATACTCGGGAGTCGCCCAGGTTCCTGCCATTTCCGAGGGCTACTCGACGGCCGCGACTGATGGTGGCCACTCCATGTATGCGACGCTTGATGACTGGGCTCAGGTCAGCCCAGGCAATGTGAATTTGAACTTGCTTCAAGACTTTGCCTCCCTCGCATTGAATGACCTCTCCATCATCGGGAAGCAAATCACTGCCAGCTTCTACGGCACCCCACCGAAGAAGTCGTACTGGAATGGCTGCAGTACCGGTGGTCGATAGGGACTCATGCTAGCCCAGAGGTATCCACACGCCTTTGACGGGATCGTGGCCACCCGCTCCTGCGATCAACTGGGCGAGGCACTTCCAGGTATGATGTGGGCGCAGCAGTTTATGAAGAACATCAACTTCTTCCCGCTCCCATGCGAGCTTGACCATGTCAATGCCGCTCTTCTAGAGGCGTGCGATGGTATGGATGGAGTCGAAGATGGCATCATCTCCTTACCAGGTCTTTGCAACTTTGATCCCGAAGTGCTTATTGGGCAGGAGTATGACTGCAACGGAACGATGAAGACCTTTGCTCCGCAGACCGCTGCTATTGCAAAGGAGTTCTGGACCGGGCCAAAAGATCCGAACGGGAGGTACAGCTGGTACGGCCTGACATCTGGCGCAGACTTCTTCACCTTCGATAATGCGACGACGGGCAACGGCGGCGCAGGCACAGTCTGTCAGAATGCGAGCGAGTCGTCATGCACTGGAATCGTAGAAGGATATGGCGAGCAGTGGACCCGATACTTTGTTGAAAAGGATGCAGAGTTTGATGTGCTTGGGTTGACGGTGGAGGACTTCTATAACAATATACACAAGTCCGTGCAAGAGTACGACAGCATCATCGGCACTACGGATCCGGATCTTTCGGAGTTTCACAAGCGTGGAGGCAAGATGATCACTTGGCATGGTCTGACCGATCAGCTCATCCCTCCGAATGTCACCGTGGAGTACTACAAAGGGGTTATGGATGTGCTGCCTAATGTACACGACTTCTATCGGTACTTTGAAGCTCCAGGCGTGGCACATTGTAGTGGCGGTATGGGTCCGGAGCCGGACGACACCCTTGGGACGGTCGTGAAGTGGGTGGAGGAAGGGGTGGCGCCTGATGTGTTGGAGGCGATAAGCCCGAGTGGAAGTGGTACGAGGAATCTGTGTCCTTGGCCGAAGGTTCAGATTTATGTTGGAGGTGACTCGAGGATCGCGGAGAGCTTTGTCTGTCAGTAAGAGAGGGCTGGACGGAGAAGGTTATCCAGCGTCGCGCGTACCTCCTGTCCCGCTGAGTGTATCGTAGGCCGCGAAAGGGCAAGCGAGATGATGATTTCTCAGACGGAAAGAATTGATCTCTCTTCATCCACGGCTTGCTCAAAGTGTTCAATGGAGTTTGTTCGCCCTGCTGGTAAGTGACCTGACCATAATCTCTTGGCTCAAACCTTATGGGATCTTAGGCCTGAACGAGCTCCGCTGTATCGCGAGGGATGACCTCAAGCTGTACGGCTCCATCGTCACGCTTGGAACATATACTGGACCTCGAGCTTTGAAAACCTCGGATTTTGTCGAAATCTTGAAGCGATGCGTCACAGAGCATCCCATGCTTGGCGTGGTTGTTCACGACGCGGATACGGAGCACCCCAAGCTGTTTCGAGTAGAGTCGCTCGATTTGAATGCGCACTTACAGATGCTAAGCTCCGCCTCGGCAGATGAGGAGAGTACACGACGACTTCTCGAATCGATCCACAACGACCCTCTAGCTAGAGCGAGCTTGCGTCCGCAGTGGCGTGTCGTCGTTCAGCCGATTGATGATCCTTCCTCCTACCGCTTCCGCCTTGCCTTTGCGGCCTCTCACTCCCTCGTCGATGGAAAGTCGGGTTTCGCATTCCACACAACCGTTATCCACCATTTGGAAGGTCTTAAACAGTCTGAAGCGGACTCGTCGGCGATGCGTCAGCCTGGTCCGACGACTTTGATCCCTCCGGCTTTGGAAGAAGTAGGCATTCTCCCGATCTCTTGGAAATTTCTTCTCGGGCCGCTGGTTGGAGAGTACTGTCCTAATTTCGTTGCCTGGCTGCTTGGGTTGCAATCCAACAAGACAGCCGATGCATGGCGCGGTGCGCTATCTCGACCACACAGAGTCGACTCGGACCCCGCTACTTCTGTCGCACTCTTCTCGATCTCACAGGAAGTTGTCGAGCGCGCCCTTGCTATTTGTCGGGAGCACGACGCTCGAATAACAGGCCTGCTCAACCACGTAATCGCCCGTAGTCTCTGCCGAGCCCTCGACCAGAGACAGCGGTCTTTTGTAAAGCTCGTCTGCGAGACTCCCATCGATCTCCGCCGGGCCCTAAAGCAGGGTAGCGGGCAGATTTGCAACTACATCTCTGCTACAACCGAGACTATGAATGTCAATAGGACGGACGATCCCATCGACTGGACAGCAGTACGAAAGAGCACGGAGCTGTTGAAAGAAAGGTCCGAGTCGTTGCAAGACCAGCCGACAGGTCTGCTGAAGTACTTAAGCGACTTTCGCGGTTGGACTTTGAACAAAGCAAGCTCGTCGGCGGAGGTCTCGTTCTCCGTAAGCAATCTAGGGGCGCTCGATGCGTCTGTTGCGGGCTGGGAAATCGAGTCGATGGCGTTCTCGCAGTCCGGAAATGGAACAGGAGAGCCTTTATCGTTTAGCGTAGCAAGTGTAGGACAAGGGGGGATGACGATCGCGGTGACTTGCTGGCCGGGAATGCTCGGGGTTGGAGACGAAGACTCTTTTGTTCGAGAGGTAGGGAGGGGCGTTAGGGAGGAGATGGAGGCGTTTGCATAGGTCGGAGCCGACTTAAATATAAAGAAGCGATAAAGAAACGGAATAGACGTCTTTGCGAACACCCTGACAGGCTAGTCTACAGTCTGCAAGTAATATGTTCTCACCATATAACACTATGCGAGCAGATTGTGATATTCACCTCAAGTGTCGAACAGTGCTAGAGTATATGTAAGAGCCCGCGCATTTCCCCTTCCCGGCGCAAAAGCTCAACTTCTACATGTGAACATGCGTCTTACTCCAGTACCGCCTCTACCTTTGTTTACGTAACAATTTTCAAGATCGGTATATACCTCTTCTCGTTAACTACAAATATTGTTCGACATTATCAGCAACCTGCCACGTGGGGTTCGGGATTCACCCCCTTCTTGCAATATATCGCACTAGCAGTTTTGCTAGATGCAACGGACAAGCTAGCGCTTTCGATACCACCCATACTTGGACCTATCGCCAATTCCACCTCGAAAGCCGCAGGGCGGCGAGGATCACCCCCGCAAAGCCTTCGTAACAGCATGTGCGAGTAAAGAAAACACTCCCAATCCAACCCCCAGAATTGCATGCGTCTCAAGATCGAGCCCTCCGTAACGAGTCCGAAAGAAGAGTATGCTACTAGTGTACAATCTGGTCGAACAAGGACTGCGACGCCACAGGACTCGCTTATCGTGAAGCTGAAGCTTTCCTAGCAGCTGAGAGTCATACCGAATTTGAGCAAGAGGCCGCCGCAGATGAAGAGCATGAGGACGATGACATAGATCTCGATGTTTTTGGCAACACAGTAACTCCGCCGGTGGAGCCTCGGCGAGGAAGCGCATGGCTGCCAGCCCTCTCCTGACCTAGCGAAGTGGGCAAGACCCGGAGCGCCCAGCCGTGGGTCGAAGCAGCGTTGTGCGGGGAGAACTTGGCTACATCGGAACCAAAGCGGCGCCGAAATGACACCAACATTTTCAAAGGCAAACCCACGAAGAAGGCTCCAGTCGTCAAGCGAAAGGTTGTCGACAAGAAGGCAGCTCCCAAAGCTCTAACCAAGACTCCGGCCGAGCCTCTAGTAGGCCGAGAAAAAATCAACATCGAGTCTGCTGGATATGCCGAGGGGGAGCTGGAGTCCAATCGACCTAAACTGACCCAGCACATCACTTGGTTGGTGCAGCATAGTAAAGTCGACGAAGAGGGGTACATCCTCTTCGACTTACCCGAGCTAAGGTATGGAGGACCTTTCGCTTTTCTCAGTTGTTGCTACCCGGCCAAAATTAATGTCCCGGAGTTGATGGGAGATTTCACATTCCTCTACGCCGAGCATGCGATCCTGTTCGCAAAAGCTCGGGCCCTCGCATTTGGAGATGAGCGAATCACCGAGAGGCCCGAACCCGCCATGTCCTCGAAGAAGTTGTGGGGTGTGTTCCTCCTGAACTTGAACCTTCCAGTCGAGGACATGGTACAACCTACCAAGAAGTGGGACCATCTGGCAGCGTCGAATCCTGACTGGTGGCTCGGCTTTCGTCGCCTATGGGAGCGTTCAATCCGTCCGACTCTGAAGGTCATTCTCACAGCCAGATTCCAGCAGAGCACCGATCTCAAGACTCTGCTAATGACGACTCGTAAGTACCGACTCTTTCAGGCCCCGGAGATCGTTTCGCTGGCATCGGTCATCGCGCCGTGTCCGCTATAAAGATAAGAATCTGGTGGGAAAAATCTTGATAGAGGTGCGCTCGGACATCCGTAAGAGGCACCGAAGTGGCCTACGAACTACCCCTTTGACTACTTTCGTACAGTCGAGGAGAACCACGAAGTTAGAGGGCGAGACAATGGGGTCGATCCTAAGAGCCCTCTAGCGAATAAGAACTAGGCGAAGCAAGCGTGGTTGAAGCAGGGCGGGGATGAGCTGAAGCAGTGGATCACAAAGGGCCGCTGGGACGAGGATGATCGAACTGGGCTACGACTGCTCGGGATTGGGGCGTTCAACAAGCAGTGTATGAAAACTGCGGGATTTGGTGATCTATTTTCTAATAACACGACTTACGAATGCTTTCGAATCGGATCAGAATACCTCCGATTCGAAAGCAGAGCACCTTTTGCACTGTGTTCAGACCCTAATGGCCGATGCTTTTGAACGTACACACGACCCGGAGTTGCTTATCGGAAAGATATCGCGGGAAAATAAACCGTACACGCAATCCGCTAGTCTAGACCAAGCCCGTAACAGTAGTGGCGCCTGGTCCTCCTCTATAGGAGCTGTTACATAAGCTGTTACATAGAGTCTCACTGCACCTCGAGTGGGCACGCGGAAGCGGGCGTATGGCGGCGATCTAGGGTATGTAATAAAACAATGCTATGTTATATATAAGGGTTAGAAACGTCCGTAGAATTGAAAGTAAGAAATGAAAACGATTTCCACCTTTTTTATCCCCTTAGCTATTTCTTCCATCTTTTAAAAGGTCTTTACTTTGAAGGGAATTATGTCCGCGTCCTACGTTATTTATCACGCGTCTAACTAACGTATACGCGTATATAGACGCTTCAACCTTAAGATATATGTTTATATCGGGTCAACCTGCCTAATTAGGTTGCGCTAGACATACTATTAAAAAAAACGACGTTCCGGAAGGCGTTAGGCGTTAGTGCCGTTTTCGGAATAGTAGATCTCTAGATCGGTGTTAGTTAACAATCTTTTACCTAATTAGGACTATCGCGGAGTCGTATCGGCGTTAGTCTAAGATTCTAGGCGCGCTCTAACTTTGTCCGACTAGCGGCTACCTAATTAGGACTGGCCTTTGTCTAGCTCATCCCAATTGGGACTAGCCAAAAATCGTACCGGCGTTAGTCGAATATCCTAGAGCCTGGGTATAACCGGAGAGTCGAGTATAGAAGAGTAGTAGGACTAGGCGAAGTGTCCCTACTGTTATCGGAGCTCTATCGTAGATCGTTAACATAGCCCAGAACTGCTGCTAAAATCGATAAGGTTTGTAAATGCTCTGCTCCTTATGTCTAATCTGTACCAGAAGTGTCCTAGGTGTTGAAAATAAGCTGAATTCCGGAAGGCGTTAGGCGTTGGTGCTGTTTTCGGACTAGTGGATTTTTGGACCGGCGTTGGTCATCGATCTTTCACCCGATTGGGACTAGCGCGGAGCCGTACCGGCGTTGGTCGAAGATTCCAGGCGCAATTTACCCGATTCAGACTGGTAGTTACCCAATCAGGACTAGCCCTTGTCTAGCTCGTCCTAATCGGGACTAGCTCAAAATCGTACCGGCGTTGGTCGAAAATTCTAGAAACTCTTCTTCTTCGAGCTGTTTCTTTATCTCTCTACTAGTTTCGACGACTACGTTTTCGATTACGCGTCCTACGTCATCGATTACGCGTCTAATCGACGCATACGCGTATACAGAAGCTTCTAGATAGTTAGTAAAGGGCATGTAAGGGTTAGAAACGTCCGTAGAATTAATAGAGCAAGCAATTGAACGATTTCTACCTCTTTTACCCCCTTGGCTTGTTGTTCCACTTTTTAACACTAGGAAAAGTAGGGGTGGCCGTAGGGCGTGCAATTCAGGTACTAGAGCAGTCCGCGTAATTCCAAACACGCTATCTAGTTTTCTAGTGTGGAACGACCCGCATAACGCGCAGCGGATCATGCAAGCTAGAGTAGGTGGAGTGAAGTGAGCCTTAAGCGTAAGACGTTGAGAATCTTACTCTAGCAGCATGGCAACGCCGACAAAGCCGAATGTGCTCCTTAGAGAGCACCGGAACCATAAACCAGTAGACTTGGCAGACTAGCAATCTCCCTGTGTCAGAGGGCGCAAGGTCCGCTGGAGGAAGCATATTAGATTGGTCTGGATCAGCACTCCTACCGCGAGGACAGCGCCTTCTCGTGTCGGGCAGGGATCCTAGGGAGGCGAGCACGACTGCTTTCGTCCCGCGCTTTTTGGGGTCAATTTGATCCTAATGTCGATTACCTCTATCGAGGTCGTGCACACTCTTTGGCCTCTTCTGCATTGCTGAATTGGACGCCCGATGCGACTTGTAGTATGATGGTATCGAACCTTTGTCCCGAGTTGCTAGTTTCTACCATCGCTGCTCCATAGCTACTGTCTTGACTACTGATCGTCCCTACCGACCTCCTAAGAGATAGCCGGACGGCAACCGAGGCCTAAGTAACGCCCTATCGTTATTAAGACTAAGCGACCCGCTAGAAGATAAGTAGGAAGATAGGGAAACGTAAAACATAGGGATACCTAAGGCAGACCTAGCGCCTATAACGGTAAAGTAACGAGTAGCGTACATTAAGGCTCGTTAAGATACCGCCGCTATCTACAATATAGAACTAGACTTTATTAAGAATAGAAAGAGAGCTCCCTCTAGCCTATAGTTAGTAGAGAGGGGAACTAGGCCTAAATCGGACCCGATTTAGAGCCTCCTTAGGTCTAGAATAGGGTATATACTAGAGACCTCCTCCCTAGAGGCTCTTCGTATATAGGTTAGCGACTACGAGAACCGTTTCTACTTCTATAACATTCTAGATAATATAACTACTAATAACCGGTCTCGCCCTACCGCCTAAGCTATCGAACGAGTTAAACCTAAGAACCTCCGCGCTACTATTATACGTTACTAGGTAGACTACCCTAACGACTATACCTCGGATACTAAATAAGAACGAGAAGCTTACTAGTACATACGACGTAGCGGACCTTATAGACATCGCATCGATCTACGAGAACGTCTATTTCCTAAAAGGACGCCCTAGGGCTTACGATACTAAACTAAAGAAGGACCTAGAACGACTAGCTATTAACGTCTAGATCCGTAACGGTAATAGTAGGCTCTAAACGCTAACGGCGCT
>AFIV01000067.1:0-56510 GCA_000223765.2 Zymoseptoria ardabiliae STIR04_1.1.2 | reverse complement strand
CTTGGCCACTTTGGGCCTACCTAGCCACGACTTCGACCTCACGACTGCATCTCTCTCTCGGTCACGACCATTGATTGCTCCACCACCATCCACCGATCACGATCCATACCGAAGCGCGTAAATTCGACATGTCCGAACTCTCAGACTCATAACACAACATCTCACCATGGACGCCCTCATCGCCGCCCACGACCAGCAGGAGAAGAAGGGGAACCTCTCCGCCGCCATCACAGACGTCCAGAAGCTCATCGACCTCCTCCAAAATGCCCGCGATGCCGTCGCCGACAACCCCGATATGGCGCCTCTGCACCTGGCCAAGCTTCAGAAACCCGTCAAACAGTCCTTCACGAATCTGGAGGACGATCTGAAAGAAGTCAACAAGGGCCTGAACGCCTATCGGAAGGCGCTGGACAACAAGTTCAAGAACGCCGTCCTACCCACGGCGTCGAATGATGCGCTCGCCAGCCAGCCGCAGCTCATCAATCGAGCTATTGCCATGCATCTATTGAGGGAAGGGAAGTTCGACGTTGCTAAGACCTTCGTCCGAGAGGTGCAAGAGAATCCTGTTAAGTCAGGCGTAGTCGATGGAGACACACAGATGGAAGGCACAGGAGATGCCCCAGACAAACCACAAGACGAAGAAATGCCAGACTCGCAACAATACCTCCCACCCGAAGACGGCATCGAACAACTAGTCGGCAGTCCCAACTCCCCAACAGGCCTGCAGACCAAATTCGCCGAAATGTACCACATCCTCGACGCCCTCCGCAATCACCACGACCTCTCTCCCGCCATAGCCTGGGCCGCCCAAAACTCTTCCGCTCTCGAACACCGCGGCTCCAACCTCGAATTCGAACTCTCCCGCCTCAAATTCGTCGAACTCTACACCTCTCCAACCTCCTCTCCAGATGATTGCTTCTCCGGTCCCCTTCGCGCCCTCGAATACGCCCGCACCACCTTTCCCACTTTCTCCACCCGCTACCGGCACGAAACCTCCCTCCTCCTCGGCTCCCTCGCCTTCTCCCCGGCGCTGCACACCTCCCCCTATACGACCTTTTTCCAAACCCCGTCGCTCTACACCTCCGCCTCGGAATCCTTCACCCGAGAATTCTGCGGCCTCCTCGGCCTCTCCTCCCTCTCACCCCTCTACACCGCCGTCACAGCCGGTGGAATCGCCCTCCCAATCCTCACCAAAGTCGAACGCGTGCTGGAAGCTTCGCGAGGACAATGGACGAGTGTGAACGAATTACCCGTCGAGACGCCCTTGCCGGCAGGGTTCGCGTTCCATCAGATTTTCGTGTGTCCGGTGAGTAAAGAGCAAGGAACGGATGCGAACCCTCCGATGATGTTGCCGTGCGGACATGTGATTGCGAGGGAGAGTTTGGAGGCGCATAGTAAGGGAAAAGCGAGGATGAAGTGTCCGTATTGCCCGCAGGAGTGTCATCCGAGGGAGGCGAAGAGGGTGTATATTTGAGTAGGATGGAGTGGGAGGGGAGAGAGGATGAAGGAGAGGGGGATCCGGGTTATGATGGACATGAGTTATGAGACAGAGTATTCCTATGAACACGACCGACTTTGATATCACAACGCTACAACATCTCTGTGTACCACTGCCTTGGTAGCTTCGAGTGAGACATTGCTCCCAATGAATGAAGAGGAGGACGGGTTAAGTGATAAACGAGTGTGATTTTAGTTCCATTTCCAAGTGAACTACAAGTAAAGAAACCGCCTTCTCTCGACCGTGACCTTCCGTGAATCCGAATGAAAATCGTGCAAGGACGCTGCCTAGCCAAAACGAAACTTTCCAAGCACTGATGTCCAACATCATCGCAAGCAAGCAAACATGATCTCATCCATCCATGTCAATGCAAAACAGAGAACAAGCACAGTGCCAGAATTTGTTCAGCGAATGGTAGTAGCCTTGGTCAAGCTAGCCTTAGCAGAAGATCCAGAGGTGCCACCGATCAAGCTGCCCTGACCAGGCTTCTTCTCGAACACCTTCCAGAACTTGAGCGACTCGTCCGCAGCCGCAGTAGCGAGCATCTGGCCATCAGGCGAAAGTGCCGAGTGAAGGACACGAGATTCGTGAGCCGGGATCTCAATGTTCTTGACGAGGGTAGGGTAGCTCCAGATGGAGAGCGAGTTGTCGGGAAAGCCGGACGAGGACACGAGCTCCTTGTAGGTGTTGCTCCATCGGAGAGAGGTGACTTGGCTGCCGGTGTCGATGCTGTTGACGCGTGCGCCGGAGGTGGTGTTCCAGAAGTGGATGTGGCGGTCGTGGGAACCTCCTCCAGTGGCGAGGAGGTTGGATTGCCATGGGCACCAGGCGATGGCCTTGACAGCGGCGTGGTGGTTGGTCTTTTGGAACTTGGGAGCGTTGAGGGCGCGGGCGTCCCAGATGGTGACGAGGTTGTCGTTACCGCCAGTCGCGAGCTGGGCTCCGTCGGCGCGCCACTCGAGGCCACAGACCTCCGAGGTGTGAGACACGAGCTCGGCGACCTTGTGTTGTGCGATGCGGACATCGTGGTTGTAGACGAGACCGGAGCGGGCGCCGGTGGAAAGGATGTGCTTGTTCCAGCCCATGGCGCTGACGCGGGTATCGTGGCCGAACATGGAGCGGAGCTTGGTGCCATCCTCGACGTCCCAGATTTGGACTTCACCTGTGCCGAGACCAGCGGCGACGTACGCACCATCACCGCTCCACTTGACGGAGGCGATGTAGGTGTCGGCTGGGCACTCGAGAAGACTGGAGACGGAGCCGGACTCGGCTGACCAGACGTAGACGTTGCGCTCGAGACCAATGGCGACTTGGTTGCCGGAAGACCAGTCGAGGAGGTTGAGGTAGTAGTCGTCTACAAGACCGGGAGCGTCCAGAACACGCTCAGGCGCGGTGAGGACACGGCGGCGGGATGCCGAGGCTGAGGCGGCGGTAGGCTTGAGAGGACGGTTGTACTGAGAGCGGAGGTCGATGGGACGGGACGACTCTGGTGCCGCAGGCTTGAACGCAAGAATGCGCTGCTTCATGCTAACACCGCAGGCCTCAGCCACCGACTGCTGGTACGCAATGGTGTTTGGGCTCTGCTTGGTCTTTGGCTCGTCATCCTCATCATCGTTCAGGTTGAGGCCGTCGAGAGAGAGCGATGCCGTAGCATCAGAAGAAGATTGTGGGCGGCCGAGGTCGAACGAGCTGGAGATGTTGGCGGCAAGCGTGGCAGAACCTTCTTGACCTGCGCTTGACTTGGGACGACGTCCAGGTGTGCGTTCGTTGTCGAGCTTGACGGCAGCGCCCGAGGAGGAGATGGCCTCGCTGGCATCCCGGTTGGGGATGAAGCGGTCGGCGGCGGTGTAGTTGATCTTACCCTGGCTGCGCTTGGGAGTGCGGTGGGTTGAGCCAGATCGTCCAGAGCGAGCACGCGAAGGGGTGTTCTTGGCTGATGTCGCGGTGCTCGGGCGGGCGCCGGTGCCAGAGAGGGTGAAGTCGCTCGTGGTGTTGTCGAGACGGCGAGGCGACAGTGGCTGGCGGGCGGCGATGTTGGACTTGGGCGAGTCTCGGACGTTCGTCTTGGACACGGAACGGGAGAAGCGGGAGATCAAGTTGACGTTGCCATGGTGGATGCTCTCTCCGACCTCTGCGACGGCCTGGACCTTGGGCGTCTGCGGAGAGGGAGTGAGGGGAGCACGGCCACCGGCGAGGCGGGTGGAGAAGATGCCATCACGGCGTTGTTTGATGGGGGTGAATACTGATGCAGTTGCCATATCCGCTGGGAATGTGTGGTGGGTTGTCGATTTGACGCTGTGGAGGACTCAGTTAAGAGGTCCGGTTAGTATGATCGCGAATATTTTGCAGTATGCCGTTTGATGGGTTTTGGGAAGCCGAAAGGCTTGAAGCTGGTGAGAGCTTGAGAGCGTGTGGGAGAGAGTAGTGAGGTGTGGTAGAGGTGAGGAAGAGAAGAGAAGAGGATTGAAGAATCAAAAAGTCGTCTGTTTTGATCTCTGGCACGGCATAGCAACCACACCGCACGCTAAGCCGGGGTGCAGCGAGACTTCTACGTCAGCACCAGAGAGTGCTCGCGGACCTACTTCCGGTCAGCTGCTGAAGACGACCGACTTCATGTGCCGAGAATCTCCAGAAAGTATAGCAAGACTTCCTTTGTATTCCGACGGATGATGCAGCTGCATGCCGTCGCACTGGCTTGGTAGGTTTGGTTGTACGTTCTCCGCTGTTACGCTGGCACACACTGGGATCCCCATTCACGATGTATGCCCACCAACCCAGCGGCGGCTTCATGCTCTCCCCACCGGCCTCATCCATAGCCTCCACGACCACCTCCTCGACCCTCCCGCACCCACGCGACTCGCCTCTCCGCCCGGGTGGCACGAAAGAAGGGACCTTCATCCGCTACGTCGACCAGAAACTCCTTCACATTCAACGCCGATTCGCCAAACGCACAACACCCTCCACCGCCTTTCTCTCTGACATCGATCGCGAGAAGGCCGACGCCTGGGGCGATGTACGAGGCTACGCAACCATGAAAGAGGCATGCCGAGACTTTGACGAGCTGATCGGCGTAGTGTGGGTGAGCGGGACGATGTCGTTGCAGGTGCCGTATTTGATCAGCATTGCGTTGTTGGTGGGGAATGTGATGCAGGCTATGCCGCCCACGCCGAGGAGTCTGTTCCGCACATTGGGAAAGCTGGATCATGCGTTTGCGAGTTTGTTACAGGGACGGGATGTTGAGACGGGAGAGCGGTTGCCTGGTTTTGAAGGAATGAGGGGCGTCAGTGGGACTGAGAAGGTCAGGATACGGAGCCTAGTGGAGAGGACGAGGGTCAACATTGTTGAGGCGTTCAAGAAGGGAGAGTTCGAGGTTGAGGACAAGGAGGAGATGGACGTGGACAGAATGGATATGGATACCGACGGGGAGCTGGTCCTCGAGGGAGGGGAAGACGATATGGATGAGGAGGAAGACGATAGTTTCGACATGCAGATTGCGAGGGTTTATGACAAGACGGTGGTAGAGCTGGGTGACAGTCTGGAGCAGCCAAATATCGGCATCATCACAGAGAGCAGGGCATGGGGTGGTGGGTCGGGGAGTTGATACGTCGGTACAGTCGCAAGCTGTTTTCCGGAGAGCTTGGGTGCATCTAGCCTCTCGCAGACATCGCATTGTGCTGCTTCGGGCTGTCTAGACATTGCCATGGTGTCTCGCTTTATTCATGAGACATCACATCAAGCGCGACCGACGCCAAGACATATCGAAGTCGTTCCTGCTGATTCGGGAAACACGCTCTTCCCTTTGAGTGGGGTCAAAAGTGCGCCTCCCTCCGCGACAAAAGTCGTCTCGGCGAAACCAACGACACGCTGCGTAAACAATGTGCACGTTGCGATCATAACGTCAGTCTACGACAACGAAGCACAATGCCGACCTACAGCGCATGCGGTGTCACAGCGACACTTTCCCTAGCCGACCTCGAAACCTCTGTCACCAAGACAGTCGACACAAGACCCGGCGCACTCAACAGAGATGGGAAGCGCATCGAACAGGTGTTCGCTGCGGGCAAGTCATTGCGCGAGCGTCCGATCGGGAGCGATGGCAGCGAGTCCGGTGTGATGCAGTTCATTGGAGAAGATGAAAACCTGCCGGGCTTCGTGGTCGAGGCGAGCGAGCGCAGTCGACCGAGGGTGACAAGAGAAGAGACTAGGGAATCGTCTGCTCTACCAGCATTCGCGCCACCAAATCTGCGCCAGGAAGGATCCTCGATGAATATGACAGATTCTCCACTGACATCTCTGGGTGCCACGCCTTCGAATGAAGCAAGGACCATCATGCCAGCAGCATCTCGCTGCGGTACGTCTTCGAAGGCCGCCCCATCACTTGCTGCGCACGACACCCGAGAATCGTCAGAAACTTTCGCAAGCAATCGAATCGAAGGTCTCCCACTTCACCAGCTCGCTGCGCCTCAGGCGCTTGTCCTCGAAGTGCAAACATGCAGGAAGTCGTTTCCACAAAAGATAAATAGGAAGCGCGGCGACATGCGTTTCCCGGATATGAAGATCGAGCTGTTCCTCAACGGCCAGCTGGCCGACTCACACTTCATCAACTATCAACGTTCAGGGACCGATCACAAGCACAAGTTCTCTGGCACGAGGATACACAAACAAATTGCCAAGCCATGGGTCTACCAAGCGCTCGAACAGCGAGGAAGCAGCGAGCTCACAGCAGAGCAGCGTTGGTCTGGGATCGGCGCCCTTCTGGCGGACCATGTGAAGCTCAGGGGCATCAACAAGCGCGACCAGCTTCCGCCTACTGCGCAATACCTCTCTGCGTTGTCGAATCTCGCTCTCCCCGATCGCTTGAAGGACTGTCACAATCTGGGCGTTCTCGATGTCATCATCACCACTGGCAAAGGCTCCAAACAAGGGCCGATTCACGGCTATCTGACCAGCCCTCGTGCAATGCTCTCCACAAAGTATGGTGCTGGCACGCCTGGAGACATCACTGAGTTGGAGCAGGATGATCCGTTCGTGGACACCCAACTGCCAGACCACTCCACTCGTGCTACGACCATTTCGAGCTCTGAAAACATGTCCGCACCGGTCTCCTTCAATGCTTTGCCAACAACTAGTCAAGTGGCCGACACTTCTGAGTTGTCGAGCGAGCACCTGGACCATGTCCCGCCATCCACTTCGCCTGCTATACCATTATCACGGCGAACACGCAGTGCCGTCGTTGAAGACAATACTGTGCCACCTGTTCAGGAGCCCGTCAACGAATCACCCCAAGCCGCAGATACACAGCCCAAGTCGAAGATCCAGCTGTTCGCCGACAAGCTCGGCATCCCGCCAGACAAGATGTCTATGGCGAGGCAGTGGCACAGCAGGCGTGGAAAACCATCCATGTGCAAGACCGTCACCGAGCGGTTGAATGATATTCGCAAGATGAGCGTGGAGAATCAGGAAGTCGCCATTGCTGAGGTCTTGGAAGCAATCAGCAGCAGTGATGCACCAGCGTCTCCTGTCAAGGCTGAGCCTCCTCGTAAGATCGCTAGGAAGGACAGCAAGGCCCATCAAGATGAAGATGTCCCCATGCAGGACACTGAGGACGATCCAGTCGCTATGGAGGCCCAGCAATGGATGCACATGTTGATCGATCAAGGTGCGACGCCGGATGGGCGTCTTGCGAGTCGTGTGTCGTCGCTGTCAGCGCATCGCCAGCCTACGAAGAAGATTGCTCCATCTCCGCTCGTGATGGCGCCACCGCCAGTTCTGGGAAAGCTTGTACGAGAGGACTCTGGCTCGAGCCCTGGAAAGAATCCAGGCGAGCACGGCACTGAGGCAGTGGCCCCGACTATGAGCACCCTGAGTACGCCGCAGAAAGAGAAGCAAAGCAAGCTGTCTGGAGGCAACTCGAACAAGGACGAAAGTACCATGACGCTTCACGAGCAAGAACCTTTGCTTGGCGACATCCTTCAACCCACGACCATCAGCCCTCAGAAGAAGTCGAAGGCCAGAAGTCGCGCAGCCTCTACGCCCGCTCCGAAACCCTCTCCCGACGAAAGCACAGGCGAAGAAGCTCTTGCTGCTTTTCAGCCGCCCGAGCTGTGTCAGGGCAGTGTGCTTACCTATGCTGGCCCGGGCATGCAGAGGCAGACTGCCAAGTCGAGGCCAGGTATATTCGACGAGGACGAGCTTGTGGTGGGGATGAGGTTTGTTGTGGTTTGATGGGTGGTGAATAAGGGCAAGGGCGCAAAGCGACTTGCATGCAAGAAGCCATGCTATGTGTGTACTGCACGATGTTCAAGCATGGGAGTGAGCTGAGCGAAGTATTATCGCGCAATGCCGCTCCATTTCTCGCCATATGGTCAGTCCGAAAACTTCGTGGGCGACGTAAACTCGGGCCTGACGGTTCGTTCTACTACGATCGGTCGAAAGTACGACCGCAAAGTGAAGTAAATCACAGCGCCATGTCGCTTTTGCTTCAGTGACCTTCCGCTCAACCCCTCGCCTCGTAAGTGGCCGTTCTCTCAAGCCATGAAAGCACTCGACCAGGCATCCCTCTGCCCATCACCTCCGATCTAGTAAGTCTGATGCTTCTTCACACTCGCCCACATGCTCTCATCCGTCTCCACTTTGACCTCCTCACTCGTGTCGAGCTCATTCAACCTCCGCAAATCCATCTCGCGGTCCAGCAGTGGAATCACGTATTTGTCGAAGGTTTGCCAGTAAGGGTTTTCGAGGTGGTATCTGCATCAATTAGCATGGTTTATCAGCAGTTGCAACTGAATGCGAACGGCACAGAAGGGCGAATAGGGGCATACTTCTGACTGCTCTCGTGAGCGTAGCGCTCGACGATCGTGAAGGCGCGGGGGTCTTTGTGGTCTTGCATGACGAACCTAGATCACGCTTCTTGTTAGCATTCGTTGTTGACTTTTCTAATAGTGATGAAGGTGAGGAGGAGTGTGTACCATCCGAGAGTCTCCTTGTCTTTGGAATACACCTGGCTGGCTTCCTGGAGTTTCGCCGATAGCTTCTTGATGGCTTCGGCGTCGTCTTTGGCGTAGAGGTGGACGACGAGGGTGTAGACCATTTTGGCGGGTAGTTGTTGTTGTTGAAGGAGGAAAGTGATGAGTGGGCGATTGTTCGAGTTTTCAAGGTGCTTTGAAGAGGTGAATGTTTTTCAGCAAGATGTTGTTGAAGAGGTAGTGGCGTCAGTCTGGATGCTTGCTTGCATGAGGTGGAGTTGCAAGACCGACCGCAGTCGGGCCGTTTCTGGAGCTACTGTGAGTGAGAGTTGGAAGGGGCCTCACTTCTTTTGACTTCACTTCGACATTCATCTATCACATGATAAAGCACCGAATCGAGCACTTACTCGCGCAGGATCTTTGACTGATAAAGCAGGATTTATATTAGACTCACTGCTCGGGTGGAGATACGAAAGAATGTCAGTCTGTCGAACGTACAGGTATCTTAGCATGACGGCCTGTCAAGCGCACAGGTGCGGTTCAACGTCCTTGGTCGGCATGCTTCATTCAGAAGCGTACGTACTCATGCACATCCTGCAGCCAGAAACGATATGCCTCCCAGCTTGGCCATTCCAATTTACTCCTTCGCCACATCCGGTCCAATCGCATACTTACTCTTACTCCTGATCCACGGCCCGTACCTCCAGAACAAAAACGGCACGGGTGACAACACCGCACTGACTGCGCCCAATATCGTCAACACATATGCCGCCCCAATATTCTCATACCAAGGCACTCCAATCACCGCAAATCCGCCTGAAGCCACATATCGAATCACCGTGATCGAGACGAGGGCGGATGCGGCAAATGTTTCGTAGGCGTCGATGAGGTACTGGTAGATGGTGATGAAGATCGTGAGGATTCCGTAGCCGCAGAGAACGGAGGCGGCGAGGGGCGACCAGATGGGAATGTCTGGACGAGCGGTCCAGCCCATCCAGAAGAGACTGATGGGTAGAGCGAAGGATCCTCCAAGCATAGAGTACCACAGGCGAAATTCGGGAGGGAGACGCTCGCCGCCTTCAGCGCGGATCTTGGCGAGATCGCGCTTGGCCCACTTGTAGATCAAGGGAACCAACGCCGAGGCGGAGAACAGCCCGATGATGATGCCGACGAAACACAGCCCGCCAACGCCTTGAGGGAGGTTATAGTTGTCGTCGAAGATGTAAGTGTAGCCGTTGAGAAACGTGAAGAAGATGATGTATATCACCGTCAAGTACAGTGCGAAGAGGATGATGATCGGCTCCCGCGCGGTGAGCAGGAAGGGACGGTATAGAGCCCTCTTCAGTCGCACAGCCAGTGACTCTTGACGAATCTCGATGGCGGCCCGGTAGCGTTCGTCGCCGGTAATGGTACGGAGGTGCTCGGCTTTCCACTTCAGAAGCGTTTGAGGGTAGGTTTCGGGCAGGAAGCAGAATACGAGGGTGAAGATGACTCCAGAGAAGATGAGGGTTGTCCATTCGACGAATCGCCAGGAAACGGCAGAGGATTCGGCGATGAAACCGCCAATAACAGGTCCCAGTAATGGGCCAGAGAAGGCGGCGTTGGCGAAGACGGGAAAAGCGAAGACTCGTTCGATCGGCGACCAAAGATCACTTGGCGCCGGACTTCGTTAGCATAGACCTTGTGTAGGTCAAGGAGAGTGGCCAATCTTACCTCACACTGCCACCAGCACAAGTCAAAGGCGTCGAGCCAAACAGTCCCGCCAGAAATCGAAAAGCCAACTGCGCGCCAATGTTCGGAGCCATAGCGGACGCCATGACGAAGATCATGAACGGTATCATCGTCCCGATGTAGACCGGATTCCGACCACTGTCCACCTGATCAGCCCAGTCGTCCTTCCACAAATATCTTCAAGAAGCAAACTTACACCGTCTCCGACACCGACCCAGCGAACAATGCTCCCAACCCAAACCCGCACAAATATAGCCCTGTCGCCGCGCTCTCCAAGACGTTACTGACGCCAAACTCAGCACTCGCCTGCGGTAGCGCCGAACTTGTGATCGAACTTGCGAACCCGACGACCGCGCCAATGCCCGCTATAATCGCCGTGTAGAGGATTCGCCTTGAGGTTGGCCAATTGTGCGGGTCGTTCGAATCATCAGGTCCTTCATAGCCGACCACGAAGACGTTGCCGTCGCCGCCTTCCCGCGTGGAACGTTTGCGTACTTCAATACCGGATAGGACTTGGCCCAGGGCTGTCCCGCCAGACTGTTGCGTAGTGGTGCGGGACAGTATGCGGCGGGCTTGTGTGAGCTCGAAGTCATCGTCATCGTCATCGTCGTCTTCCTCTTCTGCGTCTGCGTGTTCATGCTCCGGTTCCTCTACTGGTTCTTGCCGCGATTGTGCTGTGAAACCTTCCTGTGTGTCCTTCTCATTGGCATTGGTTGTGTTCCGATTTGTCTCCGTTGTTGGTGGTGCCAATGCTGACCTATCACCACCATCTGTGTATCCTTTCCGCTCGACATCCTCGTCCAGGTCCTGTTTGATCTCACTCGAAGAAGCCGGAGAATGACTTTCTGGTGTCCCAGATCTTCCCAATGCCAACTCTTTATTACGGTCACGCTCCAGCTGCGCTTCGACCGCGACCCGGAATCTGTGATATTGAAGAAAAGACTGCATAGCGGAAGGAATGAATAGCAGAAGAGAGATAGAGATGGGAGAGAAGAAGAACCAATGTGCAACGAAATGTCGAGACAGTAGCAAAGAGACGACACGCTGTAACTTACCCTACGGTTGGAGCGGCTCCGCTAAAAGAAAGACAAGATACACGAAAATGCTCGCGTTGGAGTACTTCTTTGGTTGAGATGCGAAGTCGGACGTCCGAAGGAATGTTTTGTCATGACGTCGGTTGACAGCCAGACGAGACAACAGAAGCCGGCTAATCGGCTGCATGTGTCTCGGCTTTTCCAGCTCCACGACCATGATGGGCGATGTTGAGTGCAAGCTCAGTCGCTCATGCAGAGTACGCCTTGACGGTGACCATGCCACAGGTCATGCGGGCGACCAAATCGATGTATGCAAGTAGCTTCGCGGTTGGTAGATCGTATAAAGCTCTATTGTACTGTACAATGCTGTCGTGTTCATGCGTGGATCATCATGGTAAATCTCAAATCGTCTAGAACTTGAACACCTGGTCCTTGCTGTATCCCATCTCCTTCAGCGTTCCGGCGAGATCGCCCTGGTCAGCTGGGCTCTTCTTGGGTCCAGAGATAGCCTTGACCAGACCAGGAGGACCGCAGACAAATACCTTGACGTTCTCCTCGTCCGGCTGTGGGATTGTCTTTTGCAGCAGCTCCTTCGAGATGAAGCCTTTGCCACCCTGCCAATTCTTTGACGGCTTGTCCAAAACATAGAATGCGCGGAATCGTTCCGGGAATTGCTTCTCAAGGTCGTCGAATTCCTTCTTCAACAGGATGTCCTCTTCTGTTATATTGCCGAACACAAGCGTAACTTTCGTCTTGTCGTTGGGGTCCTTGAAGATCTGGCGGGCGAGTTGCCACATGGGTGTGATACCGGTACCGCCAGCGAGGAGGGCGATGTGATTGTGCTTGTTGGCTTGCCATTGGTATTTGGGTATAGGGCCTTTCATCTCCAGCTTTTGACCGGGCTCCATCGAGTGAAGGTGCTCTGACATCTTGCCGCCCTCGTACTTCTTGACAATTAGATCCATGTAGCCCTTCTCGTCTGCACGGTGTCAGTCCGCGTTGCCTTTTTTACGGCTCCTTGCTGGCATGCTCACCTTCGTCGCTGGTCGGAGTGTATGGTCGGATCGTTGGCTTCTCATCACCCTCAGCCTTGTGCTTAGTGACAAGAGCGCTCGCGATCGTGAGCCCACTGACTGCCTCCGGATTCTCAAACTTGAAGCGGAATTTATTCGTGTTGTGGTTGATCTTCTCGGTCGAGTCCAGTGTCAAGGAGATGAAGCCCTGGTCTGTGATGCATTAGCATCTTGTATATCGTTTCTCAGTCTTCCTTCTCTTTGATGTGACCGACCTCCTCCAATGAAAACTTTGTCAGGCGGACCTCCCATATGAGGCGGCACATTTTCTCTTTTCGGCTCCGTAAGCTCTTTCGCAGCAGCAACCGGGTCTTTCTTCTGGCCTGAAAGTGCGAAGGCACCAACGCCTAAGGCAGCGACACCGCCGACAGCGTAAAGGATCGGGTTGCCGCCGCCGCTCTTGGGTGCTTCGGATGCGTATCGACGAACGTGCTGTTGCCACAAATTAGCGTTGATCGTGCGGGATTGGGAGTTTGCTGGTCACTCACGTTTGACAGCTGCTGCGCCGGTCTGAACAGTCTAGAGGAGAACATGATGGACGAGAAGGTGTATGTAGAGGGGAGTATGAGAGGTGAAGCTCAAGTGCTCAATGGTCAACAAAAAACAGCTCGCGGCGGAACATCCTGGCTCTGACGACATCGATCGATTGCGCTAAGAGACAACTTTCTCGACCGCACATCTACATTCGCAATCACTCATTGCAATATCCGCGTCTGAAACGCTCATCGAAGGAAGTGTCTTGAGAGGCGGATACCTTGATCGAGAGACGTACTCGCCATCCCCGCTTGTGACCACTTCTTTCTTGCCTGCCGATGTCTCAGAGATGGGCCGACCACGGCACATTTTACGCATTTCAGGACATTGCCGAATGAGAACGATATATTCACTGCAAGTGAAGATTCCTCGATCGTACCAGAGAAGTGCATCGGGTGTGACCAGTCCGACGAAGCTCGAATCGCATCTCGAAAGAAACGTCGAGTCCACTATATCCTATCTAGCCGATCAAAATCGCGCCGTCCACCAACATCCCGATCTTTGGGAAACGCAGTCGCCGCTAGTCATTGTCTCGACTTGGCCATGGCAAACAACCGATGTATCTGGCCCAGTACAGTCCAGCCTTGACGGTCATCCTCGAGCGAAGCATTGCTGGAAGCTGCATTTACCGTTGACTCTCTTCGGTTCACCGCGCACATTGCAGACTTCACCGACTATTGCCCGCTGAATGGGAGGGCATCTCATCAAGCGGGACGGCATAGTTGCGCATGCTCGAGTAGGGGCGACATGTGGTAAGGATTATTTCTCGACAAGCAAACCTTGTCTTATTAAATGATCGAAGGCCGGCATCATGGCGCAAACCAAGCACATATTCTAGCTTCGGAGCAGTCCGAGCGTATCAGAAGCGTACATTCAGTCTTTGACAAGAATGCCAGTCCGAATCGTTCTTCAGTCAGTTCTACGTCGCTGACCCATCAAAAAATGCCTCTCAATCTCCAATCTGCGACTGGATGTACCTCACCAAAGGCTCGAAGTGACTTCCAGGCTGAGGTGTCTCCGAACTTCGGCATTGGCGGCTGACATGGCTGCGCTGAGTCGCCGGCTCGGCTTGGACCCCGGATTTTCGATTGCTTGATATTGCCGCGGCTCTACAAGTCGTATTCCCGCGAACTTCACCACATCGCCACGACATACACGATGTTCGTATAGCAGACCCTCGGATCCAAAGAACGAGATCGTCAGCACTAAGGTCAAGTCATCTACTTCAATACTCTCTGTCCTCCTGCCCTCGCCTCCCCAATTCCTTTAACGAGCACCCACCTGTACAACACGCATTTCATGATGTCGAACGATCCGCTCACCCAGATCCCCTTCTCGGACCCTCCCTACCTTCTCGGCCTACCGTCTCCATTCTATGAAGAGAAGCACCTCAAGTTTCAGAAGGCATGCCGAGCATGGTTCGAGAAGAACTTCCTCCCCAACTGCATGGAGTGGGAGAATGCAGGCACTCTTCCAGAAGACCTCTTTGACAAGTTCAACAAGGACAACATGCTGGTGCCCAATCTTCCTGCACCACTACCCGTGAAAGAGCTGCACGCCGTGGGAATCAAGCACATCCTCGGCACGCCTGTTGAAGACTGGGACTACATCCACACGGGCATCTACGTCGACGAGATGAACCGATCCGGTCTCGGCGGGCCAGCTTCAGGTCTGAATGCAGGATTCTCATACGCCATCCCGCCGATCATCAAGTTCGGTTCGCAGAAGCTGAAAGAGAAGTGGTTGCCAGACTTCTTGACGGGGAAGAAGAGGACATGCATTGCCATCACCGAGCCCAGCGCTGGAAGCGATGTCGCGAATGTGGAGACAACTGCGGTCAAGAGCAAGGATGGCAAGCATTACATTGTCAACGGCACGAAGAAGTGGATCACAAATGGTATCTGGAGTGACTATACTACCATGACGGTGCGGACAGGCGGTAAGGGCGCCGGAGGTCTGAGTCTGCTCATCGTGCCGCTCAAGAACACGCCCGGCGTGGAGATGAGACGCTTGACTGTTACGGGCAGCAAGACTGGTGGCACGACATTCATCGACATTGAGGATTTGAAGGTGCCGGTGGAGAATCTGATTGGTGAAGAGGGCAAGGGAATGTTCTACGTCATGACCAACTTCAACCACGAGCGACTACTGATTGCGATTGGTACCACACGCCAGGCCAGAGTAGCTCTGAGCACGACAATGGCATATGTCATGAAGCGCGAGGCGTTCGGCAAGGCGCTGATCGAGCAGCCCGTGGTCAGGAATCGGTTGGCGAGAGCGCTGGCTGAGCTGGAGACGCTGCAGAGCTGGGTGAATGAGTTCTTATGGCAGATGAAGCACTTGCCCAAGGCTGAAGCGGATACGAGGTTGGGAGGGTTGACGGCATTGGTCAAGGCGAAAGCGGGTATGGTACTGAATGAGTGTGCGCAGTGTGGCGTGTTATTGCACGGGTAAGTCAATGATGATTATAGGACTGGAGATCGGACGTGCTGACTTTCATTCGCAGAGGAAACGGATTCACAGAGACCGGCCAGGGCGAGCTTGTGGCGCACATTTACCGAGATGTCATGGGCGCTCGAATCCCTGGTGGATCAGAGGATGTCATGCTGGATCTTGCCATTCGACAGCTGGTCAAGAATTACCAGAGGGCAATTGCGAAGCTGGAGAAAGAGGGCGGTGCGAAGCTATGAGTGTGGTATTGACCTTGCGCGAATATCGTGAACTGAAATACCATCTTCGTACAACTTACCAACTCTTTCCCCTTTCTAGGATGTTGAGCGATGTTCGTTGTCTCAGACACAAGACGCTGATGCCGTCTTTCCAGGATATATGCTCAGGCGCCAACCATGCGCGACGAAGGCCATGTCTGAAGCAATTCGCAACTACAGTACTGGTTGGATTCTCCGTCATGCCCGCCTCTGCTCTCGAGTAGACTGAAGCTCGCCGTCGACCTCTCCTGCTGTAAATGGAGTGGTAATGGACAGCCCACATCGGTTCTCGTCGAAGATGGCCCTGACCGAGCAAATGGACTCCACCTTATATGAATGCAGACGTTCTCCTGGCCAAAGGACAACTCTGACCTCGCGCCATGTTCTCTCCTTCGCTTGGCTAGGAGACTGAGACACGAAGCGAACTGTTGTCACTAAGGCAGACGCGATCGTTGCGAAAAAGCGGTCAAGGTGAAGACGTTCTACATGTCGGTTCGCACCAAGACTGGATCACTCGAAGAAACGCCAGTTCATGGAACGCGAAGTGACACTATAGGTTACCTTCGATTCGGCGGACGAGGCTCACGTCGACAAAGAGAGGCGGGACGAAGAGTCTGGCGGAGGGTAGGTGGTGGCAGTTTGCGACTGCCATGTGCACAGCGTGGATAAGTGCTGTTGGTGAGGGATGAAAGTATTATCCGGATTAGCAAGCAGATGCGCGAGGAGACCAGCCGAGTTGCCTACAATTTCGTTCATCTCCGATACGAGCAAGTGAATGGAGCGGTGGTCGTACCGACGTACATACGAGCGGAGGGCCGGCGGCAAAGGTAAACGCAAGGCCGCCCAGCTATCCGATACTAACACTAGATCGAAACGCCAGCGACGCTCTCTGGATTCGTGACAATGTGGTCAACGAAACGACGATGACATGATCTGCTGCGATGGCCAATGCCAGAAGTGGTTCCACCTCGCCTTCGAATCGGGACGTTGCCGGCGCCGAGCTTATTGACGACGAGCTCATTGACGACGAGACCGACGACGACGAGCTGGACAAGGATCGCGACGCTAAAGTAGACCTTGTCGAGGACCTTTCAGAAGAGCTCGATGGCCTCGATAGCCGTACCAAGGTAGTCCTCGACCAGATCCAGTCTGCAATGCCTGCATCTCATACCAAGTCCGCACCCGGATCGTAGCAGCGTGACATGGGGTGGAGACACATCGCGCCGGTCGTGAAACTCTCTTGCTGTTGGAACTGGTGTCTTCAACCAACGTATGCTCTCCTCTACGACAGAGGCAACCGAGACGATGGTGGGCTTGCCATACGTACAAGATCTGCGAGGGAACAAGGTATCAAATGCATGATACTTGAGACGGAAGATGATGTTGTTGTGTCAATGTGAAATTGAACAACTATGAACGCCTTGAAACTCCCAATAACTCCTTATACCCATCTCTCTCCCTCCGCGTCCCATCCAATCAAGTCCAGCTCCACTCGCATCGATCGTAGCATCGTCCCCATCGTAAAACTATCCTCCTCCTGAATGACATCCTCGGCGGCAGCCTCTTCTGGTGGTGGTTCGTCTGGTGGATCTGCTGCTGCCTGCATTTCTTCCCTCGCCTGTCGCTTCATCGCCTTCCTGTACTCCTGCTCGTCCTCCGGTAGCTCCTCCCCTTCCTCGTCGAATTCGCAGTCGGCATCATCGTCATCTTTAACGGCATCCTCCGCACCCCAGTCCTTCATCCGATCTCGCTTCGACCGTTCCGCTTCCCTCCATGCTGCCACTCCCCCCATCCTGCATACCTTTTCCTTCACCGTCCCGAATAGCTCCTCCGCGATGGCCTGTGAGGCAAGGCGCCATTTGTCGATCAGGGCCTAGAAGTGATGCGAACGTCAGCATGTGTCGAAATTGTCTCTGTCAGGGCGGAACAGACCTCCAGATCTGCGTCTGTGGATGATGTTGAGAGTGCATGTGCTTGCTTGAGTGTGTCGATGTCGTTCTTGGTCTTGCGGATGGTGACGTCCAATGAGGTGGTGGTGGCTGATGATTTCTGTCTGCCTGTGCCAAGTGGTGACCGGAATGGCTTGCTGAGTCGGTTGGTGGCAATCTCTGCTCTCTTGCGCTTAACGGCGGACATGCTGAGGTGGTGTTCTGATCAGAAGTTAGCGTTGGTTGTGAGTGATGAAGCTGGAAGACCACATACCACTCTCTTGTGCTTCCGGAGTTTCAAGGCGGGTTGTGGTGATGTAAACGACTCGGTTGGCGTGGTGGTGATGATGGAGCTCGAGCTAAAGCTCGAGATGATATCTGTAGGTGAACAAACACAAACGCCAAGCCCTCTCTGATGCCTCAGGCATCGATCCTGTGAAAAGTAAGCAAGCTCAAAACAAAAGGGAAAAACAAGGGGATAAAGAAATGTGAATGTTAGAGGGGACTTAGCGAAAGTGGTTGACGTGAGTCAACTCCAAAGTTCCTGGATCCCCCAAATCTGTATGTCGGAAGTCGAGTTCGGTGTCGATTGTATTCGGCAGCCGATGGCTCAAGATATCGTTCCATGGTCGAGATGGGTGTGTCGCCGCTCCGCCGCTGGGATGTCGAGTTCGGTGTCGATTGTATTCGGCAGCCGATGGCTCAGACGTCCTCGCTGATCGTCGTGGTCCGGATTCCAGGGTCCCGATGGAGGTCTCGAACGTCCTGGTCTGGTGACCATATCCCCTCTAACATTCCCTCACCGAAAGCACCCACCCCTCGTGCACGTGGCAGTCGTAGACCGCCACCACCTTCCCCCTCCCCAACCCCAGCAACCCCCTCACCCACCGCTTCACCTTCCGCACCGCCACTCTCTATTGACCTATTAGCATGGAGTTCATTGGCATAGTGTGTAAACGAAAAGCGGAAGCAATGTTGGAGGAAAATGAAAAACGCCTCGAGAGCAAGATATGGCTTCATGTATATGAGATGGATCTCATTGGCATGATGTGTGAACGGAGAGCAGAAGCGATCCTGGGGACGAGCGGGTTCCCTCTCGAGAGCAAGATATGGTTTTGTGCGCATGGGATGAAGTCCGTTGGCGTGGTGTGTGTAGGAGCCGGTGAAGCGATCCTGGAGATGGGCTGAACTCGTCTCGAGAGCAAGACGAGAGTTGGTATGTATAAGATGGATCTCGTTGGCATGGTGTGAGAACGCAGAGCGGAAGCGACGCCGAAGAGAAACGGGAGTCGTCTCGAGAACCAGCACTGGTTTTGTGCACATGGGATGGACTCCGTTGACGTGGAGTGTTGGAAAGTTGCGGAAGCGAGCCTGGAGAAGAGTGGGATCCGTCTCGGCAGCAAGACATGATGTCCCGTCGATGAGTTGAGGGCCATTGGCATGGTGTGTGTTCGAGTTGCGGAAGCGATGCTGGAGAGAAGCAGAGCTTGTCTCGGACGAGGAGCGAGTGTTGACTCGGTGGCAACACGTGAGCTTGTGTGCATGAGTTGGAGACCATTGGCGGGGAGTTTGACCGGAGAGCCGAAGTAGGCCGAAGACGGCGGATGCTTCACCCGGAGACGAGGTGAGATGTGGGATGCATGTGTTGATCTTCAGTCGCGTGGCGTTGAACCGAGGAGTGGAAGCAGATGACAGCCAGTAGATGTTTGGCTCGAATGTGAAGTGAGACGTGGAATGCATGAGATGGCGCTCAGTGGCATGGCATGTTGGTGAGAGGTATGGAGAGGAGTGGAGTGAAGCATGTCCGAAGTCCAGGTCGTGGTGCGTCGTCGTGGGTATGGAGTCGGTTTCACAGGCACAATCCATGGTGAGAGCGCGGAAGAAGTGGTGCAGAATGCGAATATCCGACTCGAAGCCAGTATGTAGTCTTGAGAGCACGAGGTGCACTCTGAGGGCATGGTTGTCGGAGAAAAGAAAGAGCGATACAAAGAAAGAGGTTGAAACTCACCACCGAACGCTCTTGCTCCTTCTTCAAAAAGAAGAGGCGCGCCATCTTCCTTCACCTCGAGTCAATTTGGTTCTCTTCGTGTGGATTTGGTCCAATTTGATAAACTTAGCTCTGTGAGGGTCATTAGCATGTAATCGGTGAAGTGATTGGGAGTGTTGTGGTGGTACTCACTGATATTGTGTGTGTTCGATGTTGAGGAAGGAAAGATGGAGGAAGGGTAAACAAAGATTTTGTTTTGTATGCGGATCTCTGGGCACTGTGTACTGACGCATACTGACGAGACGCGAGCCACTGTTCTGCAGAGTGGGAGGATGCTATGGAGACCGGCCACTCCCAGTGAAAACTGTCCATATCTAGTATAACCCGGAAAGCAACCGTCAAAATCCACGGACGCAGGCGACCGATCACAGATTCAGCGAGAGCATGCCAGAACGCCTTGGATCGGGAAGCGTATCAAGGACGCGGAGACGCCTCGCAGGCAGAATTACTCGAAGGCCACGGTATCTTTCTCGACATATGTCGTTAGTGATCTCCTCGAGCCTACGTCTCAAGTGCTCGAAGCCATCGGAGCCTCGGGGATCCTGATCGGGAATGGCACGCTCTCGACCCAGCACGGTCCAGCACAGATCGGAGATCGGTATCCTGCGATGATCAGAAATTCGCAGGCTGCCGGACGCAAGCGATATACGAGGACAAGGCCAACGATCGCACTCATCCAGATTCGGTTGGCAATGGCACGGAGGCTTATCTGATAATGCACAGGTGTTGAACTGTGGCAGAAGGCATCCGCAAATACACAGCACTACCTGAAGACTACAAAGAAGTCCCATCCCATTGCAATGATACATGGCATTCAGAGACCACAGGCATAGCACTTCAGACCAAGTTGGATCTTTTGTGTGCACTCCAAGCGGATCGTAAATTCTCGCAGTGCCGGCCCGAACACGGCATGCCGAGTCGCGGAACGGCTTTCCGAGAATGTTCCCGATACCTGTATTATCGTCCAAAGCTGGCGGTCGGTATCCATTTCTCCATTCGCAACTCTTTCGTATGTCTTGTATCTCTCCTCTGCATTTTCTTGCTCTCCTCGGTTTCTCGGTCATGGCCGGTGCCGGGAGGGTGGGAGGGCGGGCGGGAAGTCTCCCTTGGCGCTTCAGAAGGGACACATCGACGCAGGGCAAAATGATATAGTCTCCACGACCATATCCATCATGATATCAAATAGGCCGTGACCAGAAGAAAGACATGTCGTCGCATTTGAGCCGAAATGCGGGTCCTGCCGTTGAGGCGCAATCCTGGAAAAGCCACGTGGCGCACGAATCAATGCCAGCTGCCCCAACCCTAACCCTACCGCTTTCTTCCATCCCCATCAGCGTTCCTACAATAATGCTGTGTGACATGATCGATGGACACATCTCAGTCCATTTCGATGTTTGAAACCCGATATCTGAAGACCTCAGTGCTGATGGACACTTCTGCATAGACGGTGGTCCAACCAAGACGAATTGCGCCATGGAGTCTACTGATGATACAGCCTGCCCTGTGAAGACGGGATGCGACTCTCACCATCGAGCCGAATGATGGCATCCTGCCGTTCCTTCTCACGCTCAAATATGACCAGATGAGGTATGTCCATCGACACCCGACGAGGCGGTAAGTGCATTTCTAATTCCAGCAGCACTTTCTCACAACCCATCCTCTCCACTCGCCATTGTATCTCGTCGAAACACTCTTACCAAAATATACCTCTTACTCCGCCCACTCTCCACTTCATGATACCCCAGCACCGCCAAAGCGATGTCTTCATACATACTCTCTCTAGCCGCCAGCAGTCCTCTTCTCAATCCACTCGTTGATCACCCATCCTCCAACCGATCATGTTCTCCCATCGCCAGTCTTGGATCCAGCCGTACGGTTCAGCACAGACGACTTCGAAGCATATCTACCAGCTCTCTATCCTCCGTGGGATCCTGGGCTATCCCATCACGAGCGTTTCGTCGACATGCGAGCTCCCCAGGCCCGACACCACCAGCACCACATTCTAGCTCGTCGATGAGTCTGGGATATAGTGGCAGATTAAGAGCTCCGATCGATAGAAGTGGTACCGAAGCTACTGCGACCGGCTCGAGGAGAACTAGCTTTGCAAGTGCGGTCAGTGGTGGCATACGACCGGATCTGATCCCTGGCTCTGAGCAAACAGAAGCGAGGCTGGGAGATGTCACCGAAGGCGACGATGAACTTCTGCCGTCGAGCCCACAGACTCTCCAAATGCCTGTGGAGCTCTCAGCTGGTCCCGAACCGGAGGAAGAGCTGAGTGGTATCGCTGAGCACGAGCTGGAGGACGACTTCGATCCACACGACCACCGTGAAGACCTGGCGACACCGATAGTCGACATTGCCGGTCCAGCATCCGAACCACAACACAACCAGCCTCCGGCATTCAGCAGATGGGTCAGCAAACTGCGCAGAAAACGACATAATCATTCTCAACTACTCGAACCGCGAAAAGAACGATGGACTTTGGACGACTTCGACACTCGAGCCGCATCACCAGGACAACAATACCTTAGTCCCGGCCGACATTACCACTCCGACTCTCAAGGCTCTTCCGTCCGCTTCGTTACGGCAGTACGATCTGCGACAGCCACCCTCGCCAGCGCAAGTATGGCAACATTGTCCCGGCGCACGACTCGCTTCAGACGAGGTCATCAGCGAAGTAGCATCGTCTCTGGATCCGAGATACGACTCTCGATAGAAAGTCGACGATCTGTTATTGACGAGGCGGCGAAACAACGAGCTCGAAAAAGAAGGGAGAAACTTGAAGAGCTGATCAGAACGGAGGAGAGTTATGTGGCGGATGTGAAGGCTTTGTCTAACGTGCGTATACTAAGCGCCTCGCTGATATTCCAAGCTGACCGTGTTCCCAGGCATACTTCACCATTCTCGCGCACCAGCCGACCGCAACCAGCTTCGCCCGCACATCTACCCAGCGCACCATCGCCGACATTCTACATTTGCACGACGACATTCTCGGCTGTCTCCATCGAATCGTACCTTTCGCCGAGTACGACCAGACCATTGCCCGCCTACCTTTGCCATTACGGGCCCACAATCGATGGCACAGCGTGGACGCGGTCCCTCAAAGAATGACACCGAATCGGTCAACGCTTGCTACAATTCGGCAGGGGCGGCGGTCTTTGAACATCAGTCGGTCTTCGTCTGATGACGCGCAGGTCGTGTTGCGATGCAGCCCACAGACGATTGCGGCGGTGGCGAAAGCGTTTTCAGACAACGTAGGATGAAGAAGAAGCGATCGACGAACGAAGAGTGCTGAACCAAAACGTGTACCGCAGATTTTACGATTCGCAGCCTACGAGGACTACGGAGCCAACTACGACTTGATCCAGCGCGACGTCGATGATACGCAGCGAGCCATAGCAGGATGGGCGGACTTTGATAAAGCCATCGAGGCGATATCGGCGCACGTCAATCCCGTGAGAACAAGGGAGGCGAACCGGAAGAGGGCGATGACGGTAAAGGATTTGTTGATCAAGGTGAGAAGACTGAAATGAGAAAGAGATGCGATGATGCTGAGACAAAATTGCAGCCCATACAACGCCTTCCACGATACGAGCTCCTCTTCAGTGACCTTCACAAACTCACACCCGCGTGCGATGATCCCGTCTCCCACGCCGAGATTGAAGAACTCCGCCTGAAACTCAATTCCGTCTGCCACCGCATGAACGCCGCAAAAGAAAATCCAGCCCGCGCGCGAGCACTGGAAACAACCTGGCTCATCGGTGACCGCCTCACATTCTCCGGTCAGGTCCCTCGCTCGATCTTCCTACAATTGCTCGGCCGAGTCTCGCTCTGTGGATCGCTGTACATTGCCTACCGCTCTCGAGATCGCATCAAAGGCGCCTATGTCATTTGTGTCCTGTTTGAGTCGTGTCTTCTCCTTGCTTCTTGCGATGAAGATCAGTCGAAATACAGTATCCTGGTGAGCATCACATTGGCAAATGCGACGATCGAAGAGACGGATAATGCGAAGGGGTTGCAGTGTCACACTGCTCCGCATGGGTGGAAGGTAGTCTTTGAACAGGGTGCGAGGATGTATGAATTGATTTTTACAGCCTGTTCGGCGGTGGAGTCGGAAGTCTGGCGGACCCACATCGCCAGTGGCATAGAATCTCAGATTGCGGCTGTCGCTGAGGGAAAGGCGAATGTCTTTGAACTACAGTCGCCTCTCACGACAGACATGAAGAGCATCGGCAAAGCATTCGGCAAACCGGGCAGTTTTGTGCGGCGCATGTCCGTTCAGCGAGCAGCGACAATCGGTCCTACGGCCGACTTGAACCAAGTCATTATCAAAAACACGCAAGCCGTGAAGGAAGTGATGGAAAATTCCTCCCAGGGCTCCTTTCAAATTCCACGCTCGCAATCCGTGGCCACTCCAAGCCATGTACAGACCCTCGCACCTCGCCGCGCAGATCGCCATCGCCTTGAGACCATCCTCTCAGACGTCTGGTCTCGAGATGTGCTGCCTTACCCAGGTATGGTGCGCCGTTCCGACCCCATCCGAGCTGGAGCGAACCATGTCATTCGGAAATTCAGCATGGCGAGTATCACGAGCAACTTCTCCTCTTCGAAACGCACAGGAAGCTACACCAGTATGAGTTCCTGGCGGAAGGAAGACATGCCGCCACCACGCAATCGAGGTGGGACTGGACGCGAGGGAAGCTCGATGAGTTCCAGACAGTCGAAACCGCCGCTCATCGACTTTCACACTACGCCGGATGCGTTTTTACCGGCGGATTTTGAGATCGGACATCCGTCGAAGGATAAGAGGAAGAGGTCGGCGCTGAGGACGTTTACGATGACGATGGAAAGGCCGTTCACGCCGTTGCTTGGGAATGAAAACAAGCAGTCGGGATTGAGAAGGGCACAGAGCGTGAAGGATGTGGTGGATGATCAGGCGAGGCCGGGTCCTTCACCGATTCAGCCGAGTAGAAGGGAGGAAAAGAGAGCGGCTACGCCGGTGTATAGCGTTGTGCAGGAGAGGGCTAGGACGCCGGCGATGTTGCATGTTAAGGACGAGAATTTGGAGATGGGGATGGGTGTTGGTGAGGCGAGTAATGGTGCTGTTGCTGGGAAGGCGCCGAGGAAGAGTAAGAGTCGATTGTTGCGGCTGTTTGGACAGGAGAGATAGGAGAGGCAGGGCTTTTGGATGCGAATGAGTGAGGGAAGCGGAGTATGTTGTTTGGAGAAGACGATTGGAAAGGGCATTGTCTTTCCTTGGGCATTGTCTTTCCTTGGACGAGACGCTCTGGAGAGCAGGGTATCTTCTTGGAAGAGGTGCTGGATACGCCGGAATGGATTATGGACGAATCGTGTGGAGCCATGACGGAGGTTTGGGTATTGCTGGGGTGTGTTCCTTGTCTTGTTGGACATGGCGGAATGACAGCACTCTGTGGGCTGTGCTTGGAACCTTGAACCATAGTGGTACACTCAGCTTCTTTCATCGACTTCGCTTCTGTCGGACGAGGAGGACGCTCCCCTCTCGTGAATGCTATCGTGCAAAAGGTAGTCATGTGTAAACCACATTCATACAACGTCGATAGAACAAGTGGATCTTTTTCAGCTGAAACGCCAACAAGGATTTCGAGCTGTTTCCCCTGCAGCCCAATGACGTCGGGCCGTGACATCAACTGCCTCAGCGAGCTCTAAGGTACGGAGCTGGTCCAGGCACGCGATCGATCACGAGACATCAGACAGCTACGAATTCCATCGACTTCTGAATTCTCCTTCCTCTGCACTACACCACAATCTAACAACGAACGCAAAGTCACATCTCCCAAGCTTCAATCGATCTCCAAACCACATCCAAACTACAACAACCCCACGTACACCATCCACCATGAAGGGCAACGCTTCCGAAGTCAAGGTCCACTACAAGGGCAACAACGACGACTTCATCGTGATCGTCGACTCGGTGCAGGCTGTGAAAGACTGGAAGAAGGACAGCAGCGTGCCATTGGCGCAGGTCGTCAGCAGCTTCAAGGTCTTTGTCACAGGAGGGTGAGTGATACCGTCAAGAGCATCGGAGCTTGCCCCGAGCTATGCAACAGCGGTCAGGGAGACATGGAGATCAAGAGCTTGGAGCTGACAATATCTCTCCTTCATAGACACGGCAACCAGGGCATCTTGGACGGTGCCTCGAAGGGTTCTCTCGAGAGCGAGTTTGGCACGAGCAATGACGATGAGGTGGTCAAGCAGATCTTGGAGAAGGGCTCGATCGTCGAGACTGGAGTGAGTGGACAACACATCCGTGACAACATTCATGACATCTCTGACGATACTTCATAGAGCGCTGGTCGTGACGGTGTGAAGAACATCAGCCAGGGAGGCTCGGTTGCTCACTAAAGGAAGAGCGATACCGTGGAGGAACAACGCCGCACCACTTCAATTGCGGTGATGAGCAAAACGCATACGGAGGTCAGCAAGGCAAGGAAAAGACGCAGGATTCGCCGGCCAGACGCTCCTGGAGCTGGCTCGCGCGACATGAGGATATGATAAAATGAAAACTGTAAGCCACGATGCTACTTGGTTTTGCGTGCATGTCTATGATTTGTGTCGGCTTCTTGTCTCAGCAGGTTATGTCCTCCTCTCGGATTGCTCTACTGTAGCTGATGCATATGCCAGCGCTTATGGCACCCTGCAGCATTTGCAGTGTTACACAACAGGCACCGTTCGTAAGTACTGATTCTCGTTTCACCGCTCGTGCATACACCACATTGCTTCTTTGTCAACAACTGCGATTCAGACGCGATTCGCAAAAGTTATTGCACGCTTTTCCATCGTTCTTGCCGCGTGAAGATCCGTTTAGTGGTGAACCTCAGGCATGTGATCGCGGCCGCTCCTTCTCGCTCTGTCAAAAAGCTAGCTCGTTCTAGCTCTCCAACTTTCCTCGTACCACAATCTCAACACAACCAACTCGAGATCAAGCCATATCGCGCGCGATCATGTTCCACGCTTTTGCGTCAGCGCTGCTGCCGCAGCAGACGACCAGCGTGCCGTTTCTCCAACGAAGAGATCTCAAGGCGGAGGGGATGAAGCGCCTACTGCTAATTCTGAGCGGACGCGAACAAGGAAACATGCATCTCGTCGAAGATGTCATCGACAACATCTGCGAGCTCATCTACGAGCGCACTGCGCCTCGTCTCCAGCTCTACACCTCGACCATCTTCGTCCATCCAGCGTCCATTCCGCCACGTTTCGGAAAATGCCCTCTCCTCAAGCAGATTTCTCACGAGCTGCGCCGCGCCATCTTCGCCGAGTTGCTGCCGGCCAAGGACGTCGTCATCCAGCCCGTCTGCCAGGAAGGCGATAAGGTCAAGAGGGATCTGACGCGCAAGCCCAAGCACAACAAGACCAGCAATCTGCTTTGTCTCAATCGACAACTCAAGGATGAGATGACTTCGTGCGTCTATGCCGAGCGCATCTTCGCCATCCACGTGCATGAGGGCATCAGCACCGGCGGCATCGAGTTTCTTGACTCGGGTCGCCAGCCACTTCAATACAAGGAGAATGCTGGCAACGGAGACGACCGCTTCGCCCGCTTCGACGATGGGTCTGAGTTTGACATTCACAAGCTCAAGAAGATTGAGATTACCATCTTTCCGGCCACCGAGAAAGCTCGCCACTTGGCCCTCAATACCTACTACATGAACTATGCCATCGCTCGCATGCTCGAGCGTGGAGGCAGAGACGGCCGAGTTGTATCGCTTACCATCAATTTCGCCTCTCAGCCGGAGGGACATGCGCAGGCCCAACAAAACCGCCGTGGTATCATGCGCGGTGAACATTGGTGGTGGGAGCCAGAATCGGTAAGTCGACGAAATGCAGATATAGCGCGACCGTTGACAGCTGCTGACAATCACAACAGGACAAGCCACGCAGCACCAGTATCAACAACGTCACTGATGTCGAGCTCGCGCTGCAGCCATTCGCGATCCTTACACACGTTCACAATGTCGAAATCAACCTCCCGAGCAAAGTCAAATCCCATCCGGCCTCGGTCCAGTTCGTCGAAGATCTCAAGCGCAGCATGCAGAGCAAGCAGCTGGGAGGAACACTTGGTCCCCGTGACGGTCTCGAGTTCCAAGCAGAAGTCCTGAGGACTGAGCTGTACGACTACATCTGCAGCCTGAAGTGGGGCGGAAAAGGCCAGAAGCTCGCAGACATGAATGAGGAAGACATGTATGACGAGACCACGCCGACTTCGGACTTCGAAGATGACACCGACTCTAACAAGCATGGACGCTCATTCTCCAGCCAGAACTTGTCCAGTGGAGGCAATAAGCGCGCGAAGAAGTCCGACGCCTCTCTGGACAGTGAGGACGACGATGAGGACAATCTTGACATGCAGATCGCTATTATGGAAGGCTTCGAGACGAAGAAGAGCAGTTCGGATACCAAGCTCACCCGGAAGACTGCATACGCTCCATCAAGCTGCCTCAGCGACTCTCCTTCTCGCGGCACGAGGAATGAGAGGTTCGAGAAGATGTGGGAGCAGTCAGAGGCAGACTTCGATTGCAAGAACACCGGTCGAAAGCTGGGTAGCATTCCAGATATGGATGAATCCCAGCGAGCAGGCGACCCCATCCGCTCCCTCGGGCTCGCAGCTGAGATCCGTCGTCGCAAGGAGATGGCGTTGAAACTGAAGGTGGACGCTGCCCGCAGTCGAGGCCCTCCAATTGACAGCGCCATGACCGGAACATTCCCGACCAGTCATGCCTTTTCATCCTCACCATACAGTGGACGCTCACGATCCCTTTCATCGTATGGTGTTTCACCCCATCGCAGTTATGGAAAGCTTGGCGATGCCCAGTCCGAGGAACATACTCTCCACGGCAATGGACTTCTACAGGATTTGAGCTCCCAGCGTCATCAGCGTCGCGCTCCTCCTCCTCGGCATGGTCATCGCCGCAATCGCCAGGATCAGCGTCAAAACAGATCATCGCTTCCCTCCAACTACACATTCGCAAACCACAACATGCAGTCCAACATTTCTGATGTTCGCCGTGCCTTGGACGTACTCACGGGCGACGACGACGACGACGACGGAGATCTCTCCGACGCGCCGCCACAGGAACCCACTCGAGCGCACTATCGCCGTGCCACCAACTCCGATGCTCCTCCGACCGGGAATGTCTCCCAGATCCCTCGTTACGTTCCCACTACCACGGCTTCCACGTTCGTTTCGATGCCACCGCAGCTCGCTCAGGCTCCGCACCGCGATGGCGTGATTCAGTACACCAATGGGTCCACCTGGGGTACTCTCGGCATCCCTCGTCCTGGAACGCTTCGTGGCCCGACGCCTGAGCCGCCATCGGACGATGAAGGTGGCGATGGCGACGACCAGTTCTAGGTGTTCGGTGGTTGGCAGGACAGCATGAGGATCGAAGAGACGACAATTGGTCTATTGGCATGTGAGCGGCGCCGAGCCTCTCGCAGTAGAGGAACCTTTCCGATATAACGGGAATCCATGGCTTACAATGGGATCGATATGATCCCGATTTGGTGGAATGCTTCGAATTCGTTGCGCTTGGTTTGAGGTCCGAGCATGAGACGAGGTAGCGGACGAGGAGCACCTCGAGGCTAGAAGTACCTTCAATGCAACTTTTTCACGACTGTTTTCCACCCCATCCAGTCAGATACGTAGCCGGATGAAGTTGTCATTGTTCCGTTCAATACGAGATCAAATCAATTTGGAATTCAAGTCTCGACTTCTCACTCAGAGATGCGAGCTCGTTGTCAAGTCCTGCGACGAGTCCGTTCATGTCCTCAAGCGCCTTCCCATCATCAGCATCGAAAGTCCACTCATGTCGAGCAGTACTCCACACAGCTCGAGCCCGCTGCTTATTATCCAACTCCGCAAGCGATAGAATGGTTGTTAGTAGCCCCATTTGTAGGGGTACAGTGCATTGTGAATTGGCGGAGGTAAGGCCTGGCGCCAGATTTCTAGGCGTAGTTCGGTGATCAGGTTTCCAAAGACGGTGAATTCGTCTTTCATCGCCAGGTTGGGCTCTTGGAGCGTGGGTTGCGACAGCGAAATTGCCGTAGTCAGGGATTCAGCGCCGCGATCGCTCTTGGTGGCTCAGAGGCTTCCGCAGATGACATAGCTTTGCACTAGCTTCGTTGCGTATTCGTGAAGTGAATGTTCAGGAGAACGGCCGTATTGCTCGTATTCTCGCGTGGCTGTGCACCATGACGTGGGTGAGGCGCGACCTCCATCGCTAGAACTAGACTGCCCAGCAACACCACCAAGCTTTGGAATCTTGTTTGCACACGATGTCGTAGGAGGAGATGAACCAGTTACGGTCGTATATACTGTGACACGAGTAACAAACTCCACTCCGACGCCATACCATACCGTCGACAATGGTAGGCAGCTTCATTCAATCTCGAAACACTCTCTACTCCGCCCCCTCTGCCAACTCTACATGACCATCCACCACGCTTCTCCCTCTCCTCGAACTGCATCTCGGCATACGCCCTCTCATCCGGTCATATCAACTCAGTTCTCTCGCTTCCCTCGATTGAACTTAGCACACCTTCAGCATGGCTCCACCGAAAGAGTCAGTCCCACAATCTGGAGGAAGTGAACAGCATCCCGTCCCACAGGTGATGCTCGATCAAGCAACCGCAGCTATCAACAATACCGGCGACGACTCGACCCCGGCTGAAAGACGACATGGAGGACACGACGTAGCCACACCATCAGCACAAATCGACGAGGCGATCCCAGACGTTCCACCACCTGCTTACGGCGAAGAGTTTGGCACCATAACGCAAACCCAAGATGGATTCGATACCAAAGCCACAGTGGCAGAAGATGGACGTGTCAACATTCGAATCAACCAGGCCGACCGCCGACTATCACAATTACTCGTGCCCAGTCTCAAGCAATTGCAACAAGCCGCTGCGGACGAAGAGGCGCCCCCTCCAGCATACATCCCTCCATCCCTGGGAGGAGCAGATGGAGTACCACCGCCTCCGCCGATGAATGTGGTCATTCAAGTGGTTGGATCAAGAGGAGATGTACAGCCATTTGTGGCATTGGGAAAGGTGCTGAAAGAGACATACGGACACCGCGTCAGACTGGCGACACATCCGAATTTCAAGGACTTTGTGATTGAGAATGACCTTGAGTTCTTCAGCATTGGGGGTGATCCGCAAGCTCTCATGGCATTCATGGTCAAGAATCCAGGTCTCATGCCCGACTTCAATGCCCTCCGCGGCGGAGATATTGGCATGAGACGAAAGGAGGTGGGCGAATATCTGCAGGGCTGCTGGCGATCTTGCTTTGAGACAGGAGATGGCACAGGCGTTGAGGCTACGGACAAGACCGTCGAGGAGTGGAGTGCAGAGGGAGACGACTACCTTCAGAAGCCTTTTGTCGCAGACTGCTTGATCGCCAACCCGCCTAGCTTTGCGCACATTCACATCGCGGAGAAGATGGGCATCCCTCTGCATATCATGTTCACCATGCCCTACTCACCGACGCAAGCATTTCCCCACCCTCTCGCAAACATTCAGTCCTCGAACGCCGACACGAACCTTACGAATTACATCTCCTACGCGCTAATTGAAATGCTTACCTGGCAGGGACTGGGCGACATCATCAATCGCTTTCGCCAGCGGAGTCTTGGACTGGACGATATTGCCATGCTCAAAGCACCGGGCATGTTGCAGAGATTGAAGATCCCGCATACATACTGCTGGTCACCAGCATTGATTGCGAAGCCGAAGGACTGGGGTGCGAATATCAACATCTCGGGATTCTTCTTCTTGGATCTCGCGACGAATTATACGCCAGAGCCTGATCTCAAAGCTTTCCTCGACGCCGGCGATCCTCCTGTGTATATCGGGTTTGGCTCAATTGTGCTTGACAACCCAACAGAAATGACCAAGCTCATCTTTGAGGCGGTGCGAAAAAGTGGACAGAGAGCTTTGGTGTCGAAAGGCTGGGGAGGCGTGGGTGCTGATGAGCTTGGGAAGCCCGACGAGGTTTTCATGTTGGGTAATGTGCCACACGACTGGTTATTCAAGCACGTCTCATGTGTTGTGCATCATGGTGGAGCTGGCACGACTGCGGCCGGTATCACAGCTGGACGACCGACGTTGGTGGTGCCGTTCTTTGGAGATCAAATGTTTTGGGGCTCAATGGTCGCTAGAGCCGGAGCTGGACCAGATCCTATTCCGAATAAGGAGCTGACCGCGGACAAATTGGCAGATGGTATCAAAGTGTGTCTGGAGCCTCAAAGTCAGGAGCGTGCCCATGAGCTAGCAGCAAGCATTGCGACTGAGAAAGGAAGCGATCTTGGAGCGCAGAGCTTCCATCAGTTCCTGGACGTGGACAAGATGCGCTGCAGTCTCGCACCTTCAAGACCCGCAGTCTGGCGCATCAAACGTACTCAAGCTCGACTCAGCGCCATGGCGGCGTGCACGCTCGCACAAGAAGGTCTACTCGACTTCAACGACCTCAAGCTCTTCCGCGCTCGAGAGTACGAAGCTGACGATGGACCCTGGGACCCCATCACTGGTGGCGCAACTGCAGTAGTCGGAACTATGAGCTCGATGATGCTGGGAGTTGCGGACTTTCCCATCGAGACGTTGAAGGCGCTGAAGATTCACCCTGATGCTGCGAAGAAGAACAAAGCTGAAGGCAAGAAGCCTGAGGGCGCTGAAAGTTCCGACCAGTCGCTGAAGTCGAGGTCCACCGGTCTCTCATCGGATGACAAGAGTGGAACATCCACTCCTTCTATGCCGCCACGATCTGCAAGCGGTTCCACAGTCCTCAGCGGCGAGCAAGTCGCCTCTCCGCCTGCATCTCGGACAGGATCCAGTTTCAATCTCCAGGACTCTCTGGCTAAGCTGAATGCTGGCCCACTCTCGCCCGGCTCTGAGCAGGGCCCGGCTGGCGATAAGGCCAAGCCGAAGAAAACTAGTTCCTTCTCGGCCGCCGGCGGGAATCTCCTCCAAACCGCCACCGACACCTCGAAAGGCGTCAACCGCATCGTTGGTGCAGGTTTCAAGTCTCCCATGGACTTCACGATGAACCTCGCCCGAGGTTTCCACAACGCACCTAAGCTCTACGGCGATGAGACAGTCCGCAAGCAGGACAAGGTCACCGACTTGAAGTCAGGAATTCGCGCCGCTACGAAGGAATTCGGCTTTGGCATGTACGACGGAATCACCGGTCTTGTCACACAGCCGATGAAAGGCGCCTCTGAAGGCGGCGCCGCAGGTTTCGTCAAGGGCATTGGCAAGGGCATTGGAGGCATCATGCTCAAACCCGGCGCTGCCATCTTCGGAATTCCCGGCTACACAATGAAAGGCGTGTACAAAGAACTGCAGAAGAACTTTGGCTCGAGTGTGAACAACTACATCATAGCCGCGCGCACGGCGCAGGGTTTCGACGAGTACTCGCATGCTAGTCCGGAGGAGCGAGCGGATGTGGTGATGCGGTGGAACGTGCTGCATAAAGATCTGAAGAAGAAGCGGAACCCGGATGAGTTAGTGAGGGATATTCTGGCGGAACAGATGCGGAAGAAGGAAGCGTGGTTGGACGGCCGGATGCCGAAGAAGAAGACCAGCTCCTCGAGCACTACAGAAGCTCAGGATGGATCCGCCCGCCGTCATCAAGAAAGTCAGGAAGTCGACCCTGAAATCGCCGACCACCTCGCGCTGGAAGAAGCGATCCGCATGTCCGTCCGCGAAACTTCTATCGGCGATGCGGCAAAAGACGCAGAAGTCGAAGCCGCCATACGTGCGAGTATGGCGGACGTCCAACGCAGCCATCCTCCTCCTCCGGCACACGACGAAGATATGCAGCGCGCGATGCAGGAAAGTGAAGCTGATGCCGCGAAACATCGCGATGAGAGGAGGGAGTATGATGCTGAGCTCGAACGTGCTCTAGCGGCGAGTCTGAAGGAGCAGAGAGGGTGGACAGGAGAAGATAGTGACTCTGACATTGGACGGGCGTCGATCATGTCAGAGCAGACGCTTGCGGTGGAGGACAGAGATGCCGCCGCTGCTGGTTCTTCTCCCTCCGCGGCGCCGCCGGTCTATGACCCCGGACATTTGGCGGGTACCACACAAGCGGACTTTGAGCGGCAGTCAAGTGCTGGAAAGGGAGAGAAGTCACAGCAGGAGAAGACGGAGGAGGAGATTGTATTGGAGTATATCAAGAAGCAGAGTCTGTTGGAGGAGCGAAGTCGGCAGCAGAAAGTTGGTGGTTCGTCTGGCGATGGGGAGGAGGACGAGGACTTGAAGAAGGCTTTGGAGGCGAGTTTGAAGGAGGGTCAGGCTGGACCGTCCAAGTCATAGGATGGATACGATACCAGAGCGTCAACCAGGTCGAGGATGTAGAGGATACCCATTGTGTAATGAGATATGAAGTTGACGGCCTTTATATACTGTCTCGCTCCTTGTCGCATTTGCAGTCGGAGGAAAACCCTATGGCCTATTGCTTGATTGCCGTTGATTCTGATCCAATGACGATACCTGTGCCTGCTTTACGGGTCTGTGTGTGATTAGCAGATGTTGTCCTTCTGCATCTCACCTTGACCTCTCATTGTCCTTGTATTCATGACGTCACGCATATCGAGCTTCCTCGAGCTCTCTCGGAGCTGAGCTCCTTCTTGACCTGCTCACAACCACATTCGCCTCCTCCATTTCCAACAAATCAATGCCATTGAATTTCTTCACTAAGACTCAACTCATCTCCGTCGTCGCCATCACCATCATCGCAGTCATCATCGCCTACACCCAACGGAGCCCACAAGTCGATACCGCCAATATGTCCAAGTCACTCAATGGTTCGCCACGACTATCACTTCATACACACTACGACTCGATATACTGATACATGGATGCTACAGTGTTCAAGCAGCCCCTCGCCCTCCACTCCACCTCTCCCATGACCGGCTTCCTCCGTAATGGATACTGCGAAGTCCCATCGTCCGACTTTGGGAACCATGCTGTTGCCGCTGAAGTCGTACGTACACATCCCATCAATCCACCAAAATCATCTATGAGTCGACCTACATCACAACGAGACCACTGACTGACCTATTTCCAGACGGAAGAATTTCTCACCTTCTCCGCCGCCCAAGGCAACGACCTCCGCGTCATTCCGGGCATGAAAGCGGGCTGCAAATGGTGTCTCTGCGCGTCGCGGTGGTTGGAAGCGTTCGAAGCGAGAGGGAGGGAGAAGGATGGCGACAAGATTGTTCCCAAGGTGTGGTTGAAGGCGACGAATGAGAAGGCGTTGGGGAAGATCAATTTGGAGGATTTGAAGGCTTTTGCCAAGGATGCCGAATGAGTGAGGGAGGGGAGTGGTGAGACTGGTGGAGCATGCGGAGACTCGTTTTGGGGTGTTGGCTGTGTGAGTCTGGCCTGTGAAAGGGCGTGTGTACCGCAAATTGACAATCGGAATGGCTTCACTGAAAGATCACAGGAAGAACGTCGATTAGTCCTCAATGCTTGCTTGATCGTGTTGTCGTGATCGCAGGCGAAGCAGAAACTTGGAGTCCTTCTCGTGATGGCAGCATCTGGCGAGCCAAAGCATACGACATGGCAAAATGACCAATGTAGCGTGTCGCCGAAGCAAGGGGGAGATCGCTCCGAAGATGCAAGGTCTAGCCTCGACAATGTTCTTCACCGGATCTCTTTCCCTCCAAACGTCTGCACATCAGGACGAAAAATGTCTAGATGTCCATGGCCTCGACAAAGCTCCATCTTTCTCACCGTCCTCGCCGTCCACGCTCTCCTCGTCATCTATTGGTTCTCCCGCGACGACAGCGCCGTGAGCTCTCCTCCACCTTCATTGACCCAACCACACGAAGAATCTGACCACCTAACAACAACCTACTGCCTCAAAACCTTTCCAAACCTCTACCATGAAATCGACCGCTCCCTCAACCTCTGGAAACCCACAAAAAACCACACCCTCACTCCCATCGACACCTCCATCTCCTGGCACCCCACCGGACCCCTCGACGGCGGCGCCCTCCGCATCCTCGTCCACAACAACCCTCTCCGCGTCCTCGAGAGCAGAAACGCAGTCCGCGACCCCGTCTTCCGCGAACGAGCCCTCGGCGTTCTACATCTCATCCACCGCGCCTTGCAGTCCACCGACGAAGTGCTACCGACCATCGAAGCGGCGATTGTGTTGCAGGACATCTCCTACCCGCCCACCGAGAACGGAACGCATTCGTTCTGGACTTTCGCCCGCCCGTATCGTGATGTGCACTTCAATCGCACGGCGGAATGGAAAGGGGAAGTGCTGCACTACGAACGGTATCTGTCCGCCGAGACTGCAGGGCGGGTGTGGGTGATTCCGAATTTTGATCTCTGGGCTACATTTTCCATCGGCGACTTCTCCTCAAGCGTGAGCCTCGCCAAACAGCACGATAGACCCTTCACGGACAAGATCCCGCAACTCGTCTGGCGAGGCACAGAGTGGACGAATCCCGCCATCCGCTCCGCACTGGTCAACGTCACGAACGGCAAGGACTGGGCGGACGTCAAGTACGCCTCCTCCACCCCCAACGAGAACCATCTGGACATGGCAGACATGTGCGCCTACGCCATGACCGTGCACACCGAAGGATTCAGCTATTCCGGACGATTGACGCATCTTTTGGCGTGCGACAGTTTAGTGTTCATCCATAATCTGACGTACACGACGCATTACTACCACCTTCTGCGATCGGAGGGGGTGGAGCAGAATTATGTCGCTGTGAGGGATGACTTCTCGGACTTGGAGCGGAAGGTGAAATACTACCTCTCTCACCCGGGGGAAGCGCAACGCATTATTTCCAATCACCTCGCCACCTTTCGCGAAAGGTACTTGACAGCTCAAGCAACGGACTGCTATTTCCTGCAGCTAATAAGAGGGTATGCGAGCGTATCTTTCACGCCTGAAGTCGGCGAGTGGGAAGCAAGAGGGAGGAATTTTCAGGACTTTATCGACAATCCCGAGGACTTCCCCTGACTGAGCGCACTACACCACTCATGCAACAACTACCGCAAAGGACCACCATACCCCATCCCCAACCCTCGAACAAACCTCACTTCCTCCGCACTCCTCTCCAACGCCCTCCTCATCGTCTCCCCAAACGATCGCTCCGCATCTTCTCGTGCTCGCTGCTCCGTGCTGACCTGCTCCTCCACCGCGTCATGCCAGAGATCTTCCCCCAGAGGATTCCTCCCCTCGGCGCCGAAGCCGAGAACCCCGAGTCGACCGTCGCCGGTGTAGAGGAGGAGGTTCTGTTGACCTGTGTCGGGGCGATCGGAATCTGAGGTTGAGGAGAAGGGTGGGCTGAAGGGTAGGATTTTCTGCACGATATCGCCTTGGCCGGGTGCTTGGTCGGTGGTGGAGTTCCATATTCCTCTTGGCGTCGAGCGGTCGGGCTGGGCAGTGGTGGATAGGGAGCCGGCGAGAGCATCGTTGATATTGAAAGCACGAACGGAAGAGAAAGCGTCGCGTTCTACCCATTTGAGGTTTCCGTCGCCGTCGGAGAAGACGATTCTCCCGCCGTGGGATGCGACGGAGAATAGTTTGGATGAAGAAGCAGTTTGGCGGTTTTGGTAGAGCTGGTTCCCGGGTAGACCGTACAGCTCTAGACTTCCTTTGCCCTTGTATGAGCCGGCGGCCATCAACGTCGTGCCTGGTGCAGCGCGAGCGGATTGTAGAGCAGCGATGGAAGTGTCGGGATGGCGAAGTACGTCCAGACTACGGGGAACGAAAGGATATGGTAGAGAGGCCAGGCAGGCGATCGGCGCGCCGGTGAAAATGGTTCCGCGGAGACGAGGGAAGGAGCGAAGATCGTAGGAGAGGAGTGACTTGAAGCGGCCGGAGACGTAGATGTCGTCGCTAGAAGTGTGGACAATCGAGAGCGGACCTGGTTCTTCTAGTACCGCGTGGGAGGAGATGCGACCGCCGATCAGTTCGCCAGAGGGGGATGGTGGAAGGTATGTCGGATCTCGTGCATCGTAGAGATGGAGGGTGTTACTCGTTCCGACGACCAGCGGCCTGCCATCAGAGACGGACGATAAAGCGGTGATGGGAAAGGGGTACTCTTTCGAAGACACGAGTTGGAGGGTGGTGAGGTCGACTTCATGGAGATGCTGCTGAACGGCGAAAAAGCCTCTTCGAGATGAGGAATTGATGGACACGCTTTCCACTGCACCGGTCGAGGTCATGATCGTCTGGTGATGTTCTGCTGCGGCGGTGGGAGGTAAGCCAGTGAGCAGACCTGGCGCGCTGTGGGCAAGTAGTCTGCCGCCGCCGCCGTTGGAATGGGTTGTGGTTCGTGCAGAGAGATCAAAGATGGAGATCGATCCGTCGGTCAGAGGCGACACAGCGTGCTTTGACGCCGAGTCGTGAAGTATCGCCAGACCGGTCGCCTCTTCGAAGTCATCCTTGGTGCCTGGGAGGTTCAGCCAGCCTATGTTGATCGGTGCGTGTCTCGCGATAAATTCGTCGTAGTAGTCCAATTCCTCAGTCGGGTAACACGGTTCCCAGTTTGCGAGCGCTCTAGTTCTCTGCATACGAGCCTCTGCTTCCGGATCTATGGCTGCACGTGGTTGTTCGGTGCCGACGAGTTGGGAGACGTCCCATGCTGTGGGATTGGATCCTGGTAATGCTGCCCAAGTATTGCGCAGTTCGGCCAGTCGAGGATCTTGGATTTGAAGTTGGTGTTGTCGACGGCGGAGGGCTTCCGATCTCGAATGATCGAAGCAGATCAACTTCCAAATGGCGTTGTCGCGGGCTAGGGCAAGGTATCGGGAGGACGTGCGTTGCAGGTTGACGATGTCGAGGATGTCGAGGACTGGGAGGTATCAGAGTTGATCCATGAGGGATGCAATTTGACTGGGCGCACATGATATGACTTGAACAATCACCTCGTTGGGCAGACGGTCCAAGTGGTTTTGCTTCGCAAGTGGCATGGTCACGAAGCTGCCGAGGATCGGTCTTGCGCGGTGCATAGGATTGGCTGAGTCGCTTTGAGAAGCTTCAAGCTACGACTCAGTTGCTTGTAACATGCACTGAGGCAAGGAGTGTTCGCAAATGCTTCTCACAAGGTACCGTTGCGTGAAAGCAACGTCGTCGGCCTCTCTGTAGGTCCTCGCTCAGATCTTCAATTCGTGTAATCGTGTTCGAGGAGGCTTCTTCGCCTAATTCAATGAGCTGCTTCGTTCCGAGATACTTTAGCTCGAGCATCGCAGTGCTGAGATTCACTCTGCGAGGCCGTCACGTTCATTGCCGTGACCGAGGCAGCCTAAGGAAGGCAAGTATCATCCCTCCAGCAGACTTTCATGGTAGCAGCGTGACAATCCTGGATCGATGTCGTTGGGTGTCCGGGAAATGCCAATCGTGTCTTAATAAGCCTTGAGGAGTCACTCTATTGACAGGCCCAGTCCAGAAGTCGATGAAGGATGATGAGTTGATTCCGATTCCTAGCGATGCTCTCGGTCAGTAGGAAGTCTCCGGTTCACGGAAGTTGCTCGGCTTTCTCCAATGTCTGCCTGAGGCACACCTGAGCTGTATCTTGTACCGAAACGAGCAAGGGAGGAAAGCATGAACCTACGGCGATCAAGGTCGAGCGAGTCTTGTAGCTAAAAGTGGTGAAGGAACTGCAATACTTCCATCGTTGCTCCCGTCTCTGCAGGTCTTGATTGTTCATAGTATTGATGTTGAAGACTTTATCATCATTGCTGCGGATGTAATATGGTCCGCGGGAAGACGGGAAGCAGGTGTTGGAACACAGCCCAGCCCGAGCAAGACGAGAACTCTCAGCGAGCGACAAGTCAGGTCAGGTCAGGTCAGGTCAGGATGATCGGGATGAAATCAGCTTCGGTTTGGCCCACGCATCCCTTTCCTTCACACGTTTCCTTCCATCACGACGACGCTTTCCTTTCAGCACCCTCATCACAATACCACCATCACGCCGTCCATTGTGAAACGACATCACCACCACCGCCGAACCAGAAATCGCGCTCATCACCGGATTCAGCCTCGCCGACCACACCACCGAAACGTGTGAGCCAAGGCACGGGCGCAAAGTACAACGTCCACCACCCACCATCCACCTCGACCAACCGACATCGACACCACAATCTCGCGAACACACCCATCAACGACAGCATCGACGCGAAAATCGCCTGCCATGGCTGCCACGAAACAGACTACCACCAAGGTGCTCAAGCCGGGAGAAAAGAGTCGGATCGTCAGACTGAAAATATCACCCAAGGCCCTCTCGCAATTCCCATCAGACACATCATCAGAAGCATCACCATCGGCAGCACCAACTATCAAGGGTGAAGCATCGCCGTCGATACAGCTCCCTGAAAGTGTCGAAAAGTCATCCGAATCGAATGCTACACCCGTGCCCGGTACTGATGCCACCGATGGCAACTCTCTCGCACCACCAGCCAAGGTCGACGGTCGACGAAAGCGAGGAGGCGCCGCACCATCTGGTCGCAAACGCGCACCACCCTCCATCGACCCGAATGCACCGATGAGAGAACGAGGTCGTCCAGGACCGAAGAAGAAAGCAAGGCTGTAAGTGTCGTCGTCTTCACCTCCCACTTCACCTCACTGACACTTCTCCCTCCAGCGCCGACGGCACAATCGACCGCAACGCCGCCCAGGACGGCACCGCTCCCGCGCGCCCTGCTGGCGCCGTCCCTGCGCACAAACTCGGACCCAAAGCCAACACGGGCGCCATCAACGCCGGTCTCCGCGCCCTCGACCGCACCGGCAAGCCCTGCCGCAAATGGGAACGCAAAGGTCTGTCGCTCAAGTCCTTCACCGGCACCACGTGGAGCGTCATGTCCGCGTGGAAGGCGCCGCCAAGAGAACAGGGGTTCGCGGGCGATGTGAAGAGTGATAGTGGAGGATCGAGCGAGGTCAAGCCTGTGGGTGAGAGCAGTAATGTGGGAAGTGAGAGGGAGAGGAGTTTGGCGGATGGGGATACCACGATGATGAATGGAATGGAGAGCTCCCCGGCCCCGATTGTGGCTGCTTAGACGCCGGTCAACAGGGAGTGAGTGCGTCGACTGCAAAATTGACGTGCGCTACATGGCGCTGTACTATTACGAGGGCTTGCTGGATTTTTTTGGGGGATTTTGATCATCACTAGCGAGGCGTTTGGGTAACGACTGGATCACAGAACAGGAGAACCGTCGACCTGCAGGATTTGTATTTGAGGGAGAGCAGGTCGAAACGGGTTGCTTTGCGAGTTGTCTTGCGGGTTGGACACTTACCGCATGCGCGAAGAGGGATCTTCTGATAAGTCTCACACCTCCAGTGCCACACAAACCACGAATCTAGTGCCAACATATGGACTTTTCATCCCTTCCTTCTCCGGTACGGTTCTCCCTTATCACGCATCTGACTGGTACAGGAAAGAAGGAGTCCGCTGGCCTGCACGCAGATCAGCACTCCGCATCACGACGACGTTATCCATCATGTTCGGCCGGAACATTGTTACGAGTTTCCTTCTAAACGCACAGTTCCAGTGGCTATGACGGAAGCGAGGGTTCACAACTGCAGGTGAGGGTGAGTCTGCCTTCCTTTGCCGGCCAGAGAAGTCGTTCTACCGGGCATCAGTTGGCCGGGTATTTTGCTGGTCCCATGATGACTTCTTGACTGGGAATTGCAGGCCTTTGTGGTTCGCATCATGGCATCATGGCATGATTGTGCGGTCGCTGCTTCCAGATCGGATGCCGGTCTTTCACTTGCAGCAGATGGCCCGTGATATGAAACATGTCATCCGTGTGCTGGTTCGACATTGGACGAGATTGAACTTGAGAGTTGCAAAATTGCAGTGGGATGGTGACAGGACTCGTGTCGACGACGAGTTCACATTGCGAGCAGTGGGTTCCTTTTGGGCGGTGCGAGACTCCCGTCGCATCCCCTCTGCTTGCGCGAGGAACCTTTACTACATCGTCTGGCTGGCATCGCAGGCTCTGGAGTGAAAGGACGCCAGTGTGTGACAAGGCGAGCGGCTTGCGGGAGAAAATCTTCAGCGGTAGGTCCGATGTTGTAGGATGTGTGCTGTCGCAAAAGTTTCTCAACCACGCCCTTGTTGTCAGACCATGGACGAGGTCGAGGTGGGTTCGCGACTCGCGAAACCATGGGCAGAGCCCCGTTCGTGAGCCGGCGTCGTCGGCGGAGACGTCTTGCGGTTGGACACGGGTGCGTGATGAGGCATTCGATTTCGGACCTCACGGCACGGGTCATGGTGATGGGTGGCATGCGGAAGCTCCCCGAGCGCATCGTATGATCCCGTGTGCAGGATGCAATCTTTGCTCCATGTCCGCATCGGTGCGTCCTCGAGGACGCCTTCACATCTCCAGTAAGAGACTGATTTCACTTCTGATGTGCATCGCGGAAGAGATCAAAGGAAGCCCTTGGCAACAGGCTCACTTTCTGCGGACGCTCCCCGAGTGGATTTTGCCGTATGTCGGTTCGTGGCATGATGGGATGAGCTGATTCACCATCTGTGTGCTCCTCGGATACTCCGTATAGACGAGGTCAAGGTCAAGGTGAGAATTGCAATCACAAGCATCATCAACAGTTCCATTCCAATTCAATCCACGTCTTAGCCCAGATGACAGGAAGGGACAATCTCACGGACCAAGATCAGTGTTGCGACTTGCGATCAAATGGGAGGACTCGTGTCAGTAGTGAGGGTTTTAGTCACGCGGTGACAGTACTTCCTACCTCACTTCTTTGCAGCTCACCGACTGCTCCACACCTAAATCGCCACTGGTACACCTTCCGGATGCCGTGGGCGGATCACCTTCCCAAGCTCGCTCTAACTTGATGCCTGATTAGTGATTACCAGGAAGTGGATGTTGGACCACTCCGCCCCTGTCAAAATGATGATTCGCGACCCGCCCGATCATCGGTGCGAGCAGGGGAAGGCAGAAGGTTCGATAGTGTCAAAGACCCGGTCGTAAGCAGGAGGGATGAATGCGAGAAGATGAATCAGTCGTGCTCGTGTGGCCTGACATGCCGGAGCGAGTGGTCTGGCAAGGCGGAGGGCGTGGTCTGACAGGACGGAGTGGTCAGATATAAGTCTGGCGGTTCCTCCCTCTGCGTCTACTTCCCTTTGGTCCTCAAATCTATCACAAGTCTTCTAGTTCTTGCAAACTTGCAGCTCCCGCAGCCTCGCTCTCTCTGGTACCACCAACATCCCTACGAGGTCTCCCAACTACCACAGCTCTCACGACCTTTCCACTCCGAATCGACAACAATGCGTGCCGCCATCATCGCCGCCATCGCCATCTGGGCTACCCACGCAGCAGCGCTTGTCTCTTGTATCCCGCAGCCATGTGCTCGTGGCCAAATGTGCTACAAGGTCTGCTGCGACAGCGACACCGAGAAGTGTTGGCCCGAGAAAATCTAAGGCACATGCCGCTCGTAAGCCTACATCCAATTCGCTCCTCTTACCTTTGCGCGATGCTGTACTGACATCTTTGAGACCAGCTCACCCAGTCCTCTCGTGATCCACATCACCATTGACACCGACCTTTTCCACCGTGTGGACGAACATTTCAGTACCACGACCGCTGGCCTCCACAAACGACAAGATGCTTGGAGACTGGAGCTGGAGTCTCGTACGGGTTCCAGGTTGGCTGGAATTGAGTGAGCGAGCGAGCAGGCTTTGACGATTGCCGTTGCGGCGGCCGAGTTTTGGAGACCTTTGTGGGACAGTGGGAAAGGAAGCGACAAGGCGAGATAGCAGTTTAATCGAATACCGTCTGTGATCTCTGGCGAATGCTTGTGTCCTCGTCTGCTATGTCGCGAGTCCGCGTGGTTCCCATCTCGTCAATTACCTGTCTTCCATGGCCATGTGGTTGCTGTAACTTATCTTGAGTCGATGTTCGCAATGGCGGGGGGGGGCAGCTCCCACATCAAGCGGGTCATTCGTCCGGTTCGTTGCTTGGTCGTCACGCTCACATTGACTGACGACAGGGTCTCCTCTCAACCAACAACGCCTGGCACGGTGAACATGTTTGCTTCGAGTGTGGACGAGAGTATAATTGTCGTGAGGATGATGTTCTGTTCGATGCAGCAAACAGCTCCCGTCTCCACCAAACCTACGAGCTTTGCCGACCGCACCTGCACTTCACCTCCCGATAGGCACATACCGTACCTACTACACCCTCACACCGGACACGGCTCACGGCGAGATTGAAGTCAAAGCGAGTGTTGCGATCACGCACATGGAACTTGACAGGGTCCTCGCGGGCTCGCACGATGTTCTGAATGCTATCCATGCACCGGCTAGACGTCTAGACGTGCACGAGATCGAGTTGACTATCAGGTCAACCATTAGGTGAGGACTCAGGATCGGGACGGGAAGATTTGTGTCATATTCAAGGCCCGTGTCAAAAGCGGCGGCTCGTTTTGCACCATTGGCATCCGCGAGGACACCTTCACACCTCCAGTGAGACCATCAGCAGGCGAAGAGTCAGAACGAAGCCCATTGCCTCAGACTCCCGTTTTACGGAGGTTCCCCGAACAAATCTGGCGGTCCGCGGAGTTGTGCGATGTGCTATTTGTTCTACATCTGTGTTCGCCCCAGACATGGATGAGGTCAAGGGCAAGGTGTGCGTTACAAATCACAATCATCGTCAATGATACCAATTTCAGTCCACGTCCTTGTCAGATGACAGATAGGGACAATCTCATGAGCCATTTTCAAGGTTCGCAAATTGCAGTCAACGGTATAAGCTCGTGTCATCATTAGTGGCCCAGTCTTCGTGAGCAGGCTTGGACTGGTCGGCCTGTCACGTGTCCGCGAAAGATCTTCAGTCCATACCTCCAGGAAGATGTCACTCTGTTCAGACTTCGACGAGGTCGAGGTACTGATTGCAATCGCCTCCGAGGATTCCAATCTCTGATCTATATCCCAGTCACGGCGGCCAAGGCAAGGGTTGAATTGGCAAACCTTTGGGAAGAGGTCGTGTCATCAAAATCCCCGTCGTAAGCACGAGAGGAGGAACTTTCGATGGTTTCAGTGCGGACACGCACGGAATGGTGTGAGAACTTTACTGAGAAGCACGCGTGATGTGACAAGAAAGGAGTGGTGTGAGAAGGACGGAGTAATGTCAAAGGAACCCCTCTGATGCCATATGTCTGCTGTTCCGCGCTCTGCTGCTTCCTCTTCTTCCTCTTCTTCCTTTTCTTCAAGGCCACATCAAGCAACAACAACAACGAAAGATCCTCTGGTCTTTCAAACACTCGCAGCTCTCGCAGTGTGCGGTTTCTCAACCACTCCAACATCTCACCGAGATCTCTTTACAATAAGAACAACAACCACCACACCACTCCCGGCCGACAACAATGCGTTTCTTCATCCTCGCTGCCATCCTCATGTCGGCTGCCTACGCGGCGGACATTTGCCACTTCATTGGTGGCTGCAAAGTGCAGGTATGAAAACCGAAGGTCGGAAGGCCTGCAGTGGTCCGAGATATCTCTCGAGCTATTTCAGCAGGTCTTGGTCTACCTTTCCTCCTTCAGCGTCCGCGCTGGCGCTGACTCTTCTACCTTTCTGTTCTAGGGCGAGCAGTGTGACAAGATATGCTGCGCTAACAATGGGTGTGGCCATGCATTCAAGGCGGGCAAATGTCACGGGTAAGCCTCCCCATCGAGTTAACTGTTCTGGCATTTCTAGGATCCTTGATCATTGACATCTTGTCCAAACAGGAATTCTAGGGACGGCTTCCACTGCGAAGACCGCTAGCCGCCACAACGACCATCGATCGAGACGATGGGAAGCATATGGAAGAGTCTCCAGTGTCCGTGTATAGTCCATGTATACGATTGGTGAATTGGAGGAAGTGGGCCGCGACGTGGACTTGATGGGTTTCTTTCTTGCTCGCTTTCGATTGCCCGGTTGCTGCGTGGGAAGTTGTTGTGGAAGACTGCCCCTGGGGGAGGCATCGGATAGAAAGCAATTTGACTCTTCTCTGTCTGTGCGATGTCCTGGGACCATGTGGTCCTCATCTCATATCTCGTTGATCAGTTGTCTTGTTGTTCGTCTTGCCTCGAAGAGAATCAATCTACCTCCACCCGTGCTTCGCTGACTAGCACTACCACGAGCTCTTGCAGCCTCATCCACCGCAGGATGCAGACACCCGAGCCACTATTATCGTATTCTCCCCATTGATTCCATTCTAATCTAGACCTGCGTGTGGTTCTTGGTAACTTATATCGCCACGTCGAATCACGACGAATCGGCCGTTTGTCTGCGATGTCGTGGTTCCGTGAAGTCTCAGTCTCCGCGCAAATCAATTGTGGTATTCGTAGCCATTCATCAGCGTTGGCGGCACCGGCGGCGATGGCGGGGATAGCTTCACGTCAAGCTGGTCATTCCTCCAGGTCATTGCTCTCTCGCCGCGTTTACTTAAGGACGAGATCCCCTCTTAACCGACATCTGGCACGGTGAACATGTTTGCTTCGAGTGTGGATGGAGAAAGAGAAATCTTGTGTCTTATGAGGATGATGTTCTGCTAGATGCAGCAAACAGCTCTCCTCCAGACCTACCGCTTTGCCGACCGCACCTGCACTTCACCTCCGATAGGCGCAAGACCTTCCACCTTCCACCCTCACACCGCACTTCAATCCCCCTACGGGACTGACCTGCAAGCGACCGCATCAGTCTCCCGCCAACTCCAATGAGCAATCCTTATCCCGACTCGAGCAACAACGCACCGCATCCTTCAACCACCACCTCCCGAGCGACTCGCAGACCATCCTACGCCACGGTCGCCGCCGGCCGGCCCAACATCGCGGACAACACGACGGCGACTTGGATCGAATGGGCACAACAACGATCACGCACCGATCGGACCGACCTCGACGAGGACGACATGGCGCAGACGTATCCACGCAGCAATGAGCAATTCCCCGCAACAGCACGCCGACCTGGCAGCAGCAACGCTTGGGCGGTGGACTCCGCACGATACAACTCCACAGCATCGACGCAGCTTGGCGAGCATTCCGTCTTCTTCACACCATCATATCTCAAATCCTCACGGCATGTTCAGCGCCTTCGACAAGCTCACGAGCAACATCTCGCCGAGCTGCAAGAGTACGCCAGGAACAACAACACCGCAGCACATACAACAGCACCCTCATTATCCACAAGTTCCAGTACCACGAACCTCCGCAAACCTCAATCATCACACCGCGCAGTCGTCCGAGACATTATCGAACGCCTTCCACCACCCCATCTCGACTCTACCCGCCTTCCTCCTCTCCCCGCTGCATGGTCACCCATCGAAAAACCCACCGGCCTCGACATTCTCGGTCCATCTGCTTCAGAAGTCCGCTTCTCCGGCGTTATCAAACAATCCGACGAAGCGGCCTCAGTTCGATCTGACTACCCAATACCGAAGGAGGTCGGCATATACTACTTTGAGGTGACCATACTCTCGCGGGGGAAGGATGGGCTGATTGGGATCGGGTTCTCCACGAAAAAGGCGATGCTGTCGAGACTACCCGGCTGGGAAACGGAGAGCTGGGCATATCACGGAGACGATGGGTACGTCTTCGCGGGCAATGCAAGTGGGAAGGCGTATGGTCCTGGATTTGCTAGTCAGGATGTCGTGGGCTGTGGCGTGAACTTCCGGACAAACAGCGCATTTTTCACAAAGAACGGAAACTTTCTGGGTGAGTCGCTTGGAATGAGAGTAATGAGGTGGTTGGCATGGCTAATGTGATGATGTGTGACCAGGCACGGCGTTCCACAACATCCGTCAGGAACGACTGTATCCGAGCGTCGGCATGAAGAAACCCGGGGAGCATTTACGAGTCAACTTTGGCCGGACTCCATTTGTCTTTGATATTGACCGATTAGTCGCTTCGGAAAGGAGGACAGTGCTGGACTCCATTCGAAGTACAGACGCTTCCTCTCTCCATCCACCCGACGACGAAAGTACCCTGATCCAGAATCTGGTCGGACAGTATCTCGCTCATGAGGGCTATGTCGAAACTGCCTCGGCTTTTGCGCGGGATGTACGAGAGCGGAACGCGGGTCTACAAGCATTGAAGAGAGGCAGTTTCGATGGCGAAGAAGACGAGGAAGACATGCACGCGGTGAGGAGGCAAAGAATCCGAAGAAGTATCCTCGACGGTGATATCGATCGCGCGCTGAAGTACACGAGCACGTATTACCCGAGGCTTTTCGAGGACGACAGAACCGGAGATGTGTATTTCCGGTTGCGGTGTCAGAAGTTTGTGGAGATGATGCGGGTTTATCCTGGTGGTGGTAAGATGGAGTCAGGCGATGATGAGGTGGTCGAAGAGCAGGAAAGAAACGAGCAGATGGAACTCGACTCTCAACTTCATCGCGAGACGTCCATGTCCCGACCGGATCGGGACTTGGACGTGGACATGACGACCTCGCAATCTCTTCCCGCCAAGCGTTCGCCACAATCCTCCGACGAGCTTCTGCAAGCTGCAGTAGAGTACGGCAAGGAACTCCAAGGCGAATTCGGGGAGGATCGCAGATTGCATGTCCGGAAACTCCTCGAAGACATGTTCGCCTGTCTCGCTTACGTCAATTGGGAGGGTTCCCCCGTCGGATACTTATTCGACACTACCCGACGAGAGTCCGTAGGCGAGGGCGTGAATGGCGCAATTCTGGTGAGTTTGGGCAAGCCTTCGAGTGCGGCGCTGGAGAAGGTTTGCGCGCAGACGGAGGCTTTGTTGGAGGAGACTAGTGGGAGGAGTGCGGGTGGGGGAGCGGCGGCGTTAGTGGATGTCAAGAAGGATTTTCTGGAAGGGCAGTAAGGATGGGTCGAAAGACAGTCCGCTGGATGGCACAAGGGTGTGTAGATATGGGAGGATGAGCGCGACCTTGTAGATGATGGGTCATGGGCGAAGCAAATCATTCATTCATATCCGACTCTGGTGGGAATAGAAGGACAATCATGGATGGGGATCAGACGACCGCAAAAAGAGACGTTAAGACGGACATGGCGGATGGGAACGAGACGAGTTGATACCCAACGCTATTGCAGCTCTCGTTGGAATCGCGATACCTTTCTATTCGTTCGTGGGCGCGGCAACCCGCAGTCTACGGTCTCATATTTCCTTGATTCCGATTTGACCATGTTTCGTGAGATGAGCATTTGTCTTTTCGTCTCTGCTCTCAAGCCTGTTCTTCTGTCACCGCCCTGGTGTCCGAGGACCGCTGCCCGAGGTGGCGTTCACTTCGCCGTTACCAGACGCATGTACATGATTTTCTTAGCTTCGTTGCGGCCATGTCGCCCTCGTACGGCTCCTCCTTTCCTTCCATGGTGCCAGGCAAGGCGGAGATAATCCGTCCACATCGGCTTCCACGAACCGGGAGAACTTCGCTCCTGCTTTCAACGGGTCACACGCTCGGATTTGACGTTGTGTATCTCCTGAGATAGGCCTCCGACTGGTGGTTTCCTTCTCGTCCCGGCTGTCGAACCCCAGGAGCCGTCCTGAACAGATCCTACCATGGCCCTTGTCCTCGTTCTTTAAAAACTCTTTTGAGGTCTTGCTACGCTCCCTTTTCAGACTTTTCATCCTTCCTTCACCAGCGTCGCACTAATCGATAACCCCTCCCCTCCACTGGCCACAAAATCCTCAACCTTGCACTTCACTTTCCTGCCCTCACCCACAGGGTTTCCCTCCGCATCGTTCCAGCTCTCCCCGTCCCAGCTCCATCCCTCCGGTAGTCCCTCCTTCACAATCGCCACGTTGAAGTAGTTGTAACACAGCAGTCCAAGCATGCTCTCGCTCTGCAAGTTCACAAAGCCGTCCAGCAAACTCCCTCGCTCGGGCCGGAAAATCAGGAAGTCGGCGGTGAGCCAAAGGAACGTCACCGCGTATTCGTCGATGGATCTCGCGAGTACTTTTTCCGTCTTCTCTTGAGATCGATGGTCCTCGGGGGAGGAGGAGATTCGTGGGTTGGAGTAGGATAACACCACGCCGTTGAAGGAGGGGTGGTAGGTCATGAGGTGCGGGGAGAGGTGTTCGGCGCAGAGGCCTTCGAGGGGAAAGGCGTTGGCGCAGGGGGAGAGGGAGACGTAGAGGGAGGCTGTGAGGGTGGTGAAGGGCGAGGTGGAGGTTGGTTTCGCGGTCGTCGAGGATTTGGAGGACTTGTGTTTCTAGAGGGATATGTCAGATTTGCCGAGAGGTTCTGTGTTGCTTCATAAGGGTACCTTGTGAGATTTCGTCGTTTCCTTGCGACTAGCAGACGCTTGAGGAATGCCCATGTTGAAGGGAGGTGCGTCGCGAGGACGATGTCGACGAATTAGGAAAGTCCAAAAGTGAAGTGAATCTCGAAGAAGTAATTGGCAGCTGATAGATCCACGGGCCATAAGAAGTGGCCCGAACGAGACTTTTGTCAATCAATCAAGCCGCGGTACGCTAGGTGGACTTTCGAACGGAGCAAACAAGTGACAAGCGAGCGATGATCGAGACCTCACCTCATCAGATTTCCACCCAATTTCAGACCTCTCCTTTGCAAAGTACCACACCGCTGGAAAAGGATCTACAAGCCCTTGCAGTCTTGGAAAGATACGTGATTATCGCACCGATCCCCTGAGACGATCGCATACACTTGCGCCGCAACCTTGCCTTCTTCCTGCGAACATAGGGATCTGCACATTGCAACCGGTCTATCAAGGACAGTTCAAAGCCCCCTGCGCCGTACTGTCCGGTCGATCGTTGCAGCCAGGAGGAAACCAGTCGGTATCGCGATCTTGGAAAAGCACTGCAAGGGACTTTCAATCACTGGAAGCCAGGCCAGACCACAGGAGAACCTTCCTCGCTGCCTTTTGACATGCAACGATAGCCCTTAGGAGCACTGATCGACCGTCAACATGGCCAGCCAACTGGTCTCACTCGGAGGCTGGTATTTCCTGCCAAACGTGAGTGTCTGACAATTGCCCAGACAAGGATTCGCCTGTACTGACTCTCCTTTATAGCTGGTCACCGGTTATGCACAAACAGCAGCCTACTCAATTTTCATTCGAGCCGGCGATCCAAAACCAGCTCCCGGCTCGCAGCGCTATATTCGCGATCGAAGGCGAATACATGTCGCAGTCATCATCCTCTACCTGCTGTACACCGTGTACGAAGCCGATTACCAATTACGCCAACAAGGCGACTTCTACCAACTACTCGGCGTCCCGCACAACGTCGACGACCGGTCTCTGCAATCCCGCTTCCGTCGCCTGTGAGTCCTTGCCTGTACATTATCACACATCACAAAATTGACATTCACCAGCACCGTTCAATTTCACCCCGACAAGGCCACCGGCTCAGACAAAGCCTCCATCGAAGCCATCTACGTCCGCCTGAAAGCCGCCCGCGACACTCTAGTTGACCCAGCCAAACGATTTGCCTACGACCGTTTCGGCCCTGAGATTCTCCGCTGGCAGTCCTGCAAGACACTTCCCGACTACGTCTACCACGGCCTGCAGCAACTCTCCGTCTACTACGCGACCTCCGCCATCGCGCTCATTGTGCTCGGCTTGATGGGCTACTTGAATAACGGCATGTTCTGGCGATACTTCGTTATGGGAACACTTTTCGTTGTGGAGATGTACACCATCACACGCCCTCATTTTCCCGTCCTCCTGGAGAAATTCATCAACCCGTGCCTCGTCACATCGGGCCTGCGACCGCCCTACCTCCCTTTCCAGATGATCATACTACTACGAAAGATCGCAGTCACGTTCTTCATCGCCATATCCCAGCTAGGACCTCTTCTCCAAAGCGCAAGTCCAGGCATGGAGGACCCATCTGTCGTGTCGATGCAGCAGATCCAGCGAATGGAAGCAGTGGCTTCAGCGGTGGATACAGAGCTCTCACGACTGATCGCAATGGAGCTGATTCCGTTTGGAGGCGATGAAGCTTCAGCTGGGGAGTTGAAAGAGGGATTGGTGGATTGGTTGAACGTCAATACCGTGCGAAATGATCCCGAGGTGAGGGCGGCAATGGCAAGAGTCTTGGAGAGGAGGAGAGCGGAGGGAAGGGATCCTGGTGGCGAAAGACCTGCTGTTGGCGAGCGGTGAGGCGTTCTGGGAAGCCTGGAAGAGCAAGGAGCAGGAAGGTGGAGGCGTTCGAGTTTGGCGAGCCTCAAACAGTCCCCGAACGCATGGCATTGGTTACCGTTCAAAGCTCGCCTGAGGTGAGGTTGATGGTCAGGTTCCTGGAAAGGGAGCTAGTCAGCTCTGGATTTGCATGGACACCTGAGCCTCCGATAATGGTGTCTGCTCCGCCGCGTTCCGATGCTGTGTCACGCATACGGGATCAGCACCCACAGTCGAGAATTTGTCACTATTCTCTGAACTCTAAACTCTGGAGAGGACGTCGACCAGAAACCTCATTCCCGGATCACAGCCTGTATGTATCACTACAAGCCGCTTTCTTCGAGATCAAGGACACATGCCGACATTTGCGACCATCTGTACCACTCCTCTGTGGTATGCAGGAATTGGTGCCCGTCGCCGAGAGACCCTGTACTCATACAACCTCCGGAGTAAAAGCAAGAATCAGTTTCCGCCCCTTGACCCCGACCCCGAGGATTCCGAGCCAACACAAATTCGAGAGTTTGGTACTGGCCTAAAGATAGCAGCGACAAGGTATCCGGAAGCCAGCGCTACTCCCCGGATGCACGAGACAGGGCATCCTCCGGGCAATGATCGCCAGTTCCTCGACCTTACATCGTGAAAATGTCGGTATCACCCTCAGGGAACGGGTGCTGATTCTTGCTTTCGTGCCAGAGATTGTCGCCAGATATCGACCACTGTCTACAGAGACAAAAAGGCCCACGCTATGTATACGGGAATCTCGCTGACAACCGACAACTCAATCGCCAGCCTTCTTGTGCAGGCCGCGGAGTAGTTCTACCTCCGCGGCAGACCCATCGGAGATCTGATCTGAGGGAATCTGCAAAGCAGGGGTAGTTCTTTCAAAGATGTTCGCTTCCTTGCGAACGACAGCTCAGCCTCAGCCTGGATAAACACGGCCAGAAGTCGGATGAACCACGGCTAAATACTTGTCCACAGGGTAATGGCTAGAGTACGAGACGGTTGGCTCCTTCGACCCTGAACATGAGCCTTTGACGCCCACTAGCGATGATCCGTGATCCGCCCGAACCCGCTGGAGGTTATGAAGGCCTGTTTACAAGGAGGTCAAACCATTCGAGGCCTGTGGATGCCCCTGCGTTGTAAAGCGGTCGCCACTTCGATGCATTCATGCGCCGAGTGGCATCAGAAAGTCCTTTGCTACGATGTGGCAACTCGTATCATATAAGAAGTCACAGCTTGAGCTTCTGCAACGATCAACTTTGCCTTCGCTGCCTTCAACCGTCCTGGACGACCGAGACTCATCATCTTACCATTACCGACCGAGAACCCACCATATTCCTCGCCTTTCTCTCGCCTTTCCACACCCACGAAACATACCACAAATCTCGCCTTTCTACACCGACCTAAACACACCACATCCACACCATGTCTCCGCCAAGCCTCACCCTGACCAACATCCTGCTCACTACTATGGCGGTCATACCGACAGTCGTAGCTGGTCCAGCGGCGGCATTCCCGAATCCGGGTTGTCCAATCTACACAGAACATCAATGCTGCAAATACTACTCTGGTCGTTTCCTTCAATGCGGAGTCAACCCGGTCTACCTGGTCAGTGTCATGCCGCATGGTCGAACTAGACAAATGGAGACTTTCGTATACTGACCTACCGCCCTCGATCAGTGCAAACCAGGATCGAACTCGATTTGTATGGCCATCAACATGTCTTACCAGCTCCTGGTTTGAGATTCAACCCATTTCTGAGAATTTGCTGACCCTCCCGGCCCTCCGTTTAGGTGGTACAGGATGCGACGATTGGTCGCCACAATACGGCGACACGCTCGTCTTCACACCAGCCCCTCTTGATTCGAATGGCAAACCCTTCACCAATGGTGATGACCAGTACTGGTGTGGTCAGAACTAGACCCGTACCGCCAGTACAGTTTCTCGCCATTCCCTCATACCGCGAGGGTGTCCACTCGGACAGGGCGATGGTATACTGGTTTCTTGCGACATTTCTGGGGTCGAAGACGTTTGATTCTGTCAAAACATGGCATCGGCTGGGTGCGGAGACACTTCAAGGGAATTTTTGTATGCACGACATAGGATAGATCAGTCGGCATGTCCGACTGGATCTACTCACCATACGACGGAATGGTGAGAAAGGATGTTGGTAGCACGAATTCACGCTTTTCTGCCAGAAGTTGTACCGAGCTCTTGCGACATTGCTGCTTTCACAGACGTATCGAGGCGCAGCTTTTTTGAGGGTGAAGTTTGCAACGTACGGCAAATGTCATTCCCGGCCGAGCATGCACGAGGATGAGGTATGTACGACACAGGTTGTATGCAGCACGCAGTACAGCCTGAATCGCCAGGTTCCCACCCAGGACGACGGCGCAATTCTGTAAAGTATGAGCGGGTCACAAACTCTTTGCTGTTTTGCATCAAGACCCGGCGGCCTTCATCCAGACGACCGGTCCAAGGTCTTCGGCGCGGCGCAAGCGTTGTCTTGCTTAAGGCGTAGTCGACTGCGTGCTGTGGACGATGGTGCTGCCGGATCATGGGTCGAGCTTGTCTTGCACATTCTCGTACACAGATCTGGAAACTTTGGACGCGTGCCGACGAAAGTCCCTCACCATCGGTCCGGTCCATGTTCGTGCGGCGAGGATCCCCCTTCGATACAAGACGAGCGATACAGAGGAACCAAGTTACGTCCTGAAGTCCTAGGTTGCGTCGGATAAAGTGCAATAATGCGGTCACCCCATCATGCGACGCTTAAAGCCACAAGTATCTCCCTGCATTTGCTCGCACAGCGCTTCGAAACGTCGAGACCTTCAGAATCCAATCGAGTCCGCTTGCCTTGCCTCCAATCTCTCCAACGAACCCAAAGGAGCAGAAACAAATTGTCATTTCTACACCATGTCTCGGCCGAGGCCCACTCTCGCCAACCTTCTGCTCATTGCTATGGCAGTCGTCCCAACAGTCATGGGTTACTACCGTGGCGGCAGCTATCGTCCGCCCGGGACCGTTTATTGGCCTATTTATTGGGATGGATGTGATAGAGTTACCGAAGTAAGATACCCACAGAGCAGAAGGCCTGCAGCGGTCCGAGGTTGTCTCTCGGTCTACTTCAACAGGCTATAGTCTGCCCTCATCTTCTTTGCGTTGAGCCATTGCTGACCCTCATCGCGCGTCTGAGTAGCATCAGGTACCGCGCCTTCGTCGCTGTTCGCGCTGCGCAGTACTGACGCCTGCAGTGTTGCAAAAAGACAACGGATATCGATCAATGCCCCAAAGGGAAGGCCTTGCTCGTGAGTGCCGAGCCCAGACCTCAGTCGCATTCATTACTGACCCAACTGCTTGTGCCTTCAGTGTAAACGTAAGGAAACTCAAGTACAGAAGGCCTGTAGCAGTCCGAGATCGTCTCTCGGGCAATGCCTGCAGGTCTTAGACTTTCTGTATACCTTTTGCATCCGAGCTATCGCTGACCCTTCCGCCCTTCTCTACCAGACCATTCCAACGCCTATTGCGGCAAAGGATGCGACAGGTGGACGCCCGAATTCTCGAACACGTTGGTCGCGCTGCCTAAGCCTGAGGTTCCGGGCGAGAAGGGTGGGCTCAAGGATTATCTCTTGCACCCCCATCGCAACGAGCACTGGTGCGCTCCTTAGTGTGGCTGGACACGGATGTGTTGCGGTAGATGTTGCCTCCAGCACCGAAGTTAGAATGACTTGCCGCTCCTTGAGCAAGCAAGACACTGGCGATCTCGAGCAAATGCCAATTGGGGTGAATCGCCCATAGTTGTGCGAAGAAGACAGCGACATAGTTTGCGACATCGAGCGCTATCGCTGTTCCTGCACACAAGCCAGAGTCACATCTATTGCACATATCTCTTGGCAAGGGGTGTGATAGATGGTCTTAGCCCAAGTGGCAACCCAACCACTTCCCCGGTCCCCAGCACGCTCAGAGGTCCCCAAATTTTGTATGAGAATCGGACATAGCCGGCGCTAACAAGCGAGCCGAAGTTGCGGACTTCGCGAGGTAACGAGCGAACGTAACGAGGGAAGTAAGTACCGAGGAGCCCGAGCTTACGAGGACGGCGACGGGCGTACGATACCCGAGCGCGTAAGGCATAGGCTCGTTTAAAAGGTTAGCAAAACTATTCTGGCCGCCGGAGGCTCTAATGCGAAGTCGTATATATAGCTAGCTAGGGACCTCTAAGGGTACTAGGGACCGGGGAAGTAGCTAGGAAGTAGTAAGGATAATAGTCTTCGTTTATGCTATTAGTCCCGGTCGCCCTCGATAGTACGGCGCTTTTTAGAATAAGGTAGGTTCGGCTTTTAGTAACGGCTTTTAAATCTCTCGTATAGCTACCGGAATTAACTAGCTCCGACGCGTACGGATTACCCTTATGTTAGTGTTGTTAGTATCGTTAGTATTGTACTAGTATTATTGTTTACTAGTATTAGAGCTAGTACTTAATATAGTACTTAAGAGCATAGCCTTCTATAACTACGTAAGCTAGTACTCGACGACTATGAGGCTAGGTACTAAGTTAAGATACTTATCGTCGTTAAGGGCGTAATAGCGCTCTCGGACTACCTATATTACCTCCTTTATTATCGTAGTATATCGTCTAATACCGGTTTTATCCTCTTTAGTTTCCTTATCTTCTACGAGTACGCGGCTACTCGTAAAGCTAGTTTATTAGTAACGAGGACTTAGACGGTATAAGGAAACTTTCTAAGCTAGCTATATATTAAGGTAGTCGGATAGATAAGTAATAGCGATAGTAAAAGGCCTAGAGTTCCGCCGCGATTATCTCGCCGTCCTATCGCGCTAAGAGCTAGTATACGTAAACTCGG
>AFIV01000068.1:0-17897 GCA_000223765.2 Zymoseptoria ardabiliae STIR04_1.1.2 | reverse complement strand
ATAGTATAGCTTTACTATAAGGTAATAGGTATATATCTATATATTTTCTATTATAGTATATATATAGATATTAAGAATAGAGTCGACGAACGTAAGTTTAGTAGAAAAAGAGAATATAAGTTAATAGAAAGTAAGCTTTAATAGACTCTTCTTTTTATTAGAAAAACTAATAAAAAGAGACCTTTAAAAGATTCCTATTAGTAGAAGAAGATAGCTATAGTCTTTAATAGAACTAGCTCTTTATACCTTAGGTAATAAGTATAATAAACCCCTAACCCTAAGCGTCTATAAATATTAAGAAGAGTAGAAACTAGTAGTAAATATATATAAATCTACTTAAAAGTATATCTTAGCGCTTTTAACGCTATTTTAATTTTACGCTAACGATCCGGACTTAGCCCCTTAAGCGCTTTATCCCTTAGCCCTTCTTATTTATTATATAATTAGTTAATTATACTATTAGCTATATAGGCAAAATTATATTAAGGTATAAGGATCTAACGTTGCCTTTACTACTACTTACTCTTCCTTTGTCCTTATCTACATCTTTGCCCCCGAGTTTCGGTGCTACGACAATTACCGCTATTACTACTTACAATTGCTCCTTTTGCGCTCGACTCGGGAAGTTTCCATGCCCGACGTCACACTGTCAGACTTATTAAACCTTGCTTAGCCATGACCATTTGTTCCCTCACCTTTACGCGAGAGATCATGTCTACGGACCCGGACGACTGACCTCAACGACAAAGTTTCCATGCCCGACGTCACGCTGTCAGACTCATCAAACCTTGCTTGGCCATGACACCTCCAAGCGAGGGATCATGTCTACGGACCTGGACGACTGAAGTCACCCCATCGCATGATGTGTGCTCAACCTGCACACGATCACAGACCATCACATCCGGAAATGAGCGCTGGCTTCCTGGAACCTGGTCGACATCTCCTCTAAGACGAGAATCATGCGATCGTCTCACCTTCAAGCGAGGGATCATGTACACGGACCCGGACTACTGACCTCAAAGTCACCCCATTGCATGATATGTGCTCAGACGACACAGGATCACAGACCATCATCCGGAGGTGAGCGCTGGCTTCCTGGTGACCTTGCGGTGTGGAGATGCGCGATTATAAACGGCCGATTGCCGTTGATATTAGGGTAGCTGTCAGCATCGAAATGATACAATCTGTCTGCACACCATCTGTGCTCTGTCCAGGCGGTAGCGACAAGTACTCGAATCTGCATTGGTCCGGAGACGTCGTATCTTTTCCAGGAGAGGTGGATGACTACATGTGTCTTTGTCTCTTTGGACAGTCTGTGCGGGAGGAGGTGCAGCCAGTCACGTCGGCAGTCGTCGACCCTTCGTCCAAGACGAGAAAAATGCGATCGTCTCGGATGCATCCCAGAGACAAGCATTGCTTTGGCGAGTGGCCACACCCTCCAGAATGGCACACAGGGAATTGCTGGTTAGACTGTGGTCTAAGCAGACTGCATACGGAAATTATGTCGAGGATCTTCTACCAATGTCTACGGCACGATCGCGCCGACCATGTCCTTTAGTTCGACTGGACGGTCGTTCGTAGTCTGAGCATACTCTCTACTTTCGAGACACCTACAGTCACGTCGCAGCGCCGATGGTAACTACCGCTCGTAATCGCTGCTGTACGGGCATTGCCATAGATGGGCACTGCCCGAGCATAGCGATTACAAGGCAAACACCAGGTTCGTAGTCGTTCTGACGGCCTTTCAGCGCTTGCAAGGCCTGAATTCGTACTTCAAGGGTGCCTCAGATGAGACATGGTTTATGTGGGTCATCGTCGTACTACTGGTGAGGTGACTGTACCTGGACTTTGAAATGAATTCGTTTGAGGCCTAGGATAATGTCGGACCAAATGACAAATTGGCATCGGCAGTTCCCAGACTGCCCTTGGCCGCTGCGACATTTGTCGGCCGGAGAGTGTACTCCGTACGTAGCTCTACCAGGTTCAGCGTCCCTCCATTCGCCGGATGATGCCAGACTCCCTCCTTTCTCGCAAAGCCGCCGCTTCCGCGAATTGTTGAGTCAACTTTACCGGGGCCTCTTCGAGCGTCGGGAGATCAGATTTCCGCCAGCTGGCTCAGGAGGACTTTCTTCGCAGGCAGGTCGAGGATTTAAGTACGCGAGAGCCGCCACCCTCTTTCTTTTCCTTTCACCAACATTGTCTCAACTCCACTCGCAAGACCATTTCACTCTTCCCAATCAATACCCGAACTACCACAACCTCTCCAACAATCAACATCAAAAATCTTTCACCCAAAAGGCAACATGCAGTTCACCGCTCTTCTCGCCGCTTTGACTGGCATGGTCGCCTTCGCCTCCGCGGTCCGATACACCAACACAAACGTGAGTCATGTCTCCCATCCGTGGAGACCACAACTCGCTCGTATGCTTACCTGAGGTTTCGTGCAGATCGACTGTGGCTACAGAAACCCAACCCACGATAGTTTCTGCTCCGCGGAGTGTACAGCCGAAGTCGAGCCTAACCACAGTGGCGGCTACTGGTAGGCTCCCAGAAATCCGATGAACACACGTGAGCTAATCTCGCTTAGCGATGCCAACTCCCACAAGTGTGTTTGCACCGATTAAACTGGTTTTCGACACATGCCCGCTGTGGAAGTCTCTTGAGTGAATCGCTTTCGACAACCTGGGGAGAGCTCTTCTACAGGCTGCGGCTCAGCGGAACGATGGTCTGGAACGATGGTTAGAGGAACGATGGTCAGCGAGACGGTGGTCAGCGGAACGGTGGTCAGAGGGGAACGTTGGTCAGGAATGTTGGTCTGTGGAACGATGGTCAGGGAACGATGGTCAGGGCCGTTCTTGAAAACATGATTTCGATAACGGGAAGAAGGTCTTGGACTGTTGAGATTAGGCTAATGCAACACATACCTGTTCTGACTCTGCTGCCATCCCTGTTCTCGTAAGAGCAGTCATAGACACAGCTCCAACATTCCACTGATGGGCGGCGATCCTGGCCAAGTGCGGTCGCGACCGATGCATTGCTGCTCATTCACATCGCCATTCGGCGCTTCACGCCTGAATGTCTTCCAGGTGATTCGTGCCTGATGATGTCTTGCGAGCAACTCCCTCCATACCTGTTCGGACTCCGCTGCCGTCTCTGCTCTCGTAAGAGCAGCAAAACTCCGCTGCCGTCTCTGCTCTCGTAAGAGCAGCAAAATCGTTCGCAGACACAGCACCAAGATCCCACTGATGGATGGCCAGTGTGGCGAAGTCGTAACCAAGGCTCTCGGCATAGAATTACTGACGTACCGCCAACACAAGGAGTTGGAAGCAATAGCCATGACCGCGATGTCCCGCCGCGGAGCGCCAAGGCGCGACGGTAGAGTACTCTACGCGGATGGGGTTGTGTAAGCGGAAGAGCACAATTGAGATGAACGCGTGGCACATTTCGTGTAGTATCGCACCAATTAGAACCCTGCAGGATACGCGGCCTCGCGGAAAGATGCGGATGGTGTGCCTGGGCACGGATGGCTCATGATGTCCCAATGTGGTTCCCTTGTCCTCTTTTGCCCAGACAAGTTGGACGTGTTCGGCCACTTGTGAGTCGAAGAAGACTTTGTATAGATTGTGAACCAGCTCCATAACAAGCTCGTGCTTCTCAAAGGTGGGCCCACAGCCTTTGGCGACAAGCTCACGTTGGTCAAAGTACGCGGCGAGGTCGTTTGAGCTGTCCAGAACCACCATCCAAGGCCAAATGAAGAGCCTATCCAGTCTTTGCTGCTCTGGAGACGCTTGTTGGTGCTGAAGCTTTTCCGTAAGCATGCGCGTTGGTCCAACAATGACCGCATTGACGGGAGTAAGGCCACGGGATGTCCATTGTCGATTCCACTCCGAATCATGCGAGGGATGATCTTGCTCGTATGGCGAGCGGAAGAAGTGCCGGTCGCCAGAGATGAAATGCCCTTTCTCGAGTTCTATCATCGTATCAATATTGTTTCGGTAGCGTCGCTTGACGAGCTGAAAGGTCCTCGCGAGGTGGCTGAAGAAATTGAGAGTGTTCCGAATAAAAGCACTCTTTGTCGTAGGGTAGCCGTGTTGACAAACGACAGTTTCTAGAATTTCATTCCCGTGAATTCTCAACAGTGCTGGAATTGATCGGCACAATCGCAAGTGCGTCGCCGGAATGCAGTGGACATGTCTTGAAACAGATGGGCAAACGAAAAGGATTGCTCCGCCTCGTTCGAACGACAGAACTACCAACAGTAGGCACGCTTCGACGCAGGGGCATTCGTCTTGCATCAACCACGAAATGGTTTTGCTAGCGAGCAAACAAACGGCCAGGAAGTGAGCGCTTCACCAAACGCCGCGGTGCGGTGTGTCGGTTCCAGAATCAATTCAATCAACGCATATCGTGAACAGACTTGCTCCATTGGTCGTTGTAAACTGGCACTTGTGCAGATAAGCGCCTGGGCAAGCTCTTGATCGTGCGAACTTCGCCAATCATGCCACCTCTCAAGTCTATGGAGACTCTTCAACAGAGTCTGCAAGATGGTACAACCTCACCTCTGATATATTCTGACGCTTGTGGAAGGTCCAGTGGTCATTGTCATCCAGAGCGATGCTCCCAACTCCTCCTGATCCTTGTCGAAGTCTCATTTCGTGCACCCTTGGTCCAGAGATGCCGCCGAAGGTGGAAAGAAGCTCGAACTCGCCCCCGGCGCTATAATCGTTGATCAGACATTGCACCTCTCCTATCTGCATGCTCGAACTCCCGCGATACCGGCCGCCAAAGCAGCACGGAGGAGCATGGTCTGCTGTTGCTTATGCAAGATGTCCCACCCGCTCTCCGGCTCTCGCACCTGCTCCACAGTGAGACCAAGCACCCGATGAGGGGAGTGTCTCTCGGAACTCCACTAATGCGTGCTCACCAAGTTGATGCCGAGATCGTAGCCAACTTCGCTCGTGTAATGGTTAACGGCTGTAGCTAGCATTGGGAAACAATAGCCATGGCCATCGTGTCCGATGGCTGATAGTAAGGCGTCTACAAGCTCTTCTTCCAGTATCGTTGCGGCGTATATCTCCCGAAGAAGGATTCAAATGTAGACATGGCACATCTCGTGAAGAAGTGTGCGTACGAGCAATGAGTCCGACACACGGGCTTCCGGATACACGCAGATCTTGAGCTTCGGCGTGGTGTAGAATGTCTGTCCATGAAAGTCCGTGTTAGCCTCGTAGCTCCACCGAAACCCGACGTGTTGGCAGATCTGTGCTCCAGAACAGACGGCACCAAGGTCTGCAATTAACAGCATAATTCGGTCGGCATGGAAGTCTGCACCAATGTCCTCCGAGCCACCAAGCGCAAGCTTCCAGCGCAGGATTGTGCGCTTGTTTGCATTTCGCAGATCGGAACAGCATCGGGCCGGATCAGGAGACAGTCTCTCTACCACTGCGCATACTGGGAGTATGACAGCAGATTCGATTGACACACAGGCTTCAATCTGCCGTGACAATTGGTGTTCGATGTGCGCGGCCGGACTCAACTCGTTCTTTTCCCACGGGCGGACGAACAGTGGCGGCCAGAGAAGATGAAGTGGCCATCCTCGGACGCGACAATACCAGTCAACTGGATGTTTGCTTCTTGTCCAGTACGCCTTTATACTGCGATGACCTAGAAGTCAATGGAAGAGCTGCCGTGCACTTTTGCGGACATGTTTCGTCGATTGCATCCCTAGAGCATATCTGCGCGTGTCGTGTTGCAATTTCTTTGCGCCAGACATTGATAGCTCGTCTTCTTTGTGATCGCGGAGCCTCAATGAGCTGTGGGACACACGTTGAGCCTCTACGTGATCTGACGCGTTTGTTTTCATCGTGCGGAATCAGCAAGCTATCAACGAGACTTCTCCATGCAAGCGACGAGCCGGATGTGCGCCCAAGACAGGAACATAGGTCGTGAAGAGCAATTTGCAACATGCCTCGCCGACATACGGACATGCTGTGGGCACGACCCATCCATTTACCAGACTGATTGCAGCATTCGGTTTGGGGCACGTGCAGAACAGTCTGGCACGCTGTTCGGTTCATCTCTTCTGCCTACAGACTTAAGGTGAGCCGTGAAACGATACCAGGTACTCTCTCCAGTCCCGTTTTCAACGGCCTCCACTTCGCAGCTTTATGTCTCCCAAGTACAGCCCACTCTTGGCTTACTGCTATCCTCTTGTGGCGCATAGCTGGACTTATCACCAATCGAAAGCTTGAGAATCACCCAGGTCCAGAAACAACAGACGATCGATTGTTTCCCGTCAAGTCGTCATGATATCGCTTTGTGTGAGTCCCATTATCGTATCTCCGCCGGGTGAAGAACCTTCGGACGATTCCTCTTCCCCATGTCTGGCTTCCTCCCTCTCAGCCCTGTCCATCTCGAGCCGCCGTTGCTGCTGAGCGTGGAAAGCAGCCCATGGCGAGCCGGGTTCCTCCACTTCGTATCGTCCTAGACCGGAGAGGCGATCGTGGAGGTGTCCGTCGAAGTCGCTGTTTCCAGCGTCTTCCACACCAATGTCAAAGGGGTAGCCAAGGGCTTCCGAACAGTCGCCCATTATCATAGCGAGCATTTGCCAGCAGTAGCCATGGCCTGTGCTTCCGATTGCTGTAGCCCACGGCTCTGTGCTTCCATCTGCATGATCGTAACCGGTCTCGTCAATGAGCGATATCGCGATGAAGGCATGACACATCTCGTGCACAAGCGTGCCGATCAAGATATCCGCAGAGGTACGACCCAGTGCAGAGATGATGATCTTCCGCTTGGTCGGATGTGAACCTTCGCCGCATTCCCCTAATCGGTCGCTCTCTTCCGAGACGTCCTGCCATTCGAACTCGATATCATTCGCAAGCTGAGCGTCGAATAAGAGAGCATCGAGATCTGCGATCAAAGACATCATATCGGATGGCGAGAAGTCCCTTGCGATGTCCGGTGAATAGCCCAGCCTGTAGATCCATGACTCCGTGAATCTCTCGTACGCGTCGATGCGATCTGGCGTCCAATCTTGCCGATCGAGGCCTCGGTTCTTCAAGATCTCGCGAATGCGCAGGATGAGGCCGTACTCGATGTCGACACAATCTTGCAAGAAGCCGTTCATGCGATCGATGAAGTCAGTCGTTGTTTTGTTCGACGCGACCAGCTTGGACTCGCACTGGAACGACAATGTTGCCCGGTTGTCCCTCCTCTCCTCGTTGATTGTTTGTGAGATGGACATTCTCGAACTTGATGGTATGGTCTGCCGGCTGCTCGTGGAGTGCGCAGTGTCGATCGATGCGGTGGTGCAGAGCTGGTAGTGATTCAATGGTGCCGGACGAGCGAGAGCCTCATTCAGTGTTGTATGTCGACCTCAGATGCATGCAATCGCTTTGATACAAGAAGCCGCAACTTGCTGACGAGTGACAGCTTTCAGGACCCTCGCCGGCGATTCTGGGAGCGCACGTCCGCACCAAGTGGCTCCACAGTGCCAAGGAGTCTCGTCCCGCATCCAGTCGGACAGAGCTGGATTTATGCGGCTACTCCCAGGCATACTCCGAGTCCACCTTGCGGCTCGTCGCTCTTCAGATTGCGAGCTTCGACTCATGTACGAGCAACACCACCACAAGATACACTTGTTTCTTGAGTAAGAGATCACGCCCCGTCTCCTCAGCCCGCTCGATGATCACGTCTCTCTGTCTCGTCAGCCCGCTCCGCGCTCTCGCTATTCTCCACGATCACGTCAGGACGTAATATGCCACACTAAGCTCCCACCGCGAATGGGGAGTCGAGGTCTCCATCCTGGAACAGCCAAACTATGGCTTCGCATTGTGTTTTACAGGACGTCTTGCGAACCTGCGAGTCCGTGCCTCATGGATTCGCCATGGCCCCGCCTCGAACACAGACGAGGAAGCTCTCCATTCGCAGTCCCATCATGGAGACACCGATCAACTCTTTCACCGTTCGAAACTGAATAAGTACACACCAGACGGTACTGCGTGGCTTATCTCGTCCGCCATCCTACTGTAACCAGCAGGGAAGCTTCCAGAGGCGGGCGCTGTTTGGCATGTTTTGCGCAGCCTGGACGCGGCGCTTGGAAGGCAAAGACTGTTGCCCCGCTGCCGCCTACCTGCGATAGCACTATGGAGTTCACATTGATCCAAGTATTGCTGTGAGTCGTGAGCGGACACAATTTTCTTTCTTGAAGAATGATCACTGGGAATGAGGGTGAGAGGGAGAGAGTGAGGTCGATTTCTTCTTCTCGGGAACTCCCGCCGGTCACGGGACTTCGTGATCCGTCCGCGTCGGGCGCGGGCACCGGAGTGCTTTCCAAGACAACTTCTACATGCGACGACACAACACCAACTTCCACGAATTGCGCCCAAGCTGTTGTCTTACACTCACATCATCGCACTCCGGAGATGCCACCTCCTCGCATCTTCCATCATGGCGGCGCACAGTCCCGTCGTCATTCAGTCCTCCTCTCCCGAGCTCCAACGACTCCAATCCATGACGCCACACAATAATGAGAAGCCCGCAGGACCGCTTCCATCTTCCTCGCCCGATCTCCCTGTTCCGTCCGCATTCTTCAAAACGCACGCTCCCGGGGTGTCCACTGGATCCAAGGCACGACAAATTCCTCAAGGCGCCAGCACTGGCTTTGCGTCCGCCGCCAGCTTGTTGCGGAACCAGGCATACGAGCTTTCAGCTCATGGGGCGGAAGAGGCGTTTGAAGATATTGAGCACAGGGAGGGCGTGAAGAAGGGTCCCACTCGGGAGAAGAAAACCTCGGACAAAGTTGCTGCGAGTGAGAAGCGAGGGGTGACCAACCGTGCGAAGAGCAGGAAACATCAAGAACAGACGGACGGACATGACACGAGCGCAGCACAGCGTAGCGTGCGGGATGTCGACGATCTGCCGAAGCCTTCCAAGTCCGCTACGGGAAAGTTGAAGAAGACCGCAAAGTCGAGCAAGAGCGCAGCGTCTGGAGCAGAACGTCTGTCTCGGTCACCCATGAGCGAGTTCGCGCTGCCTGCTCAAACATCTGCGAGTCGCAGTATAAGTCCGACAGTAGCGGGCTTCCCTGTCATCGCCGGCCATGGAGAGACTCTCGAACTCGCAGCTTCCCGCAGGACGAGCATTTCGCTCTCTGAATTTGACTTCAACCCGAACAGCCCAAGCTCGAAACCAACCGCCTCCCCACTCGGCAAGAAGGCGAGTGTGGCGACCACTGGAAAGCATGGCTCCTCTCGTCTCACCTCTGGGCGGACATCTTCCAGCAATAAAGTTTCAAAGTCTGCTCCTCGCAAATCCAAGACTACCGAACCACGTTCAACGTTGGGATCTCGGACGCCGAGTATCTGTCTTTCCGAGTACGCATTACAGCCTGATAGCCCTCCGAAGTACGCTTCGCCACCATCGATGGGGATTGTGGGGGGTAGGCAAAATCCTCCACAGATTCAGGAGACCGATGTAGCACCCTTCATGGTACGACCGGCCACACTTTGCGCAAGCGGCTCGAACGCACTCGGCCAATCGCCCGCCCTGTTTGCCTCGAGGTATCAGTATGACGAGATAAACCCAGCGCTGTCGACCTCTGTGCCGCATCAACCAGAGATTAGCCTGCCAGAGACGGCCGATGTTCCGACTGCGCCACTCAAGGTTCACTCAGCGGAAACGGCATCTTTGATTGAGCAGCCTCCCCTCCCCGAGGTTCCCCGAAAGCGAGTGCCAAAAGCCAGGCAGTCGAATGGTTCTGGTCCTGCGAGGTCGAAGAAGCTTGTCAAGTCGGCCTCCATTATTCTCAATTCCGATGAGCTGGTTCTGGATGCCGACGATCATGCTGGCGTCGCCTCCAATCCTGGTCCACCAGCGCCGGTCTTGCCTGGGCTGGCTGAACCAGCGGCGAAATCCAAGAAGGCTGTCAAGAAGGCTGTCAAGAAGCCGAGGGCCGCTCGTGGCAAGAAGGAGGTTGAGAATGCCACAGCCACAGCCATTGCCGACATGCCTCCGTCTAACGACATGCATGGTAAGCGAGGCGTCTCAGAGCACGTAGGTGCACAGGGTGGATTCGACGCTCATCGCAACGCTTGGAGCCAATCTGCTTACTTCATCGACAACGCTACCGCCCATTGCCAGGCTTTACCACTGGCGGCGACAGAGGAATCTCTTCAGTCTGTGTTTGAAGTCGAGGGCATGAGAAGGAACTCTACTCCACCTCCAGATCTCCCACTGCCTCAATTTCGCCGACGAAGAAGCTGGACTCCCGCACGGAACACTGAGCCAACAACCGTCGACTCGCCCCGCACGGTCGGTTCGAGACAATTGGAAGAGTCTCCTACCTCTGGGCCGAGTCTTGCTGCGCTGGTCAGTGGTTTCGGCTACAGTGCGCAAGCTAACAGTGTCACTGCACCCGTGCGCACTACCACCGGTGAGCCTGCCGTGAAGAAACGGCGCATTGAGCTTGCGCATGACACAGCTGGCGGCGGCGTGGTTCGCAAGGGCAAAGATACAGCTCCGGCGAAGCGGGTAAAGGCAGTCAAGAAGAAGCCGCAAACGATCACCGATCTTGCCACGAAAGCATATCGCGCCGAACCTGACCCTGTGGCGGCGCAATCGACTGTGTCTGAGTTTTTTGCCCCACAGAAAGAGCCGCTCACCATGATCGATGATGTGGCTGTAGGCGAGGCATCAACAGAGAAGCCAGCCAAGGTGAAGAAGACGAGAAAACGCAGGATCAAGGTTGGTGGAGATCCAGAGGCTTTGGCAGCAATGGCAGAAAGGGCAGCAAAGGTGCAAAAGCCGCCGAAGGTCAAGAAAGTCAAATTCAACGAGGCGAGTCTGGCACCGCCTCTACTCTCTCCGCAACGAGCTCGGGCGATTGAGACACAGCAAGGATTTCTGTTCGGCACCTCCAGTCAACTGGCGGTGGACGATTCGCCCACATTTGTTCGGCAGATGCAAACAGCGCTGCGAGAATCTGAGGCGATGACCACCCTGCAGGCACGTTTCAGCCCTCGTCGGAAAAGTTGTGCCAAAGTTCCCAGTGCTCCCCACGGCACTTCTTTGTCCGTTGGGCAGGCCGCCCGGGACTTGTGGTGCACTGCCTCGAGAGACCACGCCGGAGATGTTCTTGCACATGCTGCACGTCCCAAGGCTCCCGTTGTCGTCGAGCAGAAATCGCATTGCGAAGAAGACGCACATCCGCAAGATCTCGCGGAGACAATTCCCCTTCTGGACGCTCTTCCTGCCATTGAGGAGACCACTGATGTCATCCCAGACGCTCAGCTTGACGGGCATGATGTTGTGGACCTCTGTGCCACGTCGCCCGCGGCCGAGAGCGCTGAGCGAGAAACTGGATCGGCAGTGTTTGAACTTCCCGAGCCCGAAGATTGCGATGCAAGTGCTCGTGCGCCCCTTGCTGAACCACACAATTCAGACAGCTGGATGCTACTATCAAGTGATGGCGCTGGAAAGGCGGAAGAGCATGCCTCCACCTTCCCTCGGCCAATGAGCCCACCTATAATGCGCGCAGTACCTGCCTTAGTCCGAGCGGCGATCTCGCCAACCCGACTAAGAGCTGCCCTCCAGACCTTGGACGGAAATGCAAGTGTCCTCGCGCAAACATCTCCAGCACGATTTCCGCAACAGCGAGCTTTCGCGAGCGCCACGTCACCACCAGCGCAGAAACGCCCTCGGGGAAGACCAAGGAAAGATGCAGCCTCCACCGAGAACATCCCTCCAGCCCAGAAAAAGAGCGGCCGCCCTTCGAAGAGCGCGATCACGTCCGCACTGCCGGAGGTGAAGGAAGGAGTCTCGCAGCAATACGCTTCCTCCGACTTCGTGAACATTGACGAAATCTACGACTCTGATCCTCCAACTCCGTCGCCGCCTCGTCGCCGCGCCGCCTCTACTCCCCCTTCGGTCCGCCCATTGGAGCTGAGGCTATCTGGATCGCCATCACCAAGCGCCAAAGGGCCTACCGTTGTGACAACGGTGGTGAAGTCCGGCGACCCGCAGTGGGCCTCCATCAGCGCCATTCTCTTTCCGCAAATCACGAAGGCTGTTCGCGACATATCTCCCAGCAACGACATGGTAAATCCGTCCTGGCACGAGAAGATGTTACTCTTCGACCCGATCGTGTTGGAGGACTTTACAGCTTGGCTCAATGGGCAGGGTTTGCGGATCGAGACGAGAAAGGTTAAGCCAAAGTCGAAAAAGAGGAGCAAGAAGAAGAAGGAGGAGGATGACATCGCGGAGGTGGTCGACGAGTTGGTGGAGTTCGGATTGTGCAGGGAGGAGATCAAGCCTTGGATGGTGCAGAAGTGGTGTGAGTCGAAGAGCATTTGCTGTTTGTGGAAGGAGGGAATGAGGGGAGGGGTGAAGGTACAGTATTGATGGGCATCGACACCCACGAGAGATTATCAGGAGCATGATGGAAGTCATGATTGGGACAGCGTGAAAGGTGTACAGGACTTCGATAACGAGAATCATGAACACCAGTCAGTACATCTCGCTGCACTACACTCTTTATGCCTCTGATCTTCTCCAGCTTTGGTTTTTATTCTGCGCATACAGCTTGTCCCAGAGGGACAGGCGTGCTTCCATGTAGCCACGACATGCTAACGCCATTTGCCAGGTTGTTCGCACAGTACTAATGACTGCCGTCTGGTTAATCCAATTTATGCCGCAGAAGATGAGAGCCTGCGGCCTTTGAGGAGCCGCCAGCTCCGCTTCGATGAATGTATGTTCCGACGTTCTTGCGCCTGGAACAAGTCGCATGACGCACAACAGCTTTTCCCCAAGACTCAGACACCTGTTCGACCCTTGACGCAAACCTGAACACATCGTTTTCCAGATGGGTCCGGGGTTGGCACAGCCTCCCAGGCTGAGAGACCTGCACGCTGCTCAATCGATGGCCATTGTTCTTCGCAGACACCACCGTTTCTGAGTACGACTTCGACGGCTCTGCATGCATATATAGGACATGAGTCCTGGTACCATGAGGCTCATTACCGAACCTCCCAGATCCCCGCCACCTGTCTCAACCCATCCTCTCTCCCAGCCGATCACCAAAGCCCTTCCACCACTCGCCAACCAAAGTGCTCGCCATTCGAAGGCCCAGTATGCCGTCCATCAAAGACACACAATCGGAGCAAGCAGTTGCGGCGGAGGCCGCGCAGGATAATATTCCTGCCCCTGTGGCGGCGGCGGAGAGAAAAAGGCCTGTGCCGGAGTCCAATTGCCCGTGAGCGGAGGTGATGCGGACGGAGCTTGGTGGTATGAAGGAACGGGCCTGGGATATGAGGTTGTGCTGGAGGGGTCGCCATCTTTGATTGCAGGGCAGCCGTGATGGATTGAATCGTGTGTCTGAGGCTGGGACATTGGAGGATGGCTTTGTTGGGATGGTCGCGCTGCTTTCCGACGTCGTCTCACGCAGCAAAACCCGAGAACCAGAAGCCGGACGAGGAAAGCCACGCCCCCGACGACTCCGGGGCTGTTGCACGATCCGATCTCGTCGCTGTGCGGGTCGATGTTGGAGCGTGGCGGGGAAGCAGGATTGCGAGGTCTCTATTTGCGCCGACAAACCCATCCGCGGGTTGGGTGACAGTAGCAGAGCCGTTGGCGCTGTTGCTGTGTCAGCTCTCTAGTCTCGTTGTAGGTTTGACATTCACATACACTCCACCGATCACATCTGTCAAGTAAGGAGGTACCGAATAATCGGTGATACCAGCAAGGTAGTTATACCAGGCCACGTTCTCGTCATTCTTGGACCCGAGATTCAAGTTGTGTTGACCATAGCCATTCCGATTGTCGCAGTCGACGTCGCTGGAATTGGGAAAGTACCCGCCTATGATGATCATTTGTCCAGCTTGCGCAATGTTGCAAGAAGAAGAGTGAAGAGGTTTGATTGGGCTTGTGAAGTTGCTGGTCCATGTGAAGGATGGGATCGACAAGGTCCACACATCGTTGTATCCGAGACCGCCGTCTTCCTGAGGCTGCAGTCCGCCGTAGAGATATATGTTGTATGAAGATCGATCGTCAGGCCAACTGACGCCACCACAAAATCGGCGCCGCTTGGCCGGTGGTGTTCCGGAAGTTTGCTGAGTATGTGATACCCCAGAGCCAATGTCAAAGACGTGGATTTGGTCCATGACGACTCCATCGTAAGTCCCACTGGCATTCTGCTCAACGCCTCCAAAGTAGATTAGCATACCGTGATCCGAGGCTGGTATGTAGAACAATGCGCCTTCGGCCCGAGGGATATCGTCGATGAACTTGGTCTCATGCCAGATATTGCTCTCGTACTCGTAGACAATCATCTTGGACTTGGCTGCTGCTGCGGTAGAATATGCATTGCCTCCGCTGTTGTCCGTCCACCCGCCGTAGTAGTATCCGATTCCTTGATTTGGATCGGTGGTGCTGGCTCCGTAGGCGGGTATGGCGATGTCCGTAGATCTCTGATCTGTAGGCAGCTTGTCCCACGCATCCTTCAATATGTCATAAACCCACATCGTGTACTGCCGCGCATCTTGAGCCTGTTGGTCGTTCCTGTCTGCGGTCATTTAATTGCTCCAGCTAAGATGCCGGCGTTGTACTTACTGTCCGCCGAACAAGTAGAAGATCTTGTTGATGTCGTCTGACCACAGTGTTCCTCCTGACACAACTGGGACCTCGGACGGCCTGGAAAGATTCGCATATTGGATTGGCATCCCAGTGTTCTGATCGACGGAGCCGAGATCGCTATACAGTAGGTGGGTGTTGGTCGAGTTTTGGGTGTCTTCCTCGATCTGAGAGCCGTAGGTAGCAAAGCCACCGTAGATGAAGAGCTTATTGTCAACAATCGTCGTCTGGTGTGACCACCGACGACAGAAATCTACCAAAGGATCTGTCTGAGCTCGTGTGACATTGGCCGAAGCCAGGCACAAGATAGCTAGCCCGTACCAGTTCATATGATTCAACGCGCGCTCGTTGCGAGGATGCAATGGTTGGAAAAAGGCAATGATGAAACCACGGCACGCTTCCCTGACTTTAAGACGGAACCCTCACCCCAATGATCAGGCTGTGAAGGAAGGCTATGAAGGTCCGCTTGTTTTGCCGGCATCAGGCTCATCAAGTGGCTGATATGTCGACGCTCGAGCGGAGGAGGCCACCAATGAACTGCCCGTGGCGTGCATGCATCAGCGTATCATTGTAATGGTGTTTTTGTTGGGAAGAGACTTCTCGAGTAGAGTAGCCGTCTCGGTTGGTAAGTCCAGAGGTCTGAATCACCTTGATTTCAGTCCTCTTTCTCATCTGCTACGACCGACCGGCGTGCACACGCTCTGGCGAGATCGGTACGGCCGCAAGTGCGAACGACCTTAGAACGACCTCAGATCAAAGGTTTGATTGCAAGAGAATCAAACAGGCGAGATCTCGATCCCTTTGCCCTCAAAAGACGGGCAAAATTCCGATTGATTGACAAGTATCCTGGTCTATCGAGGAGCTACCCTAGCATAAGTCGATGCACGTCAGCACGATGAGGGCAAGGCAGTGCGGTGAACAATCAATCGCACCAATCCCCAGGGTGCGGATTGTCCGGATTGTTGGCCATGTTGTAGATTGTCCGGCTTGATCAATCCATCCGGTAGTTATGGATTGTCTGGATTGAGGTAGATTGGTCAATCTGGATTAAGGTGGATTGGTCAATCTGGATTGAGGTAGATTGGTCAATCGAGTCGTGTAGATTGTTCAATCCTTCTATAGTAGTAGTGGTAAGGAGCCTGCTATAGGCACCGCCGGAGGCCAGCGCGCCGTAGGCGGAGCGATTTTAAAGGATTAGTTAATCTACATATGCTAGGATTAGTCAATCTAAGTGGATTAGAGGTGTTGTTAGCGGTAGTAAGGGTAGTGTTGTTGTAAAGGTATAGGTTAGGGTTAATTCGAAGAAGTCGTAGACCTAAGCGCAAACCCTAATTACGGAGCCTTAAAGATCCTATTAATTCTATTAGTCGGGGAGCGCCCGAACTACGGGGGCCCCGCGCATATGCTAGCGTAGAGCCGTATCTTAGCTCTAATCTAACTTAATATACTTCTTAATACTAGATTTCTCTACTAGAAAACCTATATATTATATTTATAGTAGGCGCGTCGTAGAGACCTCGATCGGTACTTTCCTATAAAAAAAGAATAAGTATTATCGGGTATATAGTTATAGAGTTGTCGAGTCTAGAAATATAAGAAGGTTTTAAGATTAAGAATTAGACTTTTAGCTATACGAATCTCTTTTAATTTATTTACTTTAAAGCTAAATTTGCTAAAACGATACTTAACCTTATAATATAAATACCTACTAAACTCTATATTAAACTTTAAGTCCTACGCTTTTAAATACGACCCTTCTTATATATATACGATATTAGGAAGGTACTATTCTTTACGTTATAAGATATTAATAATACTAGCGTCGGAGATACTAAGCTATACCGTTAAACTCTAATTTTTAGCTTTATTCCTTATACTCTCGATACTATAATAACGCTATAATATTGCTTCTATTATCCTCGTTTCCGTAGTTATTATAGGTAGACTCGCTCGCCGATACCGATAGCGCCCTTACCGATAGCGCCCTTACCGATACGATCGCTAGCTCGTAGCTTAATATCCCTACCGCCGACTAACGTACCGACGACTTCGGTAGTACGACTATTTAACCGCTATTACGTCTACTACTAATCGCCGGCTACGAAGGCCTCGACCTTACGCGATACTACCTCCGTAACTACTATATCTCGTAGTCTAAGCTTTAGAAGGACTCGTAGGTTTAGTAGTATAGCTAGCGGCCCGATAATTTAAAAGGTAGAGAGTTCTAGGTCTATAAAGAGTACTATACTATACGTAGCTTAATACTATATAAATACGAGACTAGCTCTTAGACGAGTAGCGTAAGTAAGTATATAGAGCGGAAGTATAGGACAACGCGTTAAGGTAAGGCGGCTAATAGTATAGTCGTCTTAAAGAAGCGCTCTATTATAGAGTAGCTTAGTCTTTAGAGCGCTAATAATAATACCCTTAGTCGATTGTCCGCGGCGTTTAATACCTTCTACTTTAAGAGCCTACTATTATAATAGATCTACTTCTACTATATCCCCTTCCGTAAGGTCGACAACCTCTACTTCTAAGCCCTTCTACTATACCTTTAGCCTCTATATATAGACTCCTTACCGGATTATACTACTATAAGCCGCTAGCTTTATAAGGCGTATACTAGATTCGTACTAATTATTATTAAGCTACTTTAGACCGCCCTTACTTTATACTACGATACTTATAGCGGCGTTACGGCGTTAACATTACTAATACTATTACTTTAATTATAGCCTACTTCGGTATCCCTAACTATAAGATAGGCTACTTCTATAGCGATAATATATATAATAATAATTCCTATATAGAAGCGCTCGGCGAGCTCTTTAACTTCGATCTAAAGAAGCGGCGTCTACGCTATATCGGTTATATTATTAACACGAGCGTAATAAGTAGACGAGCTATAAGAACGAATAGCTCGCTAAGAACGTATATAAGGCAAAACTAGCATAACCTTACGTAGTAGAAGCTAGATACGTATTATACCCTTACCGATAACTCGCTAATCTACCTTATAGCGGTTATTCTATATCCGCGATATAACTAGTTACCTTAAGAGTAATAGCTTCTATATTTATTACTTATACTAAACTACTACGTTAGCGACGTCTTCGAATAGTAGTAGAGCAAACGCGTAGAATAGCTACAACTTATACGTATAGCGCTTAATGTCCTTATAATACTACCGATAAGTAACGGCCTAGAGCGACAGAGCTAATAACCGCGCTAATACCGCTACGACAGCCTTACTAAGAGCCTTACTAAGA